>CM072513.1:56579144-56627493 GCA_036898135.1 Oncomelania hupensis
TGTTATTTGTCGCTTCACGGTTTGCAGTCACCCATCCAAGTGCTAACCGCACTGGACGGTGCTTAACTTGCGACACAGTAGCGAGTGCTCCAACCACTGCGCTATCCGACACCCCGCTAATAATAATAATAATGCTAATGCTAATAATAATAATAATAATAATAATAATAATAATAATAATAATAATAATAATAATAATAATAATAATAATAATGCCAATAATAGCTTTTATATAGCGCAATCCCTTATAGAAATTACGCTAAAGCGCTCATGCATTCATTCGCAGCCTCATTGAAAGAACTAGCCTTCTTGTACAGTTCTTGTATAAACAAAAGGGGGAACAATGAAGCAATTTTGCATGCATCACATTCGCCGAATATAATTTTTACATTGGTCCGAGAAGGAAATAAATGATAATTAAACAATTACTAGCACGCTTGCATATTATAATAAAAGCATATCTAACAACATAGAGGGGTTGAAGTAATGGGGGAATACTGCAATTTCATAATAAATACATCACAAAATACCAAATAAATATCAACAAACATTATTTTTAATGTCATATTATGAACATGTCACAATAACCAAACCTAACAAATAAGGGAACACATTGCAATTTCTGCAAACAGACTGCAACTGAATACTATAAATAATTGTCATTATAAACATAATGATTTTAGTAAGCAAACTTCACACATGAAAATATCAGTTATGCTAATCTAATAAATAAAAACAACACTGATGAAACCGCAGTTTGTTATTTTTTATATGGACTTCATGCACAAATCTTTTGTTATTGAATATCGTATTTTAATTGAAAACAAAAAGCACAACAATGAAAATGCAACAAGCACGTTATATGCAATTTAGCAACACCTGAGTGAAAACTATAAATGGTCAGGTATTGTAATAAGAAAGTCGCACTCAATCCAAACTGTTAAGATTGTGCTTTTAAGAGCACTTTTAACAGTTAGTACTCTGCAACTAAATTTAAAAGCTTCATACTAGAATGCGCATCAATTTTTTTTAAGTAAGAATACTGGAAATGCAAACTCAACATAACAAACAAATTCCCATCAGTCTAACGAAGACTAGATTCCGTTACATTTAGATTTTAAAAAAACAACAACAACACAATGTTTCTCATATAAGCTGTAAGTGTAGCCTAAGCGAAATAGAATTCTCCTGTTACTACAAATGTAATGAAAAACAAAAAACACAAGTAAACTGAAATAAAAGAGGTTTGTTACAAAACACAGGATAATGAATTCAAGACAACGTGCAGTGATTTTAAAAAATGAAATCATTTCGGTGAAAAAATGTTTGTACATAGACCTTTCTGTCTTCCAGTAGCACTCTACCTGCCTTTACACCACGTTTTTGGAATGATAGATGTTCGTTGATATGCGAGTCTTTGTGTGTAGAACGTGTAAAGCTGGTACACAGATCACCGCGCATTGAGGAAAAGCGCGTGTTCAAAATCCAATATCATTAGTATTATTATTAAGAACGGAATATAAACTGAACTACGTGAGTAAAACATAGACGCTGGACAAATCATCGACAACTGAGAACAACTGAAGCATGGATGACGGCCGATTCTTGTGAAATATAGGGATAGGAATATTGTTAAAACACAAAGACTGATGGAATAAACTGAGACACGTCGAATACATTCAACAGGCCTTACAGACCCTTCTTCAATCAAAACCAAAGGCGAAATATCCCTACAAAAATAGTATTTTGTTTCGGTTCTTCGTAATTTAAAATATTCTTTGTAATTGAAATTGTTATTTAACAAATTATTTCTCGAACAATTTAAATGTCCTACAAACATTGTCATTGCTTCAATTCTTTGTTTTTAATAAAACGTCCTGATATCTCCAACTGAAAACAACAATACGGTTCTTGTTATTGAATAGAGAATGAAACACAACCAGTACAAACACATGCAAGAATCTTGAATACAGTTAGGCATAGTCACAGCCCATGCAATCTTACCGGTAGTGTGTTTCGGTTCGTTGGAATCTGGAAAAAGTGTCATTACATACAAGTAGCAATTCAAAAGATTTTCGTAATCTCGGCCACAGTGACAGTGAAGATAAATTCACACGTTATTGCCTCAACCATCTACCCCTACCCTCACTGAACCCGAGAACTAAAATACATTTGGAGATGTAAAGACAAAATCATACAAAAAAGAGTTATTTACAATCATAGGAAAGAAAGTCCCTGTGAAGGATAAATCAAGTCCAAAACCTGATCCAACTAAAAGAAACATATAAGAAAATAATAACAATAAAAAGGAAAATCTAAACTATTTCATAAAGAAAATAAAGGCTGGTGAGTTGGGGAAGGTTCGCGATGCTTCATTAGTTCATGGGGAGGGAGGGGAAGGGTAGTAATAAAACAAAGCAATATCATGCATGTGACCCTTCTCCAATCTACACAAACATTAAAAGAAAATGGTGGTGTTCCTCTTCATTTATAAACAATTTAGTTGTAAAGAAATCAGAAGAACAAGTTTAAACAAATGTTTACGTTGTAAGATGGATGAGGGAAGAGAAGAAACAAGAAAACCTAAAATCTGCCCACAAAACGCCTCATTTGCTTTCAATTGTATTATATATAATGCTATTAGAAGTCGATTACAGTTTACTACTAAACACTGAACTTACCAAGTCTGAAGAAGATCTGATCGAGTGTTGCCAAGGTCACGGAAAAGCTCTCTATGCCCAAGGTCTCAGTGACTCTGTCTTTCGACTCAAGCTTCTTCAGTAGACCTAGACACAGGTAACACGATACAGTGGTAAAAGTTAGTATATGGTTTATAGCCAATTTTAAAAATCAATGAATAACAGTATATTTTTTCTTCCTGTAAGGCCTGAGACGACAAGCCTGAAACACTTCATAACCTAAATAGATTGTTTTATAACCAGGCGAAGTTTTGGCAGAGCAGAGACCCTCATTAACGTTAGCACCATCACCATTTTCTAATCCTTGCCGTTGTCGTTGTACTCACCATCATCATTTGTATCATCTTCATTATTATCATTATCCTCCTCATCATATTAATCATCAACACCACTACCAATACCATTTTTATCATCATCATAATCACTGGTCATTTTTATCATCGTCACCATCAGTATCCTTCTTCTCCTAATCATCAATATCATCATCACCACCGCCACAACCACCATCACCACCACCATTTTTATCAACATCATCATCATCGTTATTACAGCCATTAACCTCCTTCTGCCCAGCAACACCACAACCGCCATCATGCCACCATCACGGTCATCCTCCATCTCCTACTCCTCATTCTTATTAACGTGCCCGTCGTCATTATAGTTGTCAACATTTTACAACAGTACCAACAACAGCAAAAGCAGCAAAACAACAGCAGCAACAAAACCATCGCTGCAGCACGACCACCACCAACCCCATCAACAATAGCAGCAACAACAACCACCACCGACCAGGAAGTCTGCCCGTCTTGCTGAAGGGGACGGAGATGGTCAGCTTGCTGTTCTCATGCTTGGCCATATAGGCACCAGGGACGTAGTTTTTCACCACCCTCAGCAGCTTCTCTGTCGTTGTTCCAGGCTTCATTGTCACTCTGCATTCAAAATAATCGTGATTTAATGTAGATGATATGGTGCACATTACACACCTGAAGGAAGGAGGAGGGACGAGAGAAGGAGGGACGCTACTCTGAGCACATAGCAGCCACTGGAAGTCGAGGCGCTTTGTTTTGTTGTATCAATTCTCTCCATTGGGGCAATACAGATTTGTTGACTTGAGTCGAGTTTGTTCTCGACTTAAATCTACCCATTCACGCGCAACGCTTTCTTAAACAGTTGTTGACTGACCTATTTGCTGGCCATGTTATCTTCTGAAAGAACTGGCTAGTTTTACCCACAAGGTAAGATTTCACAGCAACATGTCCTCAAGCTAGACGCCGCCTCATTTGTAAATGTAATTTTTCGTTAAAATCGCCAGATTAAAGAATGAAGTAAGGGCCTCCAATTAACAGGCTCAGTTGAACAAAGACATGTTAAAAATACGATTTGAAATGCTTGAAACAGTCTGTTACCAACCCTGCCGTGTGACGACAAGGTACAGCCAGTCCATTTATTTACATCTTCATAGAGAACACAATGAGTCGTCTGTGTCTATCAGTGTCAGATTATAAGATCCAGACAAGTAAGTCATCAAAACACAAGCATGTCAGTTTTATAAAACCCAGTCACTGGATTTGCTTTAGAAGGCAGAAATGATGTTGCGTTATTTTTTTTCTTTTTTGTCATTTGTCAACATTGTGATCTAGAAATTGTTAAAGTACGTTATTTTAAAAATAATACTGGATGCTATATTAGATAAATAGCGCGGCGATCTGTAGCCAAATATAAACGCTTATATATTGTAGGTATACACTTACTGTAAATGATAGCCTGAGTTGAAATGCTCCCTCAAGAAGACGGAGGAGCCGACGCAGCGAAGACGCCCAGTACTCAGCACTGCTTTCCTGTCTGCAACCCATCCACAAAAACATGTAACAGGTCGATGATCGGATAAAATACACACACTCGGAAAATCTGATTATCTCCTATTTTAAGGCATTAATTTGGAGACATTTACCATGTATTTCGTCTTGCGGGGGACACGATTGGGTGTTGCACCCGTGGTGGGCACAACAAGGCATTCCACGATACTGGGCGTGGGTAAATAGATAGATAGATAGATAGATAGATAGATAGATAGATAGATAGATAGATAGATAGATAGATAGATAGATAGATAGATAGATAGATAGATAGATAGATAGATAGATAGATAGATAGATAGATAGATAGATAGATAGATAGATAGATAGATAGATAGATAGATAGATAGATAGATAGATAGATAGATAGATAGATAGATAGATAGATAGATAGATAGATAGATAGATAGATAGATAGATAGATAGATAGATAGATAGATAGATAGATAGATAGATAGATAGATAGATAGATAGATAGATAGATAGATAGATAGATAGATAGATAGATAGATAGATAGATAGATAGATAGATAGATAGATAGATAGATAGATAGATAGATAGATAGATAGATAGATAGATAGATAGATAGATAGATAGATAGATAGATAGATAGATAGATAGATAGATAGATAGATAGATAGATAGACAGACAGATAATTATAGTCAATAAATAAATAAATACATCACATACTTAATAAATAAATGGCATTTTATAACAGACGGCACAACTTACCAGCAAAGAAATCGGCCTCGTCCATATGTTTGGAGGTGAATACTATGACTCGGTCTGCCTTTTTAGTATGCAGCATACTCCAGATTCTATGCTTGTGTTCCACCCCCATACCAACCATGGGCTCGTCCAGAAGCAGCACCTAACAGAATGCACATTAGTAGCAATGCTCTAACTTAAATACTTAAATACTGCAAAGGAAATGCAATAACCTTTTTTTGTAATGTAGAAACAAGAAGAGGGCAAAGGATAGACCAAAAACGGCAGTATTTGGTGGTGTTGTTTATTTTGTTTTTTTGGGTGGGAGGGTTTGGGTGTTTGAGTTTTACATCCATGCCAACATTCGGCTTGCCCAGCAAAGAAAACCTTATAGAATAAAGTTTAAACAAGCTTCCAGTATGCAATAACCCTACTTTCATATTTAAGATAGCTAATAAAAAAACAATATTGCATTTAAGGGATCAAAGAAAATTTTTAAAATCTATGAGCAATGATAAAATATGATTTATGAGCAAAGATAACCTATAATTTATGAGCAAATAATCTCGCCTTATGTATGGATACTCGAGTAATGAGAGACATTGGTGATGAAGGTGGAAAGGAGGATGGCACCAAGAAGGGTTTGCTACAATTTACTGCGCAAGGAAGAGTATGGCTAGTGTAGTTTATACCTTGCTGTTGGCTATAAGGGCGAGGGCTAGGGACAGTCGACGTCTCTGACAATTAGTGAGGTCCTTTACAAACGTCTTGTTCTCCTCCTGCAGTTCCACGTCTTTCAGGCATGCGTAGATCTACATATTAATACAGTCTCTCGTTCAATACAAGTCACACACATCTGAAGTGATAAATTCAGTTTAAACTGTAAATACATCGTTAACAAAATAGACCCAAGAATTGGTAATAATATAACAAGTATAATTGATTTATACATCGTTCTTTAAACAGATGCTAATGTCTGCCTGCAATAAATGATTTTATCTCAGTTTCAAAGTTTCACTTGTCTGATTTGTAATAGTACATTTCCGGGTTAAAAACACATGCAAACCATGTTTGCGTGATTCTCTGAATTTTTGCCATTGGTAACAGAATCAGTTAATTAATAATTTAACTCTCATTCTCTTCCATCAACGCACAGTATAAACTATAAGTATAACCAAATAACATTCCCAACATCATTGCAATAATTCAACAAAGGTCTGCTTACCTCTGCGTCGACGGTCCCATTATCGATATCCAGAAGGAAGGCGGCAAAACGCATGTGTTCTTCTACAGTCTGGTCCTCAACCAGAACATCCTCTTGTGGCACCAGAGCTATGGTCGAGTTCATCGCCTTGTCGTTGCTCACGTTGCACGCATCCTGAGTAAAACATATTCTGAATTATATCGCTACAGCTTCGCGACATCCAAATGACAGCAAGCCGGTGCACGATTTTCACAAAATGATAGATTTTGACTATGGAGTAATAACTTACTGTTTTCAATGAGTTATCATATTTTCTGCACTGATCATGCTACAAATTCTCGAAGAATATTCGCGGTAAAGAAGACCCCCTGAAATTACATTTTAAATGAAAATTGACGTGTTAGCAGACAGATGGAGATGAGGATTAGGATGGTGGTAGGGAATTAAGCCCCAGAACACCTGGTGCATGCATGGGATATGGGTTATAAATGCATCATTCTGTTTGTCTGTCTGTTTAACTGCCTCTCTGTAGATACAGCTGTCCGTCCGTCGTCTGTCTGTCTATATCTCTCTGTCTCGTTTACAAGGACAAATACATCGTTCGTCAAACAGTAAGAAGGCATAATGAAGGAATACTATCTATAACAATTAAAAACACAATAGTAATTTTTTTTTCAATGATCAAAATCTGCATAGTTCTCGAGTTTTCCTCTTCGCAAATAATATTCAAACGCAAATTATAACTAGATGTTTAAATGGTAGTTGACGAAATATACGTACCATTACAGAATCTTTTAATCAGGTGCGTTTTACCTTCTTCAACCTGCTCTTTCTTATGAGGTACTTTGAGCTCATAGGTGTGCAAAATCGTGCTTTAAGAAATAAATTATATTATTTTATTTCAAGAACACCTTTTAATACATACTATATTCTATTTAGAAGGTTAAAGTAAAAAATAAATTCGCTTTCACCAGGGATACAGTTGAGAACGTTAGTACTGCTTTGAAAGTTAGAAAATGGTAAACCCGTCACCATGGACACGTACGTAGCCCGTTTTGAGTACCAGGTCAAATACAAAGGCAATCCCGTTAGTGGAAGGCAGTATGCCAGCCATGATGTTCAGCAGAGTTGTCTTGCCTGCCCCAGGGTGACCCAGTATGCAGGTTACTTGACCTTCGTAGATGTCCAGGTCTAACCCTGCAGATTAAAAAAAAAAACAACTCATAAAACGAATAAATAATGCAGTGAAGTTTGACAAAGATGATAGAAAGAAGAAGATGGTAGCGGCGGCAGTGGCAGTTGAGGTGGTGGTGGGAGTGGTGGTAATTGTAGTGGTTATGATGATGATGATGATGAGGAGGAGGAGGCGGATGAGGAGGAGGAGGAGGAGGAGGAGGAGGAGGAGGAGGAGGAGGAGGAAACGAATAAGAAAGATAATGACGTGCTACGTGACATAATGACAACAGGAATAAAACGGTTAACGCTTACCATTCAAACCAAAGATAGGATTTTTAGGGTCGCTGTTGTACTGCTTGGACAGATCCCGAATCCTGTGACAAAACAATCGCATGGTACACTAATGTTTCATTATTTACCCTATTATCATTGGTTTAAACAAATGTTTTATTCAAGGAAAACATCATTACAAACAATGATTTACAGGATAGGCAACATAATTATGATCATTCTCGATGTATTAGTGTACTCATTGATGTGGTCAACCGGTGGAGTGTTCTGGGAACATCACTAGTTATACATAATAATTGGCTATGTCTATTAACATTGATCATTGACAGCACTCAGTGTTGTTTAAGCGTACATCCAACCAGTCAGCTAAGCAAACAAACAAAAGCAATAGAATAATTTAATATAAGCATAAGCCTCCCCACCACAATTGAATGCACCATTGCCATTTCGTATAAACATTACATCAATATTTATCCATAACTCCAACCAACCAAACGATAGCAGTCTTAGAGGTAGGCTTGCCTAAGGGCGATGAATTCTTTCATCTCAGGGTTATGGGGATTCGATATGCGGTCTTTATCGCAGCCACTACAGCGATAACCACATCATCAAACAACACTACCACCGTTACCATAATTATAAACTATGACCACAGCATACATACATGTACATATAATTATTCACGAACAATTTAGGTTATATTTTATCGTTTGTCGACAGTATGATTTTAGATATTGCTGCATGTACGTGTGAACGGTGAATCAAAGTTCATGTCTGATTTTTATGGGACCAAAATATTGTGCTGTATACCGTATGGCGGTGATTTCTTGCATCTCGGGTGTAGGTGGTTCGATGTGAGGTCCCTCTGGCGTGTCTGTGGGCAGAATCTCCATATCAGAGTTTTTTCGGCATCCCCAATAGGACGGCGTAAAGAAGAACCACGGCTTGCGAGTTAGTCGGTGTTTGCCTGCAACAATATCATCACGTTTTCTGAAGAAGGTGATAAAATGAACACAGAATACTTCAAGTAGCAGAACTGGCAAGGGTTTTTAATAAACATTTAAGCAAGTAATTATAATGTGTATTTCTATGTCGACGGAGGATGGGGATGAAGGGTCATGGCGTTGTAGCTCTTCCGAGTTCTGTAGTCCTGAGTGTTTGATGTAAGACCAAAAAGATCTGACTCTAGCAGACTGCGATGGAGGTAGGAGAAGATGGTTGCAGCCATCCATGGCGTTGTAAGTCCCGAGTTCCAGTAGCAATGTGAATGCGCGACATACGATTTAAACGATATGTACTGAGGCTAAACGTACTGGGCGCAATTCTATGTTGATCCACCGCTTTCCATTTGTTAGTGTGTAACAGTGCAACCATGCACAAGATATGGAATGGGGTTTGTTTACTGACGTTAAGTCTTATATCGATCAGCGAGTGACTTGAGTAAGTTCTTCACCAAGGAAAATGATCAACAATGAGTGAAACCTGTGTACCGTCACTTGCTTACTGAACTCAATACTTGCTGCAGCCAGCACACTGTATAGTGTGTAAGTGCGCTATGTACGAACAATGAAAAAGACGTAGACTGTGACTGACTTACTGGGCAGAACGTTGTTGAGGTAGAGAGAAAAGAAAAAGTAGAGGACGGCATCAGCGATCAACATCAGCACCGACACCATCAACTGGAACTCACCAGCCAAAAATTCGCTGCCGATTCCTTCTTGGTGGTCGTGCACAACCTATACCAAAATATTATCATAAATCCATTTTAACTTCTTTAATATGTCAGATTTTTTTAAATCAGGTTACAACATAAATCCATAGTTTGTGTTAACATTTTGTTTTGAGTTCAAACTATAGACGACATATATAAATTGCATCCTTTTAAGAGGATTTTACTTTTCTTCAGTGTCTCAAATTACTCCTCTTCTTCCCACTCCCCCTCTATCCACCACTACCACCCACACACAATTAATAAGTGAAGTAGCAAACCTTTCTTTTACGTCAGAAATTATGTCAACAAACGAATAAATAATCAATCAAACTAACGAACTGCGTTTTGTTGATTCATACCCTGTCAAGTCCAAGAGCGAAAGCGACAGGAGAGAAGAAGCTGAAGAATAATTGAACGCCGAACGGAAGTGCCGATTCTGCCACGTGACCAATGGGATCATATGTGAAGGCAAAAGGTCGCGTGAGACTGATGGCGAGGTACAATAATCCAAGCACGATTGTGATAATGCTTGTCACCACACCAGCAGTCTAGAAAGAAAAAAAAACCAAATCAATAAATATGTCAACGACACCATTCTAAACATTTACAAAAATTCCAAGGCCAAATAGCAAGGTCAAATCCATAAAGGTCACAGATCACAGGCAATGACCAAGAAAACTATTTCAAAAATGTTAAAGAAATATACAGTGTAAGCCCATTTCCAATCTGAACACCAGACACGCAATCTCAATGGGAACAATAATCGAAATAAAATATAACGACATTTCGAAATCTTAATACCTTTGGTGAAGTGAAGAAGTTAGCGACGATGAAAGCAAACCCAATAATGGTGGCACCATAGAGGATGATGAGAAGGAAGTAGACACCAAGACCGGTGCTACCAAAGAATCCAGCCAAGGCCACGACTATAGTGGACAGGATGCTGACCAGCAGCGTCTCCACCATGTACGTTATCCACCAGCACAGCCTGTACAATATGACATAGCGTACACGTAATAGATAAATACCTAAAAACCGAACATACAACAATACTGTACATGTACACAACAACGTCGACTGTGATTCTTTGATCATTCAGCGTTACTTGTTTGTTTGTTTGTTTGTTTATTTCATTTAACGTCTATTCACCGAAGTGATTTTAGACAAGAAAATAAAAGGAAGGTGGGGGAAAAGGATATGCGCTACATGGATGGGGGAAAGGAAATAACATTTAAACAAAATGGTACAGTACCATAACATGAAATAAAATTAAATAAACATTAAGTATTCAAACAATATTTTAAAACTCTTTAAAAAAATAAAAATAAACTTACTATGGAACATGTCAAACTTGCGAAATGTGCATTGACATAAAAGTCAATTTTGTGAGATTGTCATATACGAAGTAATCAGAATAAACTTGCAATTTTTATAACAAATGTCCTACAGGACTATAAATTATAGATTTAGCGATGGTTATCCAATATTTACTATCTTTATTTTGAACATTATGAATGTTCTGTGGAATATATTGTGTTATTACACTGCAGTCATGAATGATATGATTTATAGTTAAATTTTCATTGCAAATGCAAACAATATCCTTGCAATATTTTGTCCTCCAAGAATTTAAAGCAAGACGATGTGCTAAAGAGGTTATTGTTCGAGGATACTGTGAATTATCACTATATATTATTTTTAAAGGAAAATTATTTTTTATTTTCTTTTCTATTATACTATAAATTTCTTTTGTTGATAAGGGGATATCAATATGGCTAACGTTGTGTTGATTTTTCGCCCCTTCTTTTGCTTTCCTGTCTGCCCAATCATTATTATCTAAACCACAATGAGATGGTATCCAACAAAATTGAACATTTGTGCCATTGATAATTAAGCAATGTATAAGATATTTTATTTCATATATAATATCACCTCTGCTTTTATAAATATTAGAGTCCAGACTCTGCAGAACAGATTTGGAGTCTACACATAATAAGATATTAAAAAAGGTCTTTTGTTGACTCAAGATTTTATGTAATGCCATAAGAATTGCGGTAAGTTCTGCTGTATAAATTGAACGATCTTTACCTAAATACAAGGATTCACTAATTTTTAAAGCAGGTATAACATAACCAGCCCCGGTTTGGCCTGTATCTAAAACAGAACCATCAGTATAAATTTGCAAATAGGAATAATATTTGTTATCTATACGTTCATAGGCTTCTGTTGCTAACAATAATCCATTTTCTTTTTTCCGTATAGCAGTATATTCAAAATCAAAGTTTGCTCGCTTAAATTCCCAGATTGGTATAGGCATTTGTGGTATTTTTTTAGAGATTGATTTAGGAAATAAATTTGACCCCTAGCGTTACTTGTTTTCGCATTGCGTCGACTATATTAAATAGAAATTGAAACAAAATGACTTACACTAAGTTACAGTATAGATCTATATGACATTCTTCAAGATAGGGCTGGACTGACTAAAATGTTTAACTGTTTTAATTTTTAATATGAATTGCTACTTCCTACAATTAGTTGCATGTATAACGTCTACCAAAACCTAACCAACGTTTTCGTCTCATCTCCAAGGAACTGACCAGTAAACACTGTCAGTTATGCCCATGATCCTCAACATGACTCTAGACTTGTTCTTCTTTTCCGTCACCACGGCCACAGTGACAAAAAAGGCTAGCGGAGTCATGGCTATCACCATGGAAACACATATGAGGAGCTGGATGTTGGAAGCGCCAGGCCTGAAGGCGGGCAGCGGCATCATTTGCACTTGAAGGTCTGGCGGTTTAAAAGATGGATCCTTGAATGTCTGCACGAGTAAAAAAAAAAAAATTGAAACGCAGTCAGCATCGTTTTTTTCTAAAACTGTTGAAATGAAAATATTCTGTCATATATGTCGCTTTCAGTACATGTTCACCCAAACTATTGGTTGATTGGTTGTTTTATAAACGTCTTTTTTATCCAAATGATAAGACGTACGCACGCACACATTCACTCTCTCTCTCTCTCTCTCTCTCTCTCTCTCTCTCTGTCTGTCTGTCTGTCTGTCTCTCTCACACACACACACCCATAACAAACACACACATAACAAACACACACAGACACACACACAGTGTTGTAATCGAAATATTGCGTAATATTGATTACTTGTTAAGCGTGGAAGTGTGCTCTCTTATGTAGATACGGGGAGAGATGTTTAATAATTCATAACGGATACCTGAATGAGCGCAATTTCTATGGCCCACTGGAGACTGAGCAGACCGCTGGTCAGTACTTGGCTGGCTGGACATTCTTTCGTCAGCCCGTCTATACTTTTGCCGCAGCTACCTATAAAAAGAATCCCACTAAGTACATTATTCTTAATAACACGGAAAGGAAATAACAGTAGTTTTTGATAAAGGCTTCAAACCTCTCTCTCTCTTTTCTCTCTCTCTCTCTCTCTCTCTCTCTCTCTCTCTCTCTCTCTCTCTCTCTCTCTCTCTCTCATTAAGATTGTTTAAACTTCAACATGATCAGGCTCACCACAAGATGTCCATGTTGTGTAAATATAAATAAATAGATAACCTACTACATAGAGTAAATTTGATAGACAAAAATCACGATAGAGGTACCATATTACATATAGGCTACAGTACCTATTATATTTTACAGTAAAGTATATAATGAATTTTAAAAGCAAAAAAAATGTAAGCCTGGTGCTCTGTATCATTAAAAATATAATTTCAAATCTACAGAAGACAATAACGACAATGCGCAGGGCACGATTTGAAGCTGATAATTTCTCTTCAGAGATTATTAACATTCTTTGATATTTCAAGTACAATAAATATAGACCGTCTTCGAAAATGGGAAGTAACTTGTCTTCTTTTTAAAAAGTTACATAGAGTTATCCGGCGGGCATCCATTCTCATCTCAGAACACTATGAAAACTACCCTAAGATGCAATCTTTTCTTCGGGAAAGAGGGGATGGTTGCCTGGCAGTGCAAGGACGAACTAGTGGAACTAGCTAGAATTGCAACTGGAATAAATCTTTTGGTTGATCCGAAGGTTTGAGAGCAGAAATTGTAGGCGAGAAATTGTGTTCGTTTGCAAAGAACAAGAACTTGAACAGCTGGTACAGAGGCTTGACACCACCTCCAGAGCCTATGGAATGGAAATAAGTGCAGAGAAGACCAAAATGATGACCAACAACACCAATGGCCTATGGCATCAATACGGACATCAAAGTCCAAGGCCAATCCCTCAACACAGTGCATAGCTTCAAATATTTAGGAGCCATTGTATCAGACAATGGGTCCCGACAGGAAGTCCTCTCCAGGATCGCACAAACAACTGCTGCCCTGACAAGGTTGAAGCCCATTTGGAAAGACAGGACCATCAGTCTACATTCCAAAGTAAGACTGCTGCGCTCCCTTGTCATCTCCATCTTCCTATATGCTTGCAAAGCATGGACCCTCACAGCAGATCTCCAACGAAGAATACAAAGCATGGAGATGAGGTGCTACAGAAGACTTCTGGGCATTTCCTATACCCAACACATCACCAACGACGAAGTCCGACAGACCATCACACAAGCCATTGGACAACACGGTGACCTGCTAACAGTGGTGAAGAAACGGACACTCCGATGGTATGGCCACGTCACCAGATCATCAGGCCTTGCAAAGACTATTCTGCAAGGCACAGTGCAAGGAGGTAGAAGAAGAGGGATACCGAAAAAGAGGTGGGAGGACAACATTCGAGAATGGACTGGTTTGACACTGAGCGAAGCCATCAGGTCTTCTGAGGACAGAGAAAGATGGAGTATGCTGGTTAAACGATCATCTGTGGTGCCCCTACGACCTTCGGGTTACGGGACAGGATAGGATAGGATAGGCAAAGAATGTCCGCCTGAACGTTAGACAATTCTGGCGCAACATGCTGCACTCACAAGCCGGCCATATTTGTTTCCCCTCGAATTTCCGAGCATGGTATATGCCGCATATGATAAAGTTCCATTCGGATAATATTATACGCCCTAGTGGTGCTAAAGGCTACAGACTACTCATACATTGCAGATCGTGTCTGGTTTGAATGCACCTTTGGCTTTGGAGGACCACGGCTATTGTGCGTGGTCTGGATTGGTAGTTCTAATCAGAAACGTAATGAAACATTTCTACGTAGTTAAGGACTATACTCCAACGCTATATAAACCTACTCTGAGCAGCAGAGACCGCCTTGGCCTACTACTGAAATGATAATAGGTCTAATACCATGAGCCTATTGTGGGTCTGAGTGATATTCAGTATGAGTTTAACCCTGACCCATGGATGTCCGAAGTTCTATAATACAGGAACTGTTTCAAAGCGCATACTAATGTTTTGTTAACTTGCGTTAAGTTTTGTATATTGCCAACGCCAAAATTTCAAGTGTCGAATACAGTTCGTGACCGATAAGGACAAGGACACGGTAGACAGATTCATTTTTTATATGAATCCTAGTGTATGAATGGACATATTATTGTTTTATCTCTCAACATTACAGATTGCGCATTTAGATAATATTAAGTTGTGCGTATTAAAAGAAATTGTCAAGTTTAACAAACTGAGGTGTTAATGCTGCAATTGAAGTTTGGGAGAGTGAAAGATGCTTGTCTAAAGCAGAAAGAATAGGCCTAACGCTCATCGTCATCCTCAATGTTATTCTCTTGAATCTTATTAGCTTTGGCGCATCATCATTTTTATCATCTTCATCACCATCATCATCATCATCATCATCATCATCATCATCATCATCATCATCATCATCATCATCATCATCATCATCATCATCATCATCACTATAACGACAATTATAATCATCATCATCAAACATATTCGCCTTTTAACACCTTTCTCCACTTCCAGGTAATCATCATCATCACCATCAGCAGCAACAGCAACGTTTACAACGAGCCTCAAAAGCCATCACGGCGTATTTAGGTACATTCTTACCCATTCTTTCTGTGTAGGAGCAGTCAGAGATGAGGTCGGAGACCATATCCTGCGGAACACGTATGACATAGCCGTCCACCTGCAGGCCCTCACTGCTGTTCCCTAAGGTAAACTCCACCCCCACCACCATTACGCCCGCCACTTTTGGTAGAGTCACCTCAAGTCTGGTCGATGTCACGTTGCCGTCTTGCGTAATTTGATAGCCGTCCTGGCCCAGTGTGACGCCGAGAGTCTTCGCCACCAGCTTCATGACGTCATGAGTGAAGGGGAGGTCGGGGCTGGCCAGAATGGGTTCAGACAGCGTAGGGAGGAAGTCGGAGGCTGAGAAGTTGTGTGATTGGAACTCGTCGACTGCCGGGGTGACGTTGGCCTCGATGTCCAGACTGATGAGAACCATCACCACCACCAGCAACACCGGCAACAGCACCTCCTGAAACACGACAGTTACTAACTGTGTGTAATATTCACGTCTGCATCCAAAACATTGCAGCGACGATTTCTTCATTTATCTGACACTTCACGTGAAAGCTCCCTTAATAAAACTACACCAGGTATAAAATTCCGCGAACAGACAATAGAACTGTTGAGATGAGACTGGTAGAAAGTTTAAAATACATTGTATAATGTCTCTATACCCTTGATCAAAATGCGAGAAAAAATATTACCAAATGTCAAATTCACGCCAAGAGATGACTATTTGCATATATATTCAAACAATTTGGGGGGGGGGGGGGGTTGTGTCTGATATTTGCCAAATTTGAATCATATGTCGATCGTGCCCGGTCGTGCCCTAGATCGACTACAATAAGCAGCAAGTTGATGAACTCCCTTGGAATACGTCTAAAAAAACTCCCTTGGAATACGTCTAAAAAAATATTACCAAATGTCAAATTCACGCCAAGAGATGACTATTTGCATATATATTCAAACAATTTGGTGGGGGGGGGGGGGGGGGGGGTTGTGTCTGATATTTGCCAAATTTGAATCATATGTCGATCGTACCCGATCGCGCCCTAGATCGTCTACAATAAGCAGCAAGTTGATGAACTCCCTTGGAATACGTCTAAAGGCGCTTTCAAATAAACCAAAAAGCTTCAAGGCGTTGTAGGGAATTAGTCAGAGGAAAGTCTTCTGTGCCTATGATATCAAGTGACGCTTAATGACTCTCCTCACGGGCCCCTTTGCTAGACACGCTCTGTGACATTATATGGGACCCCAATTACTTTTACGTTGTTCATACGCTTTTCGGAAGGCTTTCACCCCAAAAAAGGTGGATTAATAAACTCTTCTAAGATATCTATGTAATGTAAAAGTGTGAAAAAATGGTTTAGTCTAAAATACTAATTGCGGGTGGGTTCGGGCACTGAATAGAATAGACCCAACCTTTCCCGGCGTGTCGTAAGAGGCAACTAACAGGGGTAACTGGGCAAAAGTCGTCTACACAGAAGGCACCGGCCTGGACTGAGGAACCACACGTTACTACAGGCTCAACGACAACGTGCTCGGGGCCAAGGCGAGCCACACTGTACTCGTGGATTTCGGCTGTAGCCAACAGCCTGGAGAGGATTGGGCCCTGCCAAGTCTTTCTTGCCCAAGACAAACCGTATGATGAAAAGAACCGCTCACTCCATACCGGATCGGTCGTCGCACGGGTCACCAAGGACCGCGCCTTCCGTTGGCCACCAGGACGGGGGTGATAAGTGTGCTACTGATGGACAACTTAGCAAAATCCACACGAAAGACAACATCGTCACAGAAACCTGGAATGTCAGGACCCTAACTGCGGAGGGTAAATTAGAAGAACTGGCCCACGAGATGGACCACTATCGATGGAACATTTTAGGTATCAGCGAACTTCGCAGGAAAGGCCTAGGTGAAACAACGACCGACAAAGGCCACCAGCTTTATCACAGCGGTAGAGATGACAGGCACGAGCGCGGCGTTGGATTCTTGGTCCACAAGAACATTCTAGCCAATGTCATGGGTTGCCGCCCAGTCTCCAGTAGACTCATTACTATCCGTCTGAGATCAGCCCCTTTCAACATCATCCTCCAGGCCTATGCCCCAACATCAGACTATGATGACAGCGAAATCGAGGATTTCTATGAACATCCTTGACCAAGTGCCGAAGAAGGACATAATCCACTGGCACCTACTTGTTTATTTTTATTATTTGTTGTTTGCGTGTGTATGTGTGCACGCTTGATAGGTATTTTATTAGCTGGTAAACGTGTGTTTGCATGTATGTTTTATGAATGTTACTGCCACATCACAACATATTCCATGTGCATGTTTTATGTCAATTTGGCCAATAAATTTCGTTAAATCGTTGAATCGATGAATCGTTAGTCATAGTACAAGGCGACTGGAATGCCAAAGTTGGCCAAGATGCGCACCACAACTGGGGAGACACATGTGGACTCCACTGCAACAACGAGACAAATGACAGAGGTCTGAGACTCTTGGAATTTGCCAGACACAACAATCTGATACTAACAAACACGCCTGGTCTCCACAAAATATCCAGACGATGGACATGACACAGTCCCAGCGGGGAGTATTACAACCAGATTGACTACATCATGGTCAAGGAACTCTTCAGATCAAGCATCAACATTGGCAGGACACGCATTTTTCCATGAGCAGACATCGGAAGAGAGTAAACACAGCAAAGTGCACCACGCTGAAGTTCGACCTGGCCAAACAGCAAGACCCGGAGGTGGTAAAAATATTTCAAGCCACAAATGGAGGGAAATTTGCACCACTGCTCATTTTGAAAGCTGGTGAAGTAGATGTCAACACCATGACCACCACCTTCAACTCAGCTGTGACAGATGCCGCCACTGAGATCCTTGGCAAGCACCGCCCAAAGAAGAAACCGTGGATCACACCTGAACTTTTGGACCTGTGTACTAAACGAAGAGAGATGAAAATGTGTGTAAGCAATAGGCCAACATTGAAAGAGATTACGATAAACATCAGTTTACATGTTGGCCTTCACACCTCGAAAGAAACTTTAGATCGATTCTTGTGCGTTTTATTGGCATTTGACAGACAGCGTGCACACTTACTTGTGTTTTGAATGACTATGTTAAAAGGGAAGGGGAGGAAGGGGGATGAGGGTATTAATTTATTATAGAGATCCCTTAAAAATAATCCAATCTCTGCATTCAGGTAAACAGTCGGAAGCTGGCGTACAAAGCTCTTTAGAGTAGTTTGATTGTGAGTAAAGGTTCTATTTTTTCCCCGTCCAATTCTGCAAAGTCGGAAAAAAGCTTCATGAATATTACGTACATCTATTCTGCTTGGGTGTGCAGATCCCGTGCACACGGCAGTTGTCATAATATGAAGTGAACGTTTTGGGGGCTGTAGTTCATCGAGAAGATGAAACCTCTACTGACCCTGATCTTTCCGATCCCCATTCTCCTCGGAAATGTGGTGGTAATACGGGGTACGACAACCAAGAGGCTGGACATGTAGGCATATTATTTTTATGTCTTTTTGCTGAACTGTACATGTATGGTCTAATAAATATTCAATGAAGATGGTGGGGTAAATATTTGTCTAGGAACTGGAGCCGACATGGCACTGTCTCTTAATTTTAATATATGGTCGTGATGTTAGGTTCTATTTCCTGAATGGAAAATACAAATGAACCGTTTTCTGTTATTGGGCTGCGTTGGAATGCTACTAGCATACATAGAGGTAATCAGCACAGCTGGCCCGAAATCGCCACCGATACTAATCCGAGCGTCCGAGATTGTCGAGGAATACGCCTAAGCTTGATAATCTCTGACACTCAGCGTCCCGGTCTCTTGTTAATTGGAAACTGACCTATCGGTAATTGCCCAACACTAATCTGTAAAACGCGTTGCTGTGCAGTTGTATTTACAACAACGGGCTATAACGTCGTTTTCATAATTATAGTTGTGTGTGATGGTACTGTAACTACTCACATGAATGTGAGATTGTTTTGAAAATTTCTCTCAGTTCTCTTTTTCGGTGTTAGTCTACCAGTAATTTGATTGCAGCAAATGGACGGGATGTCGCAAGTCCTGTAAAAGAATCTATGTAAGCCTACTTGAAAATCCTATGAAGTTAATGAAAATGACACCGAGTCTATGACCTACATGTGCGTAGTCTACCAGGCAACCTCTCTCTCTCTCTCTCTCTCTCACACACACACACACACGCACCCACACACACGCACACACACACCACTGAGACAATGCGCTCATATTCCTTCGGATGAGAGTATAAATCGAGGTCTAGTCTACACACGCATTCCATCGCATGGACTACAAAGATCCTGACGCTCATGTCTTAGACGGGGGAGTGCCGGCTATACAAATACACCCAGCACGCACTAAGTCCCTTCTCCCAATCCCCGGTCGCCCGAGATTGTGCTTAAACTCTGCGCCCAAAGACTGCATGTGGGCGCCTCGGATGGCGTGAGTTCGAACCTGTATCGACCAGCGCCTTGAGCGGCTCTTGAGCTGGTAAAGCGCTATATAAAAAAGCGCTATATAAAAAAATATTAAATAAATTAATTTAAAACATGCTCTGTGGGTTCGGGCAAATAGAATAGACCCAACGTTTCCCGGCGTGTCGTAAGAGGCGACTAACAGGGGTGATGTTAGCACGGCATCACTGGGCGAAAGTCTTCTACACAGAAGTCACCGGCCAGGGCGGAGGAACCTCACGTTATTACAGGTTCAACGACCACGTGCTCAGGGCCAAGGCGAGCCACACTGTATTCGTGGATTTCGGCTGTGGCCAACAGCCTGGAGAGGATTGGGCCCTGCCAGGTCTTTTTTTGCCCAAGACACAACACATGATGAGGCTATCCACTAATTCCATGCCGGATCGGTCGTCGCCCGGCTACACAAGGACCGCGCCTTCCGTTGGCCACCAGGACGGAGGTGAAAAGTATGCTACTGATGGACAAATTAGCAAGATCCGCACGAGAAACAACATCGTCATAGGAACCTGGAATGTCAGGACCCTAACTGCGGAAGGAAAATTAGAAGAACTGACCCACGAGCTCTGTGGGTTCGGTCGTGGGATCGGTCGTCGCCCGGGCCGTCACCCGGCACAAGGACCGCGCCTTCCGTTGGCCACCAGGACGGAGGTGTTAAGTATGCTACTGATGGACAATATAGCAAGATCCGCACGAGAAACAACATCGTCATAGGAACCTGGAACGTCAGGACCCTAACTGCGGAAGGAAAATTAGAAGAACTGGCCCACGAGCTGGACCACTATCGATGGAACGTTCTAGGTATCAGCGAACTGCGCTGGAAAGGCCTAGGTGAAACAACGACTGACAAAGGCCACAAGCTCTATTTCAGCGGTAGAGATGACAGGCACGAACACGGCGTTGGATTCTTGGTCCACAAGAACATTCTAGCCACTGTCATGGGTTGCCGCCCAGTCTCCAGTAGACTCATTACCATCCGTCTGAGAGCAACCCCTTTCAACATTACCATCATCCAGGCCTATGCCCCAACATCAGACTATGAAGACAGCGAAGTGGAGGATTTTTATGAAAATATACAGGCGGTCCTTGACCAAGTGCCGAAGAAGGACATAGTCATAGTGCAAGGCGACTGGAATGCCAAGGTTGGCCAAGATGCGCACCGCAACTGGGGAGACACATGCGGACCCCACTGCAACAATGAGACAAATGACAGGGGTCTGAGGCTATTGGAGTTTGCCAGATACAACAATCTGGTACTGGCAAACACGCTTGGTCTCCACAAAAAATCCAGACGATGGACATGGCACAGTCCCGGCGGGGAACATCACAACCAGATCGACTACATCATGGTCAAGAAACGCTTCAGATCAAGCATCAACATTGGCAGGACACGCACTTTTCCAGGAGCAGACATTGGAAGTGACCACGATCTCGTGATGATGTCTTTCCGGCTCCATTTGAAGAGAGTAAATACAGCAAAGTGCACTAGGCTGAAGTTCGACCTGGACAAACTGCAAGACCCGGAGGTGGCAAAAATATTTCAGGCCACAATTGGAGGGAAATTTGCACCACTGCTTATTTTGGGGGCAGGCGAAGTAGATGTCAACACCATGACCAATACCTTCAACTCAGCTGTAACAGATGCCGCCACTGAGATCCTTGGCAAGCACCGACCAAAGAAGAAGCCGTGGATCACACCTGAACTTTTGGATCTGTGTGATAAACGAAGAGAGTTAAAAAAGAAAAAGAACACCTCACAGGGAGCTGATGTCTACCGAAAAATCAACAATGACATCCGAAAAGGCATGCGCACAGCAAAGGAGAACTGGATAGAAGATCAATGCCAGGAAATAGAGAACAATCTGAACAAGAACAACAGCAAGAAGGCCTACCAGACTGTGAAGCGGCTGACAAGTGTTAAACAGCCCAAAGTCTCCACTATCCAAAGCAAGTCTGGCATTTGCCTTACAGAAGAACAAGAAGTCTTGGACAGATGGACAGAGTACTGCTCTGACCTTTACAACCATACACCAAATGGAGACCCATCAGTTCTAGCATGTCCCGAGAGCAGAGAAGAAGAAGAAATCCTCCCAATTCTCCGGGAAGAAGTTGAGGCAGCAGTGCAATCGCTGAAGAAAGGGAAGTCAGCGGGAGTGGACAACATACCAGCGGAACTGCTACAAGCAGGAGGAGAAGGGATGACTGATGCTCTCACCACTATCTGTAACAAGATCTGGCAGAGTGGGGAATGGCCTACACCATGGACCCAGTCGCTTGTCATCACTCTTCCTAAAAAAGGTAACCTTCAGGAGTGTGAAAATTACCGCACCATCAGCCTCATCAGCCATCCCAGCAAGGTCCTCCTGAAAATAATACTCAACAGGTTGAAACCACAAGCTGAACAAATCATAGCTGAAGAACAAGCAGGATTCATGGCAGGGCGAAGTACCACTGAACAGATTTTCAACCTCAGAATAATCTGTGAGAAATACCTACAGCACCAACAACATCTATATCATGTGTTCATAGACTTCAAGAAGGCATTTGACCGAGTCTGGCATGCAGCTCTATGGGCAACCATGAAAGTGTACAACATCAGCCCTAAAATTATAGAAGTCATCAAAAGCCTGTATGACAAGGCTACCAGTGCAGTCCTCCATAACAGCGTCATCGGGAACTGGTTCAGAACAACAATCGGTGTGCGTCAAGGATGCCTACTCTCCCCAACACTCTTCAACATCTTCCTAGAGCGCATCATGTCAGATGCTCTTGCAGATCACGAAGGCACAGTCAGCATAGGGGGCAGAGCAATCTCCAATCTTCGTTTTGCGGATGATATTGATGGATTGGCTGGAGAGGAACAAGAACTTGAACAGCTTGTACAGAGGCTTGACACCACCTCCAGAGCTTATGGAATGGAAATAAGTGCAGAGAAGACCAAAATGATGACCAACAACACCAATGGCATCAACACGGACATCAAAGTACAAGGCCAATCCCTCAACACAGTGCACAGCTTCAAATATTTAGGAGCCATTGTGTCAGACAATGGGTCTCGACAGGAAGTCCTCTCCAGGATCGCACAAACAACTGCTGCCCTGACAAGGTTGAAGCCCATTTGGAAAGACAGAACCATCAGTCTACATTCCAAAGTAAGACTGCTGCGATCTCTGGTCATCTCCATCTTCCTATATGCTTGCGAAGCATGGACCCTCACAGCAGATCTCCAACGAAGAATACAAAGCATGGAGATGAGGTGCTACAGAAGACTTCTGTGCATTTCCTATACCCAACACATCACCAACGTTGAAGTCCGACAGACCATCACACAAGCCATTGGACAACACGATGACCTGCTCACAGTGGTGAAGAAACGGAAACTCCGATGGTATGGCCACGTCACCAGATCATCAGGCCTTGCAAAGACCATTCTGCAAGGCACAGTGCAAGGAGGTAGAAGAAGGGGGAGACCGAAAAAGAGGTGGGAGGACAACATTCGAGAATGGACTGGTTTGACACTGAGCGAAGCCATGAGGGCTGCTGAGGACAGAGAAAGATGGAGTATGCTGGTTAAGCGATCATCTGTGGTGCCCCTACGACCTTCGGGTTATGGGACAGGATAGGATAGGATAGGATAGGACCCACGAGCTGGACCACTATCGATGGAACGTTCTAGGTATCAGCGAACTGCGCTGGAAAGGCCTAGGTGAAACAACGACTGACAAAGGCCACAAGCTCTATTTCAGCGGTAGAGATGACAGGCACGAACACGGCGTTGGATTCTTGGTCCACAAGAACATTCTAGCCACTGTCATGGGTTGCCGCCCAGTCTCCAGTAGACTCATTACCATCCGTCTGAGAGCAACCCCTTTCAACATTACCATCATCCAGGCCTATGCCCCAACATCAGACTATGAAGACAGCGAAGTGGAGGATTTTTATGAAAATATACAGGCGGTCCTTGACCAAGTGCCGAAGAAGGACATAGTCATAGTGCAAGGCGACTGGAATGCCAAGGTTGGCCAAGATGCGCACCACAACTGGGGAGACACATGCGGACCCCACTGCAACAACGAGACAAATGACAGGGGTCTGAGGCTATTGGAGTTTGCCAGATACAACAATCTGGTACTGGCAAACACGCTTGGTCTCCACAAAAAATCCAGACGATGGACATGGCACAGTCCCGGCGGGGAACATCACAACCAGATCGACTACATCATGGTCAAGAAACGCTTCAGATCAAGCATCAACATTGGCAGGACACGCACTTTTCCAGGAGCAGACATTGGAAGTGACCACGATCTCGTGATGATGTCTTTCCGGCTCCATTTGAAGAGAGTAAATACAGCAAAGTGCACTAGGCTGAAGTTCGACCTGGACAAACTGCAAGACCCGGAGGTGGCAAAAATATTTCAGGCCACAATTGGAGGGAAATTTGCACCACTGCTTATTTTGGGGGCAGGCGAAGTAGATGTCAACACCATGACCAATACCTTCAACTCAGCTGTAACAGATGCCGCCACTGAGATCCTTGGCAAGCACCGACCAAAGAAGAAGCCGTGGATCACACCTGAACTTTTGGATCTGTGTGATAAACGAAGAGAGTTAAAAAAGAAAAAGAACACCTCACAGGGAGCTGATGTCTACCGAAAAATCAACAATGACATCCGAAAAGGCATGCGCACAGCAAAGGAGAACTGGATAGAAGATCAATGCCAGGAAATAGAGAACAATCTGAACAAGAACAACAGCAAGAAGGCCTACCAGACTGTGAAGCGGCTGACAAGTGTTAAACAGCCCAAAGTCTCCACTATCCAAAGCAAGTCTGGCATTTGCCTTACAGAAGAACAAGAAGTCTTGGACAGATGGACAGAGTACTGCTCTGACCTTTACAACCATACACCAAATGGAGACCCATCAGTTCTAGCATGTCCTGAGAGCAGAGAAGAAGAAGAAATCCTCCCAATTCTCCGGGAAGAAGTTGAGGCAGCAGTGCAATCGCTGAAGAAAGGGAAGTCAGCGGGAGTGGACAACATACCAGCGGAACTGCTACAAGCAGGAGGAGAAGCGATGACTGATGCTCTCACCACTATCTGTAACAAGATCTGGCAGAGTGGGGAATGGCCTACACCATGGATCCAGTCGCTTGTCATCACTCTTCCCAAAAAAGGTAACCTTCAGGAGTGTGAAAATTACCGCACCATCAGCCTCATCAGCCATCCCAGCAAGGTCCTCCTGAAAATAATACTCAACAGGTTGAAACCACAAGCTGAACAAATCATAGCTGAAGAACAAGCAGGATTCATGGCAGGGCGAAGTACCACTGAACAGATTTTCAACCTCAGAATAATCTGTGAGAAATACCTACAGCACCAACAACATATATATCATGTGTTCATAGACTTCAAGAAGGCATTTGACCGAGTCTGGCATGCAGCTCTATGGGCAACCATGAAAGTTTACAACATCAGCCCTAAAATTATAGAAGTCATCAAAAGCCTGTATGACAAGGCTACCAGTGCAGTCCTCCATAACAGCGTCATCGGGAACTGGTTCAGAACAACAATCGGTGTGCGTCAAGGATGCCTACTCTCTCCAACACTCTTCAACATCTTCCTAGAGCGCATCATGTCAGATGCTCTTGCAGATCACGAAGGCACAGTCAGCATAGGGGGCAGAGCAATCTCCAATCTTCGTTTTGCGGATGATATTGATGGATTGGCTGGAGAGGAACAAGAACTTGAGCAGCTTGTACAGAGGCTTGACACCACCTCCAGAGCTTATGGAATGGAAATAAGTGCAGAGAAGACCATAATGATGACCAACAACACCAATGGCATCAACACAGACATCAAAGTACAAGGCCAATCCCTCAACACAGTGCACAGCTTCAAATATTTAGGAGCCATTGTGTCAGACAATGGGTCTCGACAGGAAGTCCTCTCCAGGATCGCACAAACAACTGCTGCCCTGACAAGTTTGAAGCCCATTTGGAAAGACAGAACCATCAGTCTACATTCCAAAGTAAGACTGCTGCGCTCTCTGGTCATCTCCATCTTCCTTTATGCTTGCGAAGCATGGACCCTCACAGCAGATCTCCAACGAAGAATACAAAGCATGGAGATGAGGTGCTACAGAAGACTTCTGTGCATTTCCTACACCCAACACATCACCAACATTGAAGTCCGACAGACCATCACACAAGCCATTGGACAACACGATGACCTGCTCACAGTGGTGAAGAAACGGAAACTCCGATGGTATGGCCACGTCACCAGATCATCAGGCCTTGCAAAGACCATTCTGCAAGGCACAGTGCAAGGAGGTAGAAGAAGGGGGAGACCGAAAAAGAGGTGGGAGGACAACATTCGAGAATGGACTGGTTTGACACTGAGCGAAGCCATGAGGGCTGCTGAGGACAGAGAAAGATGGAGTATGCTGGTTAAGCGATCATCTGTGGTGCCCCTACGACCTTCGGGTTATGGGACAGGATAGGATAGGATAGGAAAACATAAAAATAAGTTAAAGTCTACCGCATTTGTAAATTTGCCTGTATTTCTTTATATTTATTTCCTATGTGTTAAAAAAAGCCCAAATTTTTCCAGATGTTTTCTTTCTGATTGTATAATATTTCCTCTGAGGATTTGTACCGCACCTCTTAAATTAAATTTTTCCATCTTTCTTCTGGTTTTCGTCCTCCATCTTTATGCAAGAACCAAGGCCTGATTTGGCTCGTAAGAGTCCGCTGGACCTAAAGCAATAATCATGTAATGTAATGTAACCAAGCAAAAAAAAAAAGCCATACAGTTTTACAGCACTCTCACACATTCTACTGAATTCATTATGTGCGGCTGTCCTGTAAGTAAATGCAAAATTCATGATTGTCTGTCCATCTACACGCAGGATGCGGTGAAAAAGAAAAAGAGAGAGAGAGAGAGAGAGAGAGAGAGAGAGAGAGAGAGAGAGAGAGAGAGAGAGAGAGAGAGAGAGAGAGAGAGAGGCCAATAATCCAACGGCAAGGCGGGCGCATTACTGACGTAACGATCTGCACATGCCGCCATTTAAGAAAAGGAACACATGTTGGTTAATGGCGGTATCGTATGACTTAAAAGATCATATAGACACAAACAAGGAAATGCGTATGTGTTATTCTTGTATTAGAGTCGAGTATCTCTAACTTATTCACAGCTATTAAACTATTAAAGGACCAGCTATCTGGTCAGGATAGGTAATAAATACAACTGAGACATATTTTCAAAGCCATATTGCAAACTAGTAAGAAAATGGCACTCTGATAGGTATGGTGTTGAATGCTGGTGAGCTGTTGCAGACAATCTTCAACTTTACACTACAGTTGCTCTGCCCAAATTGCATTAAAGGTTGGATCTATCGAGTGACCTTTAAACACCAGTTGTTCTCTTTTCACAGTTATAAACTATTAATGTAATGCACAAGCAGCCCCCTGCACTGTTATCTTATCTAAAGATATGAGCCTATTAACCATTATGACTGGAAAAGAAGCTCAATAGGCCAAATTGTTTGACCAAACATAAAAATCGCCCTGTTTTAGAAGTTGATAAATGTAGTCAGATAGCCGCAAACCAAACTAATTATTTGGATTTCTGAATCATTATCATCCATCTTTCTTCAGAGCGTCTGTCAAATCGTGAAGCACGTGTTTGTTAATCCTACTTTGAGGTTACTCAGAAAAACGTAAATTATATTACACTGAAAATGTCCAAATATGCCTGGATTGGTCTGTGGTAAAGTTTATATTATGCAAGCAGCAAACTTCCTTAATCCAAATCTATCTATAAAAACTAATAAGTGAGCCACTTAAATTATGATTAAAGCAATGGTTTATCCAATGGAATGTAGCTGGACAGTGAAATGATTTTCTACGAAACTTACTCTCTGTTGAACGATTATTGTATTATTTCACCAAATTATTAATATGTATCGGTTTGTTAAAAAAATCTAATTCGTTAAGGGAGACTGTCAAGGAGATATTAATTTTAACGTCATTTTTATATCATTCGACGGCATAGGAAAAATTAATAATGGTTGATTTTCATCATGCTACGTACTTTCGTGATAGCATTCTTATTATAGTTTCAGTGAAAATACATGCAGGTCCTCTTAGAGATAAAACGAATGGAAAGTTCATTATCAATCAAAGTCCAAAGTCAGAGCATCGTCGTAATCATCGCCATCAACAATTCCACCACCACCACCACAAACCATGCATAACCACAAAAAACATCATCTTCATCATCGTCATCATCATCATCATCATCATCATCATCATACCATCATCATCATCATCGTCATCATCAATCAGAAATATTCGCCTTTCAAAACCTTGTTCGACATCCAGGATAATAATCTCTTTAAACTCCACTAAAAAAAGGGGGTTGACTGACTTGATGATAACTAATCATCAGAGCAAGAACAACTTGACCTTCGCGTCACACACCCCTGGGGCAGTAAGATTTCAACACACATGGGTTGGGCATCAGCTGCATGTTCTGTAATTTCAGATAAAATCTGGACTACTTTGAAATGGTCTGGTATCAGAACGAGCCAAATACCCATCAGTCCGCCCGCCGATCCGTAATGCGTCATATATCAAGAACCACTTGACATATTTTGTTCAAACTTCATATGAACCTTAAATGGGTTAGCAGCAACCTACCCGTGTGATCTTTATTTGCACTACATGAAAGTCAAGGTCCCGAGGTCAATTCTTTGCTAAAGACGTTTTGCTCTATATCTCAAAAACGGCTGGGACGATTTTTATGATAGTAAACATGTACGTACTTCAACTCATGGCCACTCATTTATTGGCAGTCCGTGTATCAGTCAGTCGGTCGGTCCGTCGTTACGAATTTCCTTTTTTTATATTCTATAACGAAGAATACAAAGAATGGAGATGAGGTGCTACGGAACATTTTAGGGCATTTCCTATACCCAGCACATCACCAACAACGAAGTCCGAAAGACCATCACACAAGCCATTGGACAACACGATGACATGCTCACAGTGGTGAAGAAACGGAAACTCCGATGATATGGCCACGTAACCAGAGTCTCAGGCATTGCAAAGGCCATCCTGCAAGGCACGGTGCAAGGAGGCAGAAGAGGGAGACAAAAAAGAGGTGGGAAGACAACATTCGAGAATGGACTGGCTTGACACTGAGCGAAGCCATGAGGGTTGCTGATGACAGAGAAAGATGGAGAACGCTGGTTAAAAGATCATCTATATGTGGTGCCCAACGACCTTCGAGTTACGGGATATAATAGGATAGGATAGGATAGGATTATATTCAAAACATAGTTGTTGCCTTTAAAAAAAACGATTTTGATTATTTTAATATGCAAATACTTTAACTAATACTCAGCCTTTCAGGTCAATCATATGTGTACATTCTCAGAGATCAAGGTAATTGAGGTCCATCATTTGTTAACACTTTTTTTGCGCTATACCCCAGAATTTGCTAAATATATAAAAAGCACTTGAAAAGATTGTTCTCGTGCAGTTACAGCGCATCTCACGTCCAACTATCTTCTTTCTCCTTTTCAATCACCTTATATGTCACACCTTAGTACTGAACTGCTTTGCTCCAAATGTTAAATTAATTCTTCTTTATTGTAGATAAAGGTAAATTAGCTCTTCTCCTTCTGCTTGACTTATCGGTAGCGTTTGATACTATTGATCACAAAACCCTTCTCTCTCGCCTTCAAAACACTTATGGTATAAATCAGTCTGCTCTTTCGTGGTTTCACTCCTGTCGTCAGGATAGACATCAGACAGTGTTTATCAACAACATCTTTGCTTCCGAAGTACGCCGTGCCGCGGGGCTCTGCATTAGATCCTCTGTGGTTCGTTATGTACATCAAAGATAGTTACTTTTCTAGTATCTTTGTGTACATTCAGGCTTTTGTTCGCTATTGCAAAAGCTCATTCCATTGACTAACATGCTCTCGCTGATGACAACCAAGTTGTACAAAGATACAGTCTTTTGTCAACTCTAACCAACCATTGAAAACTATGTAAAAATGTATTGTTGATATCAAATCGTGGATGACCCTCGAAATGCTCCAACTTAATAGCTCTAACCTGATCAATGTCTGACACTCCGCATGTATACAGGAGAGTCTGAGGCATGTTGCCGAAGCGCATCATTAAGTGTCACGGATTCCTTACAATCAATTAGAATAGTTCTGATTCGTGCTCTGAAATAACTATGATCACTACCTGTGCTATTACTGTTTGAACATTCATGTATGAATTAATTCAACATTATTTTACTGATCAGTACAGTGTTTTGTCCAAAATCACAGTACATAAAAACATAATGAAGTTTCATGTGTCTTCAGTTCTTCTCTACTCAACACTGGGTGGCACAATCACAAGTAGTACTTACAAATTTACTCTTTTAAAAAAATCACAGCAGATTTCAAGGTTTGTTTAACGGTCTGCTCAGTTTATCCCAAGTTATCTATGAACGATTATCTCAAAGCTATCCCTTAACCTGAATGCAAAAGGGTGTTACAGCCCTATGCATTTATAATATGCCCAACGTTTATTCAGCTTTTGGAAACTTAATCCATGCAAATACTTCAGCCTGAAACTATATAATCGATTAAAATATTGTATCAGGCAAATAGATCCGAACTGACATTATGAACGACTTGCTATTTATCAATAATACGGTTTTACACACACACACACACACACACACACCCACACACACACACACACACACACACACACACACAAACACACACACACACACACGATAATCAGTGAGCATCTAACTAGCATTAATAACTTGGAAAATGGCTGTCAAATTGAATCGAGGTCATTGTCACCCAAGGATCAACATAAGCAGGTCTCGTTTGCTTTAAACCGTTAGGAGAGGATTTGAGAAACGGACACACTCCAACGGCTTGGATAAACCAAGAAAATTCAAAAGGAAATAACATCAATTTAGAAATAGATGGGCCTGACCAAAACTGTGTATGCTATCAGCCCGATGGCGGAAAGAAGTGTAATTTCATTTAGAAAGTATTTCGATACAAGCGGTTATAGACTATGCTGCTGAAGCAACTGTTGTACAAAATAAATCGTTGGAAGATGTTGTCAGCACCAAACCTAGAAAATCTATTCGAAATAAAGGAATAGGGAAAGATTACCTAATAGAGAAATAGTGAAAATGTGGAGATTCGCATAGGCCCGCAGACATAGAAAATGGTATGCTATGGAACTTGGATTTCTTTATGAAATATGGGATGTCTATTGATTTTGGTAGTTTTGAAGTAAGAATGAAAAATCACATATTGAAGGCTAAAGTAGTCCGACAGTCTGATGAAGCTATTCAAGTCTATCGAATACAACTGATTGGCCGTACAAAAACTCCTCCTCATTCTGTTACCTACACTGTCACATACACTGTGGGCAAACTATCTTATGAATCCCCCGGTTGGGGTGCCGGAGGTTTCTGTATAAATTGTATCTCCACTTTGTGAAAATTTAGTGCTTTACATTACCTTTGTTTCTGTCATTCTGATTTGTTTTTTTCTCATTCTAATCTGCACTATCAATCTATTATCTTCTTCGCTAGAACAGTCACCTACATTTTTTCTTGAAAATTCTCCCGAAAATCCTCATTTGTTTATGGGGTCTGTTGGGTCAGCTTAGGGATATTGGACGCTTTTTGCCAAATGGTCACTAAGGCTTTCTATGGTGTTATTATTTAGCAATGTAGACATTTTTAATGTATATGTTTTGTTAATATTTTATAATGATGTTTATATTCTATTTTGTTTTTGTAAACGGGGGTTCGATAAATTAGAGTACAGCCTCAGCGTCCCCTGGGTGGGATGCCTTTATTGTAAAGTGACCGGCTGTGGACTGCCTTCAGTGTTACCATTAGGGTTGTTTCAGCAGATCTTTTATACGGATCAGAGTGAGCCCTCTTTCAACCAAATCGTGGTCCTGATTCGGCTCTTTGCAGTCCGCTGTGGACCCTATAAACAATGACTAACTAACTATCTCATGAAGGAACAAATGATTCTGTGTTTGCCCCTATTAGGAATTCAGTTCCCTATTTAGTACCAGCCTCATTTCATCCAGAAGGATACATGGCAATGATACCGTGTGTAAATAATACTCCTTCTGCTATGTACCTGGAAGCTGGCACAATCATGGTAGCTGTAGAAGTGAAATACCCTCCCCCTCCCCCCCCATCCTCTCGAAGCCTCCGAGTGCTTCCGAAGGGCTACGAAGAACGAAAGTCATGATCTGACTGCTCAGAGAGGCACGGCTACTGGTAGAGACCTACTAAAAGGTATGACATTTGGACAGTATGTATAACAGAAACAAGTGAGTTATACGAACCAGAAGAGTGGTGTAACAGTATGGTCTTTCTCAGAGTGGATCCATATATTTTCATATCTACGTACGTGAATAACATATATGATTACCAATTATTATCACGACGGAAAGAGCATGAAGGATACAGAAGTCGGTGCAAGGTAAGTGTGCGCTTATGGTCTGTCTTAATTGAAAGATTCGTGGAGGTTCAAATACCTTTTTTTGAGGTTCTCAGATCCCGAACCTAGGTTGATAAATCTTTTGGACAAACAACAAAAAAAACATTTTAAAAAAAAGTTCAGGAACCTAGGTTCGTGTTCTGAAAACCTCGAAAAAAAGGTTTTGAACCTCCACAAGCCTTCCAATTAATTTATTACGAAGCATAAATAGCAAGAAGGGAAACACGTGTACTCCGAGTGTAACAACAATAACATGTGGATGTAAGCGTGATGTTCATACGGATCGCCGCGTTTTGAGTCTGTCGCTCCCACTTTCGATTGTTACTGATCTGGTACAATACAAATCAAAATTCCAACCTTCAATTCCGTCGGACAGATATCCGACCTTGATTGTGGCGCTGTATTGCGGCCGCGTCTCTTGAGGGGAAAACAGGAATTCCCATGTCAGTGAGCATCTAACTAGGATTAAATAAAACGTGTGTACCATGTTTCAGCACACTCGAACTGTTAATACCGGAGATTTAATGATGATTTATTGTAATTGTAGTCTCCGATGGGAGTCAAAATTGCAATTTGTTTTGTCTTAAAAAGGATTACTGTCTCACTGAAATTTGAATTTTAATCACAAAAATGTTCGAAATTTACTTACAAAGCATACTTTTACCTTGCCAGTGGTTGTCATGCTCAACTCTTCATTTTCCTTCCATCTGTGCAACTGTTATTACTCTTCTTTTCTCTCAAGTTTACCAGCCCTAATTAAGAAATTATGCTCCAACTTGAAAATTGGCACTGCGTGATATACTTTTTGTTTTTGTTGCATTTTATGTATTCTCGGATGTTTGCTTTAAAATACACATCTTTTGAGGAAACTCAAACCACTTTGATTTTATCGTACCCAACTTCGAGTAGCCTAGTAGACGACATATTCAACTTGCTGCTGCCCTGGTGAGACATACATGCAGAATTCGCATACCGGAAAGCAGCCACAAAACCCTTTTATTGACCCAAGCTTTATGAAGATTATCAGCGATTGTCCGAGTCCATTGAGTTCTCACGGCATATAATATTATTGTACTATATTATAGTACTATAAAACCATCCAGAGTAGTGTTGCAACTGTTCCTGGTTATGGGAACATTTGTAGTGTTATCTCCGGGTTGAACTTCAAATAAGGTCCTATCCTATTCTTTCCCGTAACTCGAAGGTCGTTGGGGCACAACAGATGATCGTTTAACCAGCGTACTCAATTTTCTCTGTTCTTTTTAATTTATTTGTATGTCTTTTCCATCGAAATGATAAGACAATGAAACCACACATACATGTACCAGCACACACACACACAAACACACACACATACATCTATTAAAACTACACAATGATGAATGTGACAGCTACGCATATGTTAGAGGGAAGATCCTCACCATGAAGCGATAGCAAGCACACACATATACACATATAGGTTTACAATCAAACCACTTCAAAGAAGCTGTCCAAAAGGAAAATTAATCAATGATTTGGCCAAATCAACACTTTCTCTGTTATCAGCAAACCTCATGAATTCTCTCAGTGTCAAGCCAGTCCAATTTCAAATGTTGTTCTCCCACCTCTTTTTCTGTATCCATCTTCTTCTGTCTCCTTGCACTGTGCCTTGCAGGATGATCTTTGCAAGGCCCGATGCTCTGGTGACGTGGCCATACCATCGGAGTTTCCGTTTCTTCACCACTGTGAGTATGTCATCGTGTTGTCCGATGGCTTTTGTGATGGTTTGTCGGACTTCGTCGTTGGTGATGTGCTGGGTATAGGAAATGCCCAGAAGTCTTCTGTAGCACCTCATCTCCATGCTTTGTGTTCTTCGTTGTAGGTCTGCAGTCAGGGTCCATGTTTTGCAAGCTTATAGGAAGATGGAGATGACAAGGGAGCGCAGCAGCCTTACCTTGGAATGTAGAATGATGTTCCTGTCTTTCCAAATTGGCTTCAACCTTGCCAGGACAGCAGTTGTTTGTGCGATCCTGAAGAGGACTTCTTGTCGGAACCCGATACATTGGCTCCTAAATATTTGAAGCTATGATCTGTGTTTAGGGATTGCCTTGGACTTTGATATCCATATTGATGCCATTGGTGTTATTGGTCATCATTTTGGTCTTCTCTGCACTTATTTCCATTCCAAAGGCTCTGGAGGTGATGTCAAGCCTCTGTACCAGCTGTTCAAGTTCTTGTTCCTCTTTTAACCAATCCATCACTGCCATCCGCAAAACGGAGGTTGGAGATTGCTCTACCCCCTATGCTGACTGTGCCTTGGTGATCTGCAAGGGCATCTGACATGATGCGCTCTACGAAGATGTTGAAGAGTGTTGGAGAGAGTAGACATCCTTGACGCACGCCGATTGTTGTTCTGAACCAGTTCCTGAAGGCGTTGTTGTAGAGGACTGCACTGGTAGCCTTGTTATACAGGCTTTTGATGACTTCAATAATGTTAGGGCTGATGTTGTACACTTTCATGGTTGCCCACAAAACTGCATGCCAGACTCGGTCAGAGGCTTTCCTGAAGTCTACAAACATATTATATAAATGTTGTTGGTGCTGTAGGTATTTCTCGCAGATTATCCTGAGGTTGAAAATCTGTCCCTTAATACTTCGCCCTGCCCTGAATCCTGCTTGTTCTTCAGCAATGATTTGTTCAGTTTTGGGTTTTAACCTGTTGAGTATTATTCTTAGGAGGATCTTGCTGGGATGGCTGATGGTGTGGTAATTTTCACTCATGAAGGTTACACTTTTTGGGAAGAGTGATGACAAGCGAGTGGGTCCATGGTATAGGCCACTCACCATTCTGCCAGATCTTGTTACTGATAATGGTGAAGGTGTCAATTATCGTTTCTTCTCCTGCTTGAAGCAATACTGTGGGTATGTTGTCCACTCCCGCTGACTTCCCCTTCTTCAGCGATTTTCTATCTCGCTTCTCCTCCTATGCTCTGCTGTCAACTTCTTCTCGGAAAATTGATTTGAAGCGTTTGTTGACCATTGTGGCCATCTTGGATGGATTCAAGTGACCTAGCGCTATGACCATGTCCTTCTTCAGCACTTGGTCAATGACAGCTTGCAAATGTTCATAGAAATCCTCGATTTCTCTATCATCATATTCTGATGTTGGGGCATAGGCCTGGAGGATGGTGATGTTAAAAGGGGCTGCTCTCAGACGGATGGTAATGAATGAGTCTACTGGAGACTTGGCGGCAGCCCATTACAGTGGCTAGAATGTCTTTGTGGACCAAGAATCATACGCCGTGTTCGTGCCTGTCATCTTTCCAGCTGAAATAAAAGCTATTTCAAATAAGGTGCCCTTGCAATATAGTCAGCCTAGCAACAAGATAACCGAGTTATGACGAGCACAGTTTTGTAACGGTCAAAGGCGGATATTGAGTGTTTTATGTCGACTCTTAAATAACCGAGTTATGACAAGCAAAACGTTTTCTGTCAAAGACGGAAATTAAGTGTTTTTGTTGACGCTTAAATTTTAAAATGAAACCTTTGTTTTTTGTACATTTTTTAACAAGTGTCTCAATCTTTGGGTAGTTGAAAATCTTGAGCAGTTGAATTTTTATCATGTGTATATAGCTATCCTTATTTTCATTCATGTTACTCCACTAGGGAAGAGACAATAATAACTTATGGGTAGGTTTACTTGCATTAGAAAATCGGGTAAAAATCAAGTCAGTCGAGTCTGTCTAAAATGGAATAAGAGGAAACCCATTATCAAGTGTTTCGTTGAGCTACATTAGACCAGTTCCCGTCAAGTAAAAGTACACCAAGTCAGTTTAAGGTTAGGCTGGGTTCTTTGTTCTCTCAAAATAATAGTAGTTAGTACAGGCGTCCTTAAATGTACGCAAAGTCAAGATTAGGTGAGATCGTGTTCTAGATTTCCTCTCACACCCTTAACATCTTTAATCATTTTTAAATCTCCCTCTCTCTCTCTCTCTCTCTCTCTCTCTCTCTCTCTCTCTCTCTCTCTCTCCTCTCTCTCTCTCTCTCTCTCTCTCTCTCTCTCAAGATTGACTACACCAAATACTATTTTAGAGGAAGGTGAAAACCGTATAGTAGCCTTTTCCGGGGAAAACCGTTGGTGACCTGGAAAGTCACATACCTTAGCAAAGAAGGTCGTCCCAGCAGGCTCGAACCCACGACCTTCCACATTGGAAACTATCGCTCTTACCGTCTGCACCCCAACTCAGCTAAGACGCGCGTGCACCAGCGAAGAACAAGGTTCAATATCATATTGCACGAGTGTTAATGACAACCTCGCTATACCTTTATGATGCAGGCGTGTACACATAAGCCTACATCCCATCAAAACGTTTCATGAACAGCAGGGCATCATTAAAGCATAGGCGTAAGTTATACTTTTCTCCTCAGATAGGTTGCACGAAACCTGCAAAGCAAAATAAATGTTCGAGGATATGCTGTACTTTTTTTTCTTTAAATAGTTTACAAAAACATCTATAATAATGGCTAGTGTGTTTTGTTTAGGGATTATGTTGTAGTCCGGTAGGCCACATCTGGCTGTTTTGCGAAGGCTGAACCACAAGGCGGATATGATTTAATAGTTTGGTCTTGTATGGCGCGCTTTCCATATCAAGAGCTGCTCAAAGCGCTTTTGACTCGCACTGAGCGTCATCGATCAATAGGTATAATTATACTGAGTGTCAGTGTTAAGACTAGTTCAGACGTATCCCTCAGCAATTTTTGATACGTAATGTGAGATATAGCAATTCTTTCGAAGACAAGGTACACACGCTCGGTGTCTGTCTTGTCTGGTTCAAGGTGTATTTTGTACTTTGGATAACATTTTGTCACATTTGCGGGTGACTTTAAAGTTGATTTATCAACGAAAGCACGGCGGCCGCAGAGCACGACCACGGTGTGTGTTTAGTGAATGGTACTCACCCATCTAGCCTTAAGATCATTTTTAAAGTCCGTGCTATGAAATGTATGCACGCACAGACTAGACCTTGGTTTATACTCTCATTCGAATGAGTATTCTTCAGATACCCAAATTGGGCTTAGAAATCCCATGCTGTCCCTTTAACTTCAGGATGCACATATGTATACAATTATGAAAAATACGAGAAATGTACCTTCCCACATGTCTTCCGTTTTATTTTATAATATGCACCTGTACACACAGCTTGGCCGATCCTAGAAGTTGCTTCTCCATCCGTTTACGATGTCTTCACAAGGATGTAATATACATGTACGAGCACTCTCTCTCTCTCTCTCTCTCTCTCTCTCTCTCTCTCTCTCTTATTGATATTGTTAAGACGCATCTTATGTTCTCGCTGACAATCCCGCAGGTTCCCCACTAGCTGACTCCACCGTATAAGACCCATTGTCCTTAACGCTACGTCCCACGGAGCAGGAAGAAGCACACCTTAGTCATTGATGCGCAGTTTTATTTCCCACCGTACCAAGCTTTCCAAATAGACGAAGTGTATTTTTTGTACAGGAGAGGTAAATAAAATGTTTGCGAAAAACTACCCTTCTCCTTTCTCAACCACTTTGCCTTAACGACGGAGTAGGCCTTAACGACGGAGTAGGCCTATAAGTGAAAGTGGAAGAGTATCGCACATTTGTTTAGTTATTGTGTTAGCTTTGTATCTCCAATTGAATCCTTCTTTACGTTAAAATGTATGGAAACGTTGCTTGCATAGGTATATTGAATCGTCTGTAGTAACTGTACATTTCATTCATGTATGTATGTGTAGTACAGTAGGCCTAAGCACACAATCTTTCAATTATTATGTTTTAAACTAAAAGCAAGCAGAAATGTTATACTTTGTAGATTATCTTTTATGTTTCTATTGAATCTTTACTTTAGCATCCAATGACCACAAATACATTTGACAAGTTAAACAGAAAGTCATGATGATGTTTTTTTCTTTTGTGTGTGTGTGTGTGCGCGTGTGAGCATTTAAGTGATAGATCTACCATGGTCAGTACAACTTAGGTTAATCTGATGAATAAAATTTGGTCCAACAACAACCAAGTGCCCATTCTTTCCGCATTCAAAGCATTTTACCGTTGTTTTGTTGTTGTTGTGGTGTTCTTTTTTTTTAACAGCTTATTGATTTATGCGTTGTGTTTCCGCAACGAAAGCAACGTTTACCTGACTGCAATCTTTAGCGAAATGCCCTTCTTTGCCACATCGAAAGCAATTTGAAGACGAGGATCTTGAACGATATCCCCTCTTCTCTTTCCTATAACGAGGTCTGCCCCTTTCAGACTGGGTCAAATGAAATAGGTTTTTCAGCTCTTCCTCAATCGTAGCCGATCATCTATTGAACTTGATCCCTTTTCAGATCTTTCTTCCTTCTTGATGCCCTGTATCCTTCCGTTCAATTGTTCTAATTGCTGCTGAACATGGACAGCACCTTTTAGTGTTAGTCCCCTATCCGGTCCTAACTAACCCCTCTAACCTTCTGTCTTTCAATGAATACCTGTACATGGCCTTCTGTCTTTCAATGATTACCTGTACAGCTTGTACGGCATCTCCTAGCGAGGTATAATTCATATAATAATAATAATAATAATAATAATAATAATAATAATAATAATAATAATAATAATAATGCAGGATGCTATGTACGCGCCTTTCCCCAAGGCTCAAAGCGCGGCGATCTATACCAACCAACATACACGCTCACCTGTCTCATTTACCCTCACACACACCAAATACACATACATCACTCAAACAGGTGGTGTAAAGGCAGGGAGATCGCTATTAGAAGACGGAAGAAAATCGAATTTTTATTTTTGAAATTTTTATATTGACTGCATCCCGTACCATTATTGAAGGGAGGGAGGAAACCGGAGTGCCCGGAGAAAACCCTCGGTGACCTCAATAGTCTCGTACCTAAGTCACATACGTTCGCCCCTTGCGGGAATCGAACCCGCGACCTTCGGCATAGGAAACCGGCGACTTATCCACTGCGCCACGAGGCCACCCCATAAATGCACCCGCCTCTCTTGCTGTAGTTCCTAATAAAAACCTTCTAACCATTTCCTGCTCCTTAAAATCTTCTGGAAGCCCCTCAAAGGCGTCTGTTGCCAATCCCTGTACCCTGTCAGCGTATTGCTGAATGGTTTCGTTCCCCGCCTGAGTGAGGTTAGCAATTTGAGCCCTCAAAGCTTCTGCTGTCACCAATCGGCCAAATCGTTTGTTTAAAGCCTTTGTTGCTTTTTCATAGTTTTCCTTGGTCTCCCATCTTTGAACCCTTTTTAGGTTCTTCCCGATGATGCAAGTATTCTCTGATAGAACTTTCATGACGATCTCCCATATAAAAATCCTTATATTCTGATACTTTTTCTTCCACTTGCCACTTCCTTCTGAATGCCAGGTCTTCATCACTCTCCATGCTATTCAGCATTGTCATTTCCCTTTCAACTCTACCCTCCTTAGAGTATGCATAGGGTTATTTTGTTGCATCCTCAATGACGCACTCTCCATTTTTCTGTGTCCCTATTTCTGGAGGACATTCTTGTCGGCGATTCAGTCACTTTGTTGAATCTACCTGTTTCGGTTGGAAAAGACCATCTTCGGACATCTTCATCAAGACACCTTTCTCTCGTTCTAACTGGCATTCTTACCTGTGAACCCTGGTTGATTCTCCCATAATCCATCTTCCACTGTTCAAGGTCTCTGAGTACTTGCTCTTGTTCTAACGATCTACTTGTCTGTCTTGGTCTACTTCTCCAGGACAGTCATCTGCACAGAACCTACCTCCATTGGATTTGAATCCTATGTTCATCTCGGGGGCATCTTCCTTATTCCCTTCTGCATTTCTGGACTCTAGATAATCTTCCGTCAATTGCAATGATATCACTTCTGGTATAGTTTCACCCTCTGTAGTAATTATGATAGATAACCCATCAGTTATCAAACATTTTCCTTTCCACCTCTTTACCCAATCCATGAGGATCCTTTTGTTGGCTTGACTCAACGCCGTGATTCTCTCAAATACTTGACCATCTAGATCAGGGTCAGCCAAAAATGCGGCTACTATTTTAGCCTTCCTCACGGAAACATTGCATGCTGCGATTATATCTCCAATTGAGATCTTCTTTAAATAACACGCCTCCTCTTCTTCATCCCACATAAATACCACCCCCTTGATTTGTACTATGTCAAGTATAAAATCTACACAATGCACCATATATACATAAGCAAGCGTGTATGCACAGTACAAAACACTGCATCCCCTATAACCATATAACTGCTGAAGCTGATAACCCATGTAATAGTGAGCAATGATTTATAGTGGTACTACAAGTAACTGAAAGTGAACCTAAGATTAAAAGCACAATCACACCAACTAATGCAACAACCCTCGTTGGGGTGCCGGGGGTTTCAGTATAAATAGTATCCCCACTTTCTGGAAATTTAGTGCTTTAAATTCCCACTGTCGCTGTCTTTCTCATTTGCTCTTTCTCAGTCCTGCTCTGTTCTATCAATCTGCTATACTATCTTCTTCTTCAGTAAAGTGACTGGCTGGTGGAGGGCATTCAGTTTTCCCACTAGGATTGTTTCAGCAGATCTTTTATGCGGATTTGGGGTTGTCCGGTCCTGATTTGGCTCGGAAGAGTCCGCTAGACCTAAAGCAACAATTATGTAATGTAATGTAACTAATGCAACGATAAAGAATTTAAATTATAAGGTATACTATACCAGGATAACACAACAGCTAACCATGGATAAAAAGGAAACACCGAAGTAAGAGAGTATAAACTAAAAGTGGTATTCGCAACAGAGTTTCAACGTTTAGAAGATATCGTTTTGAATTCTATGTTATCAACTTCACTATTTCTAAATCATAACTCAAAAACCGTGAACTTCAACATCTTGAAATTCAATTAACGTCTCTCCCTCGGAAAATTCAAGTAATGAGATGTGACTTCGGCCCTCACATCCCCACCACAACCCAATACTCCCCCTTGTGAAGCTATGTCCGTGTATTCAGCTCCACGCCTTGTACTGAGTATATTCTCCTACCAAGAACTGAATTTTAATCCATATCCCCAACGGTGCTGTACATACACGATTCTCTATAAGAATCCCCTGCTTGTTTTGTGCCCCGCTACTACCTCTCAACAACAAAGACTGCCTTCATGGATGTCAAAAAGAACGCCAAACACAGAGAATTCAGATGATGTGATGTGGCTTCGGCCCTCACATCCCCATCACCACCTAATATTCCCCCATGTGAAGTAAGGCCTCTGCACCGAGCTCCAACCTCCAGTACAAAGTACAATGTAAGAGAGAACAATAACATCCTTCTTACACCACCCCTCAGCTCTTAACCTAAGACAAAAAACGAACCTCTCGAATTCCTAGTCTGCTCTAAAACACACTTACACAAAGCAGGCTGCCATACCCCGTCGTTTTTTACAAAACTATAACAACCGGACATGCATAACTTTTAACAAATATATTCATTCAGTGCGCCATCGGAAATAAGAAGAGGAAAAAATAAACCGATTCGACTGTAAAGTTGACACTCTCCAAATAAAAAAAACATTCGAAGAACCTCTACGTTAATCTTGGTTTAGATTACATAAGAGGTAAACGAACTTTACAGACATTTTGCGATATATTTCAATAGCACAACAACCTTGAACCTCCATCGCTAGCCAACAACTATTCTACAACACTATTGTCATGCATAAAGGCAAAGAATGTATTACTATTTCTGCAAGTACAGAAAGGTTATATTACACATACACACACACCCACACACACATACACACACACACACACACACACAAACAGAGGAAAAAAACTAGTAAGTAAATGAATATATGAGTCATTTCGTTTCGTATCCTATCCTATCCTATCCCGTAACTCTAAGGTCGTTGGGGCACCACAGATGATCGTTTAACCAGCGTACTCCATCTTTCCCTGTCCTCAGCAACCCTGATGGCTTCGCTCAATGTCAAGCCAGTCCATTCTCGAATGTTGTCCTCCCACCTCTTTTTTAGTTTCCCTCTTCTTCTACCTCCTTGCACTGTGCTTTGCAGGGTGGTCTGATGAGTCATTTAAGATCTGATATTACTTTAACTGTTTTTAGTACAGTACTAGATTTATTTATTTGCAAAGTCAATTGAATTAATAAGACAATAACAATCAATTGTTAAAATTAGCAAAAAAAAGGGCAAAGAATACTAATTTTAAAGACATCGATCTAATAATTTCACTTCCTTTCGTAACAATTGTCAAATGACATTTTAAAGAAAATGTTAGATCCCTATACGAAAATATAAAAGTATGTAAGTAGCATGTATGTATAGATCTATAGCGTCCATTATTAATTTATATTATTTTATTCAATGTATTATTATTATTATTATTATTATTATTATTATTATTATTATTATTATTATTATTATTATTATTATTATTATTATTATTATTATTATTATTAGATGTCTTTTTACGGTAACATAGGAACAAATAAGTGTCGGTAGTTCGGCTCCTTTTCTTTTTTCTTTGTGGTAAACATTTTCCACCTCGGGTGCGAATTTTTTGGCTTTTTTTTTCAAGTTTTTTTTCCCAGACGATCCCCCAAAAAGTTTAGGGTCGGGCAACAAAATTAGGGTCGGTCAGGATACCGTAAACAGACGGTTGGGTTTTTTTTAACAAAAAATGTATTTTTATTTTTTTTAATGAGGAAGGTGGGGGTGGGTGGGTGGGTGGGGGTGGGTGGGTGGGTGGGCGGTGTGCTAATCCTATGCAAAGGTTCTGACTTATTTTAAAATAGTGTGTAAGCAGTAATAACCCCAGTTAGCTCGAACTGAACACTTCAATATGTCATATGATACTGTGCTGAATTAAACCTGAAGGCAAAGAAGTGTCAGCGATCAGTGAATATTTCAGTGTAAAAAGTGAAGTTCAATTAGTCCAAAGTAACAAAATGAAAAACCCAGCTTGTCTATCACTCACAATACTTTATCTACTTCCTCAGAAATACGATCCATTCAAAAGATACTGGTTGAAATGAAATAATCCTATAGTTTTACATCACGTTAATCTCTCTCTCTCTCTCTCTCTCTCTCTCTCTCTCTCTCTCTCTCTCTCTCTCTCCCTCTCTCTCTCTCTCCCTCTCTCAACTCTCTCTTAACATCGTAATATATTCTATGTTTATTTGTAAGATTCCCACCCGCCCACCCTCCGCGTTCTCTTTGCCACTGTAATTCACACCCCTTTGTCTTATTATGGGCCGTGGTTTCAAAGAATAACTCTCTCTCTCTCTCTCTCTCTCTCTCTCTCTCTCTCTCTCTCTCTCTCTCTCTCTTTCTCTCAAACACATACACAAATACAGACTATATCTCATCTCTCTCTCTCTCATTCTCTCCCCTCCCCATACCTCCCACCTCGACAAAGCATAACCATGCAATCTAGCCAACACAAGTTTTTCCATGGGTATCAGGAAAGAGAAGCAAAACACAGGAAGAAAAATGCAACTTCTCTCTGTCTCTGTCTCTCTCTGTCTCTCTCTGTCTGTCTCTCTCTTTCTCTGTCTCTCTCTGTCTCTGTCTCTCTCTCTGTCTCTGTCTCTCTCTCTCTCTCTCTCTCTCTCTCTCCCTCTCTCTCCCTTTTGTACAAAGAATAATGAGTTCCTTTTCATACAGCACAATGACGTCGTTGAAATAGCTGAGCGGGGTGTAATAGCTTCACTACCTATCCAGTGTATTCGTCACTAGCACTTTCCGACCCAGAGAGGTGGGACTCGTTGTGAAAGCAAGACGTGGAATACTGAAGACAGGCAAAATAATCCCTGAAACTCGAGACCTTGCGTGACGTAAAACGGTACGAGATGTTGTCACTCCCATTTTCATTCTCTACTGCAGTTGATGTGCTTTTACTGATGTGCTTTTCAATCTCTGCGTTATGCATCAAGGTTAGCAATAAAACAGGAAATAGCAGAGGAAATACAAATTATAACTAGCTATATATATGTAGTATGCGTTAACTGTTCTTGCATCTGTATTCTTCGTTTTTTTGTGCGAACTGATCATGGTGTCAGCGTGGAATAGAGCGATTCAACATCATCATGATAATGAGCAGCAGCAGCAGCAGCAGCAGCAGCCGCAGCAGTAGCAACGGCAGCATCACCAGTCAAGAATTTCAAAATGACGGAACAGTGCGCGTTAATTTTTATGTGTGCGTCCTCAGAGAATAAGGGCATGAATAAATGATGTGTGTGTATTTGTTTGTTTGTGTATGTTTTCGCTTTCTACTTTAGTCTTTATCATTGCTGTCGGATGATTTTGATAGAAAATATAAATGTTTGAAATATCATAAAATTTTAATGTAGGGCCTACAGTATATGCACTGTGCGACACGGACAACCACACACGCCATCCCCTACAACACTTCCGTCCACCCTCACACACAGAAAACTACACACAAACACACAGACATACACACCTAGCCTAGCCTATCCCGTAACTCGAAGTTCGTTGGGGCACCACAGATGATCGTTTAACCAGCGTACTCCATCTTTCTCTGTCCTCAGCAACCCTCATGGATTCACTCAGTGTCAAGCCAGTCCATTCTCGAATGTTGTCCTCCCACCTCTTTTTCTGTCTCCCTCTTCTTCTGCCTGCTTGCACCGCGCCTTGCAGGATAGTCTTTGCAAGGTCTGATGCTATAGTCACGTGGCCATACCATCGAAATTTTTGTTTCTTCACCACTGTGAACATGTCATCGTGTTGTCCAATGGCTTGTGTGATGGTCTGTCTAACTTCGTCGTTGGTGATGTGCTGGAAATGCTCAGAGGTTTTCTGTAGCACCTCATCCCCATGCTTTGTATTCTTCGTTGTTGGTCTGCTGTGAGTGTCCATGTTTCGCAATCGTATAGGAAGATGGAGATGACAAGGGAGCGCAGCAGCCATACCTTGGGATATAGACTGATGGTCATGTCTTTCCAAATGGGCTTCAACCTTGTCAGGGCAGCAGTTGTTTGTGCGACCCTGGAGAGGACTTCCTGTCGGGACCCATTGTCTGATGCAATGGCTCCTAAATATTTGAGGGTATGCACTGTGTTGATGGATTGGCCTTGGACTTTGATGTCCGTGTTGATGCGATTGGTGTTGTTGGTCATCATTTTGGACTTCAATGCACGTATTTCCATTCCAAAGGCTCTGGAGGGGGTGTCAAGCCTATGGACCAGCTGTTCAAGTTCTTGTTCCTCTCTAGCCAATCCATCGATGTCATCCGCAAAACGGAGGTTGGAGATTGCTCTACCCCCTATGCTGCCTGTGCCTTCGTGATCTGCAAGGGTATCTGACATGATGCGCTCTAGGAAGATGTTGAAAAGAGTATGCATCCTTGACGCACGCCGATTGTTGTTCTTAACCAGTTCCCGATGGCGCTGTGGATTCGGGCACTAAATAGAATAGATCCAACGTTTCCCGGTGTGTCGTAAGAGTCGACTAACAGGGGTGATGTCAGCACGGCATCAGTGGGCGAAAGTCATTTACACAGATGTCACTGCCATGGCGGAGGAACCTCACGTTACTATAGGTTCAACGATCATGTGCTCGGGGCCAAGGCCAGCCACACTGTACTCGTGGAATTTGGTTGTGGCCAACAGCCTGGAGAGGATTGGGCACCGCCGGGTCTTTCTTGCCCCAGACACACCGTATGATGAAAAGAACCACTCACTCGATACCGGATCGGTCGTCGCACGGGTCACCAAGGCCCGCGCCTTCTGTTGGCCATTCCACCAGGACGGAGGAGATAAATGTGTTACTGATGGACAACTTAGCAAGATCCCCACGACAGACATACAAGCACACCCACACAAAAGCCGATCACATATGCACGCACGCAAGAGAATGTAGATGGTGAGTCAGTCATGATTGCTTTTATTTACGCAATGTGTATGATCTATGGATGCGATATTGTCATAATAATCAATAGTCTATGTGTGCGTCATTCGCCGAAAGGAATGAAAGAATGAAAATATATTAATCGCAAAAACATTTCCACACAAAAAGCATAACCACAGCCTATGTATGCGTTTGCAATACCACAGTTTGTATTCTTCGTAATATTTCCATGAAGATGCTAGTTTTCAAAAACATTTTTTACACACATGCAAATTGTTTATAAATATTGATTCAAACTAATCTAAAAACATTATAATGGATCGATAGCTGACGTTAAAATGTAACTTACATTAAACCTGCATCGACGGGTTTTAGGTACAGTATACCAAATGCATTCTTTAAAGATAAAATGGCAGTTAGAATTCGCAGCTTTAGCTGAATACGGTATTCAGACATACACATATTTCCAGCAATAGGTTTATATAAATAAATAAATATCTATGAATACTAGTGCAAGAACGCCTAACCGGCGTTATATTTTATAGTGAGCGGGAACAATAGTTTTATTATTCGTTATAGCCGTTCACTGCTCGTTCTTTTCACTGTCAGGTGTATAACAGTTGAGGAACTTTTGCCAAGGAAAGGCTGGCGTATACATAAAATAAGTGCTGAACAGCAGGACGTGGTATTTAGTATTAGGCAGTCAGATAAATGGCACGAAGCTGAGGGCGAAGGGGTTAAGGTCGAGCAACAGAGTTCTGATGCATGGAGAGGTCTTTAAAAAAAACTGTCTTAAATAAATTTGGTGCCCAAATGCAAAACGCGTTGTGAGCGCTGTTTCATACAAGGTTGGACCTTGCTGTGTCTCATGATGGTTACTTTAAGGTCGAGGTAGAGAGCTCTGACAGAGAAACGACCCTTTTGAGGAGAGAGACTTATACGACGTGTTGGTGAACAAAGACACAACAGCTGGTCAAAGTTCACGCTGAAAATACCGAAATGGCCGAGCTACTGTAACAGGACGCTGGTCGCGCACTGAACTCAGTCGACTATCTCGGTTGTAATCTGTCACCACTTGTGGTTTTAATATCCATTACCCATTTTACGTGGTGCTGAAAACTCCATGATTGTTCCCGATCGCTGTTAAAGTTACCCATGCACTGTCCTCGATTCACCAGCTCCACTTCTTTCGTTTGTACTCCTCGTGTTAAGTAAAGCTCGTTCCAGGCCAGTGGCCATTCAAAAACTAAGTAATTCCTGTTTTTTGAGGACATCTTACAGGCTGATCACAATGACATTCAACACCGAGCACGAGCTACCGTGTGTACCTGCGAATAGGTGGAATTGTATAAAAGGCTGCTTCACTTTCTGTTTTGGACAATAATTTCTCTGCTTTGGACTTTGCCGTCAATTAAACGGTTAATTTCAACTCACATGTTTTCTTCCTTTCTTTTTTGTTTAGTTCGTTTGTTTTAATTGCTACCGCCCTATTATCTTTTCCCCAATCGTTGCCAACCTTGACCTCCTTTCTCTGTATACTAGTAAGCTTACCACCGAAATACACTAATAGCCATCAATTATCTTACCCAGAATCCGACTCAATGATATCTCCACAATGGGATTGTACCAATTCGATTAAATTCAATGTTTTAATTTCACGTCTGTTCACAACAATGTGATTTTAGACAACAAAGAAGAATGAAACTGAAATTAAATAAATAAATTAATTCAAAAGAAAGTAAAATAAAATAAATAAATATATAAATAAATACAGTAAAATAAATAAAATAAATTT
>CM072513.1:56627993-56955916 GCA_036898135.1 Oncomelania hupensis
CATGTGGATGTAAGCGTGATGTTCATACGGATCGCCGCGTTTTGAGTCTGTCGCTCACACTTTCGATTGTTACTGATCTGGTACAATACAAATCAAAATTCCAACCTTCAATTCCGTCGGACAGATATCCGACCTTGATTGTGGCGCTGTATTGCGGCCGCGTCTCTTGAGGGGAAAACAGGAATTCCCATGTCAGTGAGCATCTAACTAGGATTAAATAAAACGTGTGTACCATGTTTCAGCACACTCGAACTGTTAATACCGGAGATTTAATGATGATTTATTGTAATTGTAGTCTCCGATGGGAGTCAAAATTGCAATTTGTTTTGTCTTAAAAAGGATTACTGTCTCACTGAAATTTGAATTTTAATCACAAAAATGTTCGAAATTTACTTACAAAGCATACTTTTACCTTGCCAGTGGTTGTCATGCTCAACTCTTCATTTTCCTTCCATCTGTGCAACTGTTATTACTCTTCTTTTCTCTCAAGTTTACCAGCCCTAATTAAGAAATTATGCTCCAACTTGAAAATTGGCACTGCGTGATATACTTTTTGTTTTTGTTGCATTTTATGTATTCTCGGGATGTTTGCTTTAAAATACACATCTTTTGAGGAAACTCAAACCACTTTGATTTTATCGTACCCAACTTCGAGTAGCCTAGTAGACGACATATTCAACTTGCTGCTGCCCTGGTGAGACATACATGCAGAATTCGCATACCGGAAAGCAGCCACAAAACCCTTTTATTGACCCAAGCTTTATGAAGATTATCAGCGATTGTCCGAGTCCATTGAGTTCTCACGGCATATAATATTATTGTACTATATTATAGTACTATAAAACCATCCAGAGTAGTGTTGCAACTGTTCCTGGTTATGGGAACATTTGTAATGTTATCTCCGGGTTGAACTTCAAATAAGGTCCTATCCTATTCTTTCCCGTAACTCGAAGGTCGTTGAAACAACAGATGATCTTTTAACCAGCGTACTCAATTTTCTCTGTTCTTTTTAATTTATTTGTATGTCTTTTCCATCGAAATGATAAGACAATGAAACCACACATACATGTACCAGCACACGCACACAAACACACACACACACATACATCTATTAAAACTACACAATGATGAATGTGACAGCTACGCATATGTTAGAGGGAAGATCCTCACCATGAAGCGATAGCAAGCACACACATATACACATATATAGGTTTACAATCAAACCACTTCAAAGAAGCTGTCCAAAAGGAAAAATAATCAATGATTTGGCCAAATCAACACTTTCTCTGTTATCAGCAAACCTCATGAATTCTCTCAGTGTCAAGCCAGTCCAATTTCAAATGTTGTTCTCCCACCTCTTTTTCTGTATCCATCTTCTTCTGTCTCCTTGCACTGTGCCTTGCAGGATGATCTTTGCAAGACCCGATGCTCTGGTCACGTGGCCATACCATCGGAGTTTCCGTTTCTTCACCACTGTGAGTATGTCATCGTGTTGTCCGATGGCTTTTGTGATGGTTTGTCGGACTTCGTCGTTGGTGATGTGCTGGGTATAGGAAATGCCCAGAAGTCTTCTGTAGCACCTCATCTCCATGCTTTGTATTCTTCGTTGTAGGTCTGCAGTCAGGGTCCACGTTTTGCAAGCTTATAGGAAGATGGAGATGACAAGGGAGCGCAGCAGCCTTACCTTGGAATGTAGACTGATGTTCCTGTCTTTCCAAATTGGCTTCAACCTTGCCAAGACAGCAGTTGTTTGTGCGATCCTGAAGAGGACTTCTTGTCGGAACCCGATACAATGGCTCCTAAATATTTGAAGCTATGATCTGTGTTTAGGGATTGCCCTTGGACTTTGATGTCCATGTTTATGCCATTGGTGTTATTGGTCATCATTTTGGTCTTCTCTGCACTTATTTCCATTCCAAAGGCTCTGGAGGTGATGTCAAGCCTCTGTATCAGCTGTTCAAGTTCTTGTTCCTCTTTTAACCAATCCATCACTGCCATCCGCAAAAAATCTGTCCCTTAATACTTCGCCCTGCCCTGAATCCTGCTTGTTCTTCAGCTATGATTTGTTCAGCTTTGGGTTTTAACCTGTTGAGTATTATTCTTAGGAGGATCTTGCTGGGATGGCTGATGGTGTGGTAATTTTCACTCATGAAGGTTACACTTTTTGGGAAGAGTGATGACAAGCGAGTGGGTCCATGGTATAGGCCACTCGACATTCTGCCAGATCTTGTTACTGATAATGGTGAAGGTGTCATTCATCGCTTCTTCTCCTGCTTGAAGCAATACTGCGGGTATGTTGTCCACTATCCCGCTGACTTCCCTTTCTTCAGCGATTTCTATCTTCGCTTCTCCTCCTATTGCTCTGCTGCCTCAACTTCTTCTCGGAAAATTGATCTGAAGCGTTTGTTGACCAGTTGTGGTACGCATCTTGGCCAACCTTGGCATTCAAGTGGCCTAGCGCTATGACCATGTCCTTCTTCGGCACTTGGTCAATGACAGCTTGCAAATGTTCATAGAAATCCTCGATTTCTCTATCATCATATTCTGATGTTGGGGCATAGGCCTGGAGGATGGTGATGTTGAAAGGGGCTGCTCTCAGACGGATGGTAATGAGTCTACTGGAGTCTTGGCGGCAGCCCATTACAGTAGCTAGGATGTCTTTGTGGACCAAGAATCATACGCCGTGTTCGTGCCTGTCATCTCTCCCGCTGAAATAAAAGCTATTTCAAATAAGGTGCCCTTCCAATATAGTCAGCCTAGCAACAAGATAACCGAGTTATGACGAGCAGAGTTTTGTAACGGTCAAAGGCGGATATTGAGTGTTTTATGTCGACTCTTAAATAACCGAGTTATGACAAGCAAAAAGTTTTTTGTCAAAGACGGAAATTAAGTGTTTTTGTTGATGCTTAAGTTTTAAAATGAAACCTTTGTTTTTTGTACATTTTTTTACAAGTGTCTCAATCTTTGGGTAGTTGAAAATCTTGAGCAGTTGAATTTTTATCATGTGTATATAGCTATCCTTATTTTCATTCATGTTACTCCACTAGGGAAGAGACAATAATAACTATGGGTAGGTTTACTTGCATTAGAAAATCTGGGTAAAAATCAAGTCAGTCGAGTCTGCCTAAAATGGAATAAGAGGAAACCCATTATCAAGTGTTTCGTTGAGCTACATTAGACCAGTTCCCGTCAAGTAAAAGTACACCAAGTCAGTTTAAGGTTAGGCTGGGTTCTTTGTTCTCTCAAATAATAGTAGTTAGTACAGGCGTCCTTAAATGTACGCAAAGTCAAGATTAGGTGAGATCGTGTTCTAGATTTCCTCTCACCCTTAACATCTTTAATCATTTTTAAATCTCCCTCTCTCTCTCTCTCTCTCTCTCTCTCTCTCTCTCTCTCTCTCTCTCTCTCTCTCTCTCTCTTTCTCTCTCTCTCTCTCTCTCTCTCTCTCTCTCTATTTCTCTCTCTCTTCCACACTACCCTCAAGATTGACTACACCAAATACTATTTTAGAGGAAGGTGAAAACCGTATAGTAGCCTTTTCCGGGGAAAACCGTAGGTGACCTGGAAAGTCACATACCTTAGCAAAGAAGGTCGTCCCAGCAGGCTCAAACCCACGACCTTCCACATTGGAAACTATCGCTCTAACCGTCTGCACCCCAATTCAGCTAAGACGCGCGTGCACCAGCGAAGAACAAGGTTCAATATCATATTGCACGAGTGTTAATGACAAATCATCATGCACGTCGCTATACCTTTATGATGCAGGCGTGTACACATAAGCCTACATCCCATCAAAACGTTTCATGAACAGCAGGGCATCATTAAAGCATAGGCGTAAGTTATACTTTTCTCCTCAGATAGGTTGCACGAAACCTGCAAAGCAAAATAAATGTTCGAGGATATGCTGTACTTTTTTTTCTTTAAATAGTTTACAAAAACATCTATAGTAATGGCTAGTGTGTTTTGTTTAGGGATTATGTTGTAGTCCGGTAGGCCACATCTGGCTGTTTCTTTCGCGAAGGCTGAACCACAAGGCGGATATGATTTAGTAGTTTGGTCTTGTATGGCGCGCTTTCCATATCAAGAGCTGCTCAAAGCGCTTGACTCGCACTGAGCGTCATCGATCAATAGGTATAATTATACGGAGTGTCAGTGTTAAGACTAGTTCAGACGTATCCCTCAGCAATTTTTGATACGGAATGTGAGATATAGCAATTCTTTCGAAGACAAGGTACACACGCTCGGTGTCTGTCTTGTCTGGTTCAAGGTGTATTTTGTACTTTGGATAACATTTTGTCACATATGCGGGTGACTTTAAAGTTGATTTATCAACGAAAGCACGGCGGCCGCAGAGCACGACCACGGTGTGTGTTTAGTGAATGGTACTCACCCATCTAGCCTTAAGATCATTTTTAAAGTCCGTGCTATGAAATGTATGCACGCACAGACTAGACCTTGGTTTATACTCTCATTCGAATGAGTATTCTTCAGATACCCAAATTGGGCTTAGAAATCCCATGCTGTCCCTTTAACTTCAGGATGCACATATGTATACAATTATGAAAAATACGAGAAATGTACCTTCCCACATGTCTTCCGTTTTATTTTATAATATGCACCTGTACACACAGCTTGGCCGATCCTAGAAGTTGCTTCTCCATCCGTTTACGATGTCTTCACAAGGATGTAATATACATGTACGAGCACTCTCTCTCTCTCTCTCTCTCTCCTCTCTCTCTCTCTCTTATTGATATTGTTAAGACGCATCTTATGTTCTCGCTGACAATCCCGCAGGTTCCCCACTAGCTGACTCCACCGTATAAGACCCATTGTCCTTAACGCTACGTCCCACGGAGCAGGAAGAAGCACACCTTAGTCATTGATGCGCAGTTTTATTTCCCACCGTACCAAGCTTTCCAAATAGACGAAGTGTATTTTTTGTACAGGAGAGGTAAATAAAATGTTTGCGAAAAACTACCCTTCTCCTTTCTCAACCACTTTGCCTTAACGACGGAGTAGGCCTTAACGACGGAGTAGGCCTATAAGTGAAAGTGGAAGAGTATCGCACATTTGTTTAGTTATTGTGTTAGCTTTGTATCTCCAATTGAATCCTTCTTTACGTTAAAATGTATGGAAACGTTGCTTGCATAGGTATATTGAATCGTCTGTAGTAACTGTACATTTCATTCATGTATGTATGTGTAGTACAGTAGGCCTAAGCACACAATCTTTCAATTATTATGTTTTAAACTAAAAGCAAGCAGAAATGTTATACTTTGTAGATTATCTTTTATGTTTCTATTGAATCTTTACTTTAGCATCCAATGACCACAAATACATTTGACAAGTTAAACAGAAAGTCATGATGATGTTTTTTTTCTTTGTGTGTGTGTGTGTGCGCGTGTGAGCATTTAAGTGATAGATCTACCATGGTCAGTACAACTTAGGTTAATCTGATGAATAAAATTTGGTCCAACAACAACCAAGTGCCCATTCTTTCCGCATTCAAAGCATTTTACCGTTGTTTTGTTGTTGTTGTGGTGTTCTTTTTTTTTAACAGCTTATTGATTTATGCGTTGTGTTTCCGCAACGAAAGCAACGTTTACCTGACTGCAATCTTTAGCGAAATGCCCTTCTTTGCCACATCGAAAGCAATTTGAAGACGAGGATCTTGAACGATATCCCCTCTTCTCTTTCCTATAACGAGGTCTGCCCCTTTCAGACTGGGTCAAATGAAATAGGTTTTTCAGCTCTTCCTCAATCGTAGCCGATCATCTATTGAACTTGATCCCTTTTCAGATCTTTCTTCCTTCTTGATGCCCTGTATCCTTCCGTTCAATTGTTCTAATTGCTGCTGAACATGGACAGCACCTTTTAGTGTTAGTCCCCTATCCGGTCCTAACTAACCCCTCTAACCTTCTGTCTTTCAATGAATACCTGTACATGGCCTTCTGTCTTTCAATGATTACCTGTACAGCTTGTACGGCATCTCCTAGCGAGGTATAATTCATATAATAATAATAATAATAATAATAATAATAATAATAATAATAATAATAATAATAATGCAGGATGCTATGTACGCGCCTTTCCCCAAGGCTCAAAGCGCGGCGATCTATACCAACCAACATACACGCTCACCTGTCTCATTTACCCTCACACACACCAAATACACATACATCACTCAAACAGGTGGTGTAAAGGCAGGGAGATCGCTATTAGAAGACGGAAAGAAAATCGAATTTTTATTTTTGAAATTTTTATATTGACTGCATCCCGTACCATTATTGAAGGGAGGGAGGAAACCGGAGTGCCCGGAGAAAACCCTCGGTGACCTCAATAGTCTCGTACCTAAGTCACATACGTTCGCCCCTTGCGGGAATCGAACCCGCGACCTTCGGCATAGGAAACCGGCGACTTATCCACTGCGCCACGAGGCCACCCCATAAATGCACCCGCCTCTCTTGCTGTAGTTCCTAATAAAAACCTTCTAACCATTTCCTGCTCCTTAAAATCTTCTGGAAGCCCCTCAAAGGCGTCTGTTGCCAATCCCTGTACCCTGTCAGCGTATTGCTGAATGGTTTCGTTCCCCGCCTGAGTGAGGTTAGCAATTTGAGCCCTCAAAGCTTCTGCTGTCACCAATCGGCCAAATCGTTTGTTTAAAGCCTTTGTTGCTTTTTCATAGTTTTCCTTGGTCTCCCATCTTTGAACCCTTTTTAGGTTCTTCCCGATGATGCAAGTATTCTCTGATAGAACTTTCATGACGATCTCCCATATAAAAATCCTTATATTCTGATACTTTTTCTTCCACTTGCCACTTCCTTCTGAATGCCAGGTCTTCATCACTCTCCATGCTATTCAGCATTGTCATTTCCCTTTCAACTCTACCCTCCTTAGAGTATGCATAGGGTTATTTTGTTGCATCCTCAATGACGCACTCTCCATTTTTCTGTGTCCCTATTTCTGGAGGACATTCTTGTCGGCGATTCAGTCACTTTGTTGAATCTACCTGTTTCGGTTGGAAAAGACCATCTTCGGACATCTTCATCAAGACACCTTTCTCTCGTTCTAACTGGCATTCTTACCTGTGAACCCTGGTTGATTCTCCCATAATCCATCTTCCACTGTTCAAGGTCTCTGAGTACTTGCTCTTGTTCTAACGATCTACTTGTCTGTCTTGGTCTACTTCTCCAGGACAGTCATCTGCACAGAACCTACCTCCATTGGATTTGAATCCTATGTTCATCTCGGGGGCATCTTCCTTATTCCCTTCTGCATTTCTGGACTCTAGATAATCTTCCGTCAATTGCAATGATATCACTTCTGGTATAGTTTCACCCTCTGTAGTAATTATGATAGATAACCCATCAGTTATCAAACATTTTCCTTTCCACCTCTTTACCCAATCCATGAGGATCCTTTTGTTGGCTTGACTCAACGCCGTGATTCTCTCAAATACTTGACCATCTAGATCAGGGTCAGCCAAAAATGCGGCTACTATTTTAGCCTTCCTCACGGAAACATTGCATGCTGCGATTATATCTCCAATTGAGATCTTCTTTAAATAACACGCCTCCTCTTCTTCATCCCACATAAATACCACCCCCTTGATTTGTACTATGTCAAGTATAAAATCTACACAATGCACCATATATACATAAGCAAGCGTGTATGCACAGTACAAAACACTGCATCCCCTATAACCATATAACTGCTGAAGCTGATAACCCATGTAATAGTGAGCAATGATTTATAGTGGTACTACAAGTAACTGAAAGTGAACCTAAGATTAAAAGCACAATCACACCAACTAATGCAACAACCCTCGTTGGGGTGCCGGGGGTTTCAGTATAAATAGTATCCCCACTTTCTGGAAATTTAGTGCTTTAAATTCCCACTGTCGCTGTCTTTCTCATTTGCTCTTTCTCAGTCCTGCTCTGTTCTATCAATCTGCTATACTATCTTCTTCTTCAGTAAAGTGACTGGCTGGTGGAGGGCATTCAGTTTTCCCACTAGGATTGTTTCAGCAGATCTTTTATGCGGATTTGGGGTTGTCCGGTCCTGATTTGGCTCGGAAGAGTCCGCTAGACCTAAAGCAACAATTATGTAATGTAATGTAACTAATGCAACGATAAAGAATTTAAATTATAAGGTATACTATACCAGGATAACACAACAGCTAACCATGGATAAAAAGGAAACACCGAAGTAAGAGAGTATAAACTAAAAGTGGTATTCGCAACAGAGTTTCAACGTTTAGAAGATATCGTTTTGAATTCTATGTTATCAACTTCACTATTTCTAAATCATAACTCAAAAACCGTGAACTTCAACATCTTGAAATTCAATTAACGTCTCTCCCTCGGAAAATTCAAGTAATGAGATGTGACTTCGGCCCTCACATCCCCACCACAACCCAATACTCCCCCTTGTGAAGCTATGTCCGTGTATTCAGCTCCACGCCTTGTACTGAGTATATTCTCCTACCAAGAACTGAATTTTAATCCATATCCCCAACGGTGCTGTACATACACGATTCTCTATAAGAATCCCCTGCTTGTTTTGTGCCCCGCTACTACCTCTCAACAACAAAGACTGCCTTCATGGATGTCAAAAAGAACGCCAAACACAGAGAATTCAGATGATGTGATGTGGCTTCGGCCCTCACATCCCCATCACCACCTAATATTCCCCCATGTGAAGTAAGGCCTCTGCACCGAGCTCCAACCTCCAGTACAAAGTACAATGTAAGAGAGAACAATAACATCCTTCTTACACCACCCCTCAGCTCTTAACCTAAGACAAAAAACGAACCTCTCGAATTCCTAGTCTGCTCTAAAACACACTTACACAAAGCAGGCTGCCATACCCCGTCGTTTTTTACAAAACTATAACAACCGGACATGCATAACTTTTAACAAATATATTCATTCAGTGCGCCATCGGAAATAAGAAGAGGAAAAAATAAACCGATTCGACTGTAAAGTTGACACTCTCCAAATAAAAAAACATTCGAAGAACCTCTACGTTAATCTTGGTTTAGATTACATAAGAGGTAAACGAACTTTACAGACATTTTGCGATATATTTCAATAGCACAACAACCTTGAACCTCCATCGCTAGCCAACAACTATTCTACAACACTATTGTCATGCATAAAGGCAAAGAATGTATTACTATTTCTGCAAGTACAGAAAGGTTATATTACACATACACACACACCCACACACACATACACACACACACACACACACACACACACAAACAGAGGAAAAAAACTAGTAAGTAAATGAATATATGAGTCATTTCGTTTCGTATCCTATCCTATCCTATCCCGTAACTCTAAGGTCGTTGGGGCACCACAGATGATCGTTTAACCAGCGTACTCCATCTTTCCCTGTCCTCAGCAACCCTGATGGCTTCGCTCAATGTCAAGCCAGTCCATTCTCGAATGTTGTCCTCCCACCTCTTTTTTAGTTTCCCTCTTCTTCTACCTCCTTGCACTGTGCTTTGCAGGGTGGTCTGATGAGTCATTTAAGATCTGATATTACTTTAACTGTTTTTAGTACAGTACTAGATTTATTTATTTGCAAAGTCAATTGAATTAATAAGACAATAACAATCAATTGTTAAAATTAGCAAAAAAAAGGGCAAAGAATACTAATTTTAAAGACATCGATCTAATAATTTCACTTCCTTTCGTAACAATTGTCAAATGACATTTTAAAGAAAATGTTAGATCCCTATACGAAAAATATAAAAGTATGTAAGTAGCATGTATGTATAGATCTATAGCGTCCATTATTAATTTATATTATTTTATTCAATGTATTATTATTATTATTATTATTATTATTATTATTATTATTATTATTATTATTATTATTATTATTATTATTATTATTATTATTATTATTATTATTATTATTATTATTATTATTAGATGTCTTTTTACGGTAACATAGGAACAAATAAGTGTCGGTAGTTCGGCTCCTTTTCTTTTTTCTTTGTGGTAAACATTTTCCACCTCGGGTGCGAATTTTTTGGCTTTTTTTTTCAAGTTTTTTTTCCCAGACGATCCCCCAAAAAGTTTAGGGTCGGGCAACAAAATTAGGGTCGGTCAGGATACCGTAAACAGACGGTTGGGTTTTTTTTAACAAAAAATGTATTTTTATTTTTTTTAATGAGGAAGGTGGGGGTGGGTGGGTGGGTGGGGGTGGGTGGGTGGGTGGGCGGTGTGCTAATCCTATGCAAAGGTTCTGACTTATTTTAAAATAGTGTGTAAGCAGTAATAACCCCAGTTAGCTCGAACTGAACACTTCAATATGTCATATGATACTGTGCTGAATTAAACCTGAAGGCAAAGAAGTGTCAGCGATCAGTGAATATTTCAGTGTAAAAAGTGAAGTTCAATTAGTCCAAAGTAACAAAATGAAAAACCCAGCTTGTCTATCACTCACAATACTTTATCTACTTCCTCAGAAATACGATCCATTCAAAAGATACTGGTTGAAATGAAATCCTATAGTTTTACATCACGTTAATCTCTCTCTCTCTCTCTCTCTCTCTCTCTCTCTCTCTCTCTCTCTCTCTCTCTCTCTCTCCCTCTCTCTCTCTCTCTCCCCTCTCTCAACTCTCTCTTAACATCGTAATATATTCTATGTTTATTTGTAAGATTCCCACCCGCCCACCCTCCCGCGTTCTCTTTGCCACTGTAATTCACACCCCTTTGTCTTATTATGGGCCGTGGTTTCAAAGAATAACTCTCTCTCTCTCTCTCTCTCTCTCTCTCTTTCTCTCAAACACATACACAAATACAGACTATATCTCATCTCTCTCTCTCTCTCATTCTCTCCCCTCCCCATACCTCCCACCTCGACAAAGCATAACCATGCAATCTAGCCAACACAAGTTTTTCCATGGGTATCAGGAAAGAGAAGCAAAACACAGGAAGAAAAATGCAACTTCTCTCTGTCTCTGTCTCTCTCTGTCTCTCTCTGTCTGTCTCTCTCTTTCTCTGTCTCTCTCTGTCTCTGTCTCTCTCTCTGTCTCTGTCTCTCTCTCTCTCTCTCTCTCCCTCTCTCTCCCTTTTGTACAAAGAATAATGAGTTCCTTTTCATACAGCACAATGACGTCGTTGAAATAGCTGAGCGGGGTGTAATAGCTTCACTACCTATCCAGTGTATTCGTCACTAGCACTTTCCGACCCAGAGAGGTGGGACTCGTTGTGAAAGCAAGACGTGGAATACTGAAGACAGGCAAAATAATCCCTGAAACTCGAGACCTTGCGTGACGTAAAACGGTACGAGATGTTGTCACTCCCATTTTCATTCTCTACTGCAGTTGATGTGCTTTTACTGATGTGCTTTTCAATCTCTGCGTTATGCATCAAGGTTAGCAATAAAACAGGAAATAGCAGAGGAAATACAAATTATAACTAGCTATATATATGTAGTATGCGTTAACTGTTCTTGCATCTGTATTCTTCGTTTTTTTGTGCGAACTGATCATGGTGTCAGCGTGGAATAGAGCGATTCAACATCATCATGATAATGAGCAGCAGCAGCAGCAGCAGCAGCAGCCGCAGCAGTAGCAACGGCAGCATCACCAGTCAAGAATTTCAAAATGACGGAACAGTGCGCGTTAATTTTTATGTGTGCGTCCTCAGAGAATAAGGGCATGAATAAATGATGTGTGTGTATTTGTTTGTTTGTGTATGTTTTCGCTTTCTACTTTAGTCTTTATCATTGCTGTCGGATGATTTTGATAGAAAATATAAATGTTTGAAATATCATAAAATTTTAATGTAGGGCCTACAGTATATGCACTGTGCGACACGGACAACCACACACGCCATCCCCTACAACACTTCCGTCCACCCTCACACACAGAAAACTACACACAAACACACAGACATACACACCTAGCCTAGCCTATCCCGTAACTCGAAGTTCGTTGGGGCACCACAGATGATCGTTTAACCAGCGTACTCCATCTTTCTCTGTCCTCAGCAACCCTCATGGATTCACTCAGTGTCAAGCCAGTCCATTCTCGAATGTTGTCCTCCCACCTCTTTTTCTGTCTCCCTCTTCTTCTGCCTGCTTGCACCGCGCCTTGCAGGATAGTCTTTGCAAGGTCTGATGCTATAGTCACGTGGCCATACCATCGAAATTTTTGTTTCTTCACCACTGTGAACATGTCATCGTGTTGTCCAATGGCTTGTGTGATGGTCTGTCTAACTTCGTCGTTGGTGATGTGCTGGAAATGCTCAGAGGTTTTCTGTAGCACCTCATCCCCATGCTTTGTATTCTTCGTTGTTGGTCTGCTGTGAGTGTCCATGTTTCGCAATCGTATAGGAAGATGGAGATGACAAGGGAGCGCAGCAGCCATACCTTGGGATATAGACTGATGGTCATGTCTTTCCAAATGGGCTTCAACCTTGTCAGGGCAGCAGTTGTTTGTGCGACCCTGGAGAGGACTTCCTGTCGGGACCCATTGTCTGATGCAATGGCTCCTAAATATTTGAGGGTATGCACTGTGTTGATGGATTGGCCTTGGACTTTGATGTCCGTGTTGATGCGATTGGTGTTGTTGGTCATCATTTTGGACTTCAATGCACGTATTTCCATTCCAAAGGCTCTGGAGGGGGTGTCAAGCCTATGGACCAGCTGTTCAAGTTCTTGTTCCTCTCTAGCCAATCCATCGATGTCATCCGCAAAACGGAGGTTGGAGATTGCTCTACCCCCTATGCTGCCTGTGCCTTCGTGATCTGCAAGGGTATCTGACATGATGCGCTCTAGGAAGATGTTGAAAAGAGTATGCATCCTTGACGCACGCCGATTGTTGTTCTTAACCAGTTCCCGATGGCGCTGTGGATTCGGGCACTAAATAGAATAGATCCAACGTTTCCCGGTGTGTCGTAAGAGTCGACTAACAGGGGTGATGTCAGCACGGCATCAGTGGGCGAAAGTCATTTACACAGATGTCACTGCCATGGCGGAGGAACCTCACGTTACTATAGGTTCAACGATCATGTGCTCGGGGCCAAGGCCAGCCACACTGTACTCGTGGAATTTGGTTGTGGCCAACAGCCTGGAGAGGATTGGGCACCGCCGGGTCTTTCTTGCCCCAGACACACCGTATGATGAAAAGAACCACTCACTCGATACCGGATCGGTCGTCGCACGGGTCACCAAGGCCCGCGCCTTCTGTTGGCCATTCCACCAGGACGGAGGAGATAAATGTGTTACTGATGGACAACTTAGCAAGATCCCCACGACAGACATACAAGCACACCCACACAAAAGCCGATCACATATGCACGCACGCAAGAGAATGTAGATGGTGAGTCAGTCATGATTGCTTTTATTTACGCAATGTGTATGATCTATGGATGCGATATTGTCATAATAATCAATAGTCTATGTGTGCGTCATTCGCCGAAAGGAATGAAAGAATGAAAATATATTAATCGCAAAAACATTTCCACACAAAAAGCATAACCACAGCCTATGTATGCGTTTGCAATACCACAGTTTGTATTCTTCGTAATATTTCCATGAAGATGCTAGTTTTCAAAAACATTTTTTACACACATGCAAATTGTTTATAAATATTGATTCAAACTAATCTAAAAACATTATAATGGATCGATAGCTGACGTTAAAATGTAACTTACATTAAACCTGCATCGACGGGTTTTAGGTACAGTATACCAAATGCATTCTTTAAAGATAAAATGGCAGTTAGAATTCGCAGCTTTAGCTGAATACGGTATTCAGACATACACATATTTCCAGCAATAGGTTTATATAAATAAATAAATATCTATGAATACTAGTGCAAGAACGCCTAACCGGCGTTATATTTTATAGTGAGCGGGAACAATAGTTTTATTATTCGTTATAGCCGTTCACTGCTCGTTCTTTTCACTGTCAGGTGTATAACAGTTGAGGAACTTTTGCCAAGGAAAGGCTGGCGTATACATAAAATAAGTGCTGAACAGCAGGACGTGGTATTTAGTATTAGGCAGTCAGATAAATGGCACGAAGCTGAGGGCGAAGGGGTTAAGGTCGAGCAACAGAGTTCTGATGCATGGAGAGGTCTTTAAAAAAAACTGTCTTAAATAAATTTGGTGCCCAAATGCAAAACGCGTTGTGAGCGCTGTTTCATACAAGGTTGGACCTTGCTGTGTCTCATGATGGTTACTTTAAGGTCGAGGTAGAGAGCTCTGACAGAGAAACGACCCTTTTGAGGAGAGAGACTTATACGACGTGTTGGTGAACAAAGACACAACAGCTGGTCAAAGTTCACGCTGAAAATACCGAAATGGCCGAGCTACTGTAACAGGACGCTGGTCGCGCACTGAACTCAGTCGACTATCTCGGTTGTAATCTGTCACCACTTGTGGTTTTAATATCCATTACCCATTTTACGTGGTGCTGAAAACTCCATGATTGTTCCCGATCGCTGTTAAAGTTACCCATGCACTGTCCTCGATTCACCAGCTCCACTTCTTTCGTTTGTACTCCTCGTGTTAAGTAAAGCTCGTTCCAGGCCAGTGGCCATTCAAAAACTAAGTAATTCCTGTTTTTTGAGGACATCTTACAGGCTGATCACAATGACATTCAACACCGAGCACGAGCTACCGTGTGTACCTGCGAATAGGTGGAATTGTATAAAAGGCTGCTTCACTTTCTGTTTTGGACAATAATTTCTCTGCTTTGGACTTTGCCGTCAATTAAACGGTTAATTTCAACTCACATGTTTTCTTCCTTTCTTTTTTGTTTAGTTCGTTTGTTTTAATTGCTACCGCCCTATTATCTTTTCCCCAATCGTTGCCAACCTTGACCTCCTTTCTCTGTATACTAGTAAGCTTACCACCGAAATACACTAATAGCCATCAATTATCTTACCCAGAATCCGACTCAATGATATCTCCACAATGGGATTGTACCAATTCGATTAAATTCAATGTTTTAATTTCACGTCTGTTCACAACAATGTGATTTTAGACAACAAAGAAGAATGAAACTGAAATTAAATAAATAAATTAATTCAAAAGAAAGTAAAATAAAATAAATAAATATATAAATAAATACAGTAAAATAAATAAAATAAATTTAGAAGAAAAAAAGTAATAATAATAATAATAATAATAATAATAATAATAATAATAATAATAATAATAATAATAATAATAATAATAATAATAAATTAATACATTAAACAAATTTAAATAAAATAATTAAAATAACACAAATAATAATAATAATAATAATAATAATAATAATAATAATAATAATAATAATAATAATAATAGATTAATTTAATTCAATAAATATTAACAGTAACACATTAACGTTCTTAAATATTATAATATCTTATATAATTCTGTTTTCATAATGACATCGGCAATGTCAATTATTTATGTACGATGCCTGTAACAAATTTGTTTTTAGCTTCTTCTGTTCTTATTTTAATTGCATGAGTGAAGTCAGCCAATCACCGATTTTACTAGTAGACCCCACACAAACAACCAGTGTTCACCTGAAAATCTGACAAACCTATCTAAATATATAATGTGTCGGATAGCGCAGTGGTTGGAGCACTCGCTACTGTGTCGCAAGTTAAGCACCGTCTAGTGCGGTTAGCACTTGGATGGGTGACCGCAAAACGTGAAGCGACAAATAACCACGCCCCCAGTTGACTCAACTGTGACTGAGTACCTACTCTCTTAAGGGTGGGGAAGGTAAAGCAGCGAGGGAGAGAGATGGGCATCACCTTCATTACGCTGGCCCAAGATAAGTGTGATCTCCAACATCACGCTCCCCTACGGCCACAAGGCTATGGGACTACCTTTACCTTTTATATATATACAAGAGTTCATGTACACCTTTTTACCCTTGACTTTAAATAACTGTACATGTAAATAATGTCAGAGTGTTTTAACGAAAAGATTAGACAAACATTGTTTTTTGTTGCTTGCTTTATATAGGCTTATATGCTACAAACATTACAGATGAAAGTCGGAACCCTATGTGGCCTTGTTCTGCTTCAAGACTTCGCCTCTCCAGCCTTCACCAAAAAGACAAAGATCGACAATGCAAATTTTCGAGCTCTTCTCCAGACAGACAACCACAAAGCAGAACAGAAACAGAAATTAATGATTCTTCAAAACACAACTCCAAATATGAAGAAAATAAATCGTCCATTAAAATAAAGGTTACAGTTTAGTATAAAATAAAATGAGTCACCTTAGGCTTCTATTGAAAGACGGATATGTTCTTTTAAACTTTGACCTGACTGCACTCATACAATGTGCTCATGCTCTAAACAAAAATATTGCTGCATATTAAAAAGAGCCGTTTTGTCATAAAAATGGCCTGACAACAATAAAAAGCATTACATAAAGGAAACAACGCAAACACAACATAACTATAAATAAAAGCATAAAACGGTTAAAGGAGAACAAAAGTAAAGGCCTCGTGAAATAAGGTAAGAGCATTAAAAAAAAGATACAGAAAGAACGAACGGGGGGAAAAAAGAGAAGAAGAAGACATTACATTACATGATTATTGCTGTAGGTCCAGCGGACTCTTCCGAGCCAAATCAGGACCGGAGAAGAAGAAGAAGAAGATTGAGGTTTAACGTCTACACCCACCATTGGCGATATGGCAGACGGCGGAAGAAGAAGAAGAAGAAGAAGAAGAAGAAGAAGAAGAAGAAGAAGAAGAAGAAGAAGAAGAAGAAGAAGAAGAAGAAGAAACACAACGGAAAATGAAAGAAAACCCGTACCAAATAATAAACATAGCTAGGAAACAAACCCACCCCAGTTTGCACTCTGGCAAACAATTCAAACGTGCTTTCGGCGATTTGCAAATTTTAAGCCTATCTGTACCCCATTCACGAACCTCCCCGCATGCGCAGCTACTTAGGTTAAATAAAGAGACAAATGACAGAAACACACATTCGTACCAAGTGATGTGGCTAATTCGTGGAACAATGTTTACAACTGTTGACACTGGAATGCCATTTGTCTTTATAAACAGACAGACAGACAGACACTCACACACACACTCTCTCTCTCTCTCTCTCTCTCTCTCTCTCTCACACACACACATACTTGTTTTCACGGTGTTATTATGACTTTCCTGAAACGCCACATACGTTGTGTTGACAATGGGTCATATTAAGCACCCCTTTTTAAGTACTTTTAAGTGTTCTAACACTAACCCTAACCCTAGCCCTAACCCCAACCCTTACCATAACACAGCCCTAACCCTAACGGATCATTAGTTTGACGTCAAAACAAGTAGGTTTATCAAAACAAGTTTTGTAGATGTTCACTGGTTTGTCCAATTAACACCGTATAAACAAGTGCACACACACACACACACACACCTACACACCCACACACACGCACCCACACACACACACACACATTTTTTCAATATTATCTGACGCGGTAGCCTGTTTACTAAAGCAATCCAGTGTCATTATTACTTGGAAACGGTAGCTGTAGATTATTAATTCAATCAGTTTCAGAGTTTTGATGCATAACATAAACACTATCGTAATTCACAACATAAACATAATTATAAGTATGATTCCCCAGACAGTGAAAATATGGCCGTTTTGTGACTGGTTACAGCATAAAAGTAACTGATCCTAAAAGATTATTGAATAATTTTTAACGGTCTGATTATCCTGAAGTCACTTTCCGTAGTGACTAAACAAGGATGAAAACACTGTAGACCTAGTAAATATACAATATAGATATAGATCACATAAAATGTTCAACTAAACTGGGAGGTCAGTCACGCTCTCTAAAAATACTACTAGTGAATTATTAGAAGGCAATTATGGAAAAAAACACGAGGAGTTGGCTACATTCAAAATTAATATTGAATCAATTATTTATTATGCATACATATATTTCTTGTTACACAATGTGTGTGTATGCGTGTGTGTGTGTTTGCGTGTGTATGTATACATGTGTGTGTACTTTCTCGCAATAGTTATAGGCCTAGTTTTAAAGAAAATGGCCTTGCCTTATTTCAAGTATTACACTAACAGTGAAAAAAGTGTTAAATACCGATACATTGGACTCAACTCACAACAGTTTTTATTGTAAGCTACTTGTTCTTCTTTAGTTTACTGTATTTTTCGAACCAAAAGCCTGTCTGTGGCAAAGATAGGGGGACACAACACAATAGAGAAACAAAAGATATCAAAACAAAAGAAAAAGACAGTGACAACAACAACAACAACAACAAAAGAAGTACTTTAATTGTTCACACCCGGAATCCATTGCAAACGTGTACCAAGAATGGCAAGTCATTCAATAATCATGATTATATTCGCTACCGTCTTCCCTTCTTCGAAGCAGTGGCTAAAACTCTAGATGTGCACCGACAATCCGTAGTCACAAAAAATGTGAAAATTCTTAGTTTTATTAAACACATTCCTGAATGACAGTAAAGTGACCGTTATTGTTTGGCATTAAATCTTTTACCGGTTAACATGTAATGGCCCATTGAAAGTTTCTCCGATGGCCAGTGTTTTTGTAGTTGTTTTTTTTCCTTGGGGGGGGGGGGGGGGGGGGGGGGGAGGGGGAGCGAGAGAAGAGGGGGCCTTTTTTTCCCCTACATTCTTCAAAACCGTTTTATTCATCACAGCCTTCTAAATGCACCACTTTTCTTCTCCGACTGTGGTTGTCTTTCTGCATCCCCATCATCTTAGGTCGTAACTGATGTAGACGCATAAATTAGACCCTGCTCACGTTTTTATAGTGCACAGAAAAATAGTTCTAAGTAAAACTGTTAGATACACTTCTTTATCTAGCTCTGTGTGTGTGTATATGTGTGTGTGTGTGTGTGCGTATGCGTGTGTGCGTGTGTTTGTGTGGGCATGTTTACACGGTGTTATCTGGACAAACCAGTGAACATCTACATAACTTGTTTTGACAGACCCACTTGTTTTGACGTCAGAACTATGATCCGTTAGGATTAGGGCTGGGTTAGGGTTATGGTTAGTGTTCGAACACTTAAAAGTACTTAAAAAAGGGGGACGAAATATGACCCATTGTCAGCACGACGTATGTGGCGTTTCAGGAAAGTCATGATAATAATTATTGTGTACCCTCGGCTCTCTCTCCCTCTCTCCCTCTCTCTCCCTCTCTCTCTCTCTCTCTCTCTCTCTCTCTGTGCGTGTGTGTGTGTGTGAGTGCACCCGCAGGTGGGCCCGGGGAGGAAATGGGTGGCAGTGAGGAAAAAACCTTGGGTAAAAGCGTAGCATGATTTGACACACAGTAATTTATGACTGGTAAGTAACATGTTGGTCTCATGGACTTCACAGAAAATTCAGTTGAAGCAGTGCAACATCTCTCCCGGAGAAGATGACAAAGGGCTCATCGAACGTTCCTCTCCAGGAGAAGATGGCTAAGGGCTCATCGAGCCTTCCTCGTCTACAGTTACTTCTTAATCCACTAATCACAGGCAGCCGCGCTGAAATAGCCAATATCGTCATCCCGAGCACTGACACAAGACGAAAAGAATTAATCCTCAGGGTTAGTTTTTAATTTCCTTCAGATGTGACCAACTACTTCATTAACAGTAATATATGACGTCAACAGTGGTATGTGAAAAATACATGTAGTAACAAATGTGTTTCTAAAGAGGTTAAATGAAGAAAGTGAAAGATGCGCAGACGTCCAGTTCTAACCCAATAAAGATTTAATTTCAATTGTTACTATATATGTTATGCTCTAGTTTTCCGCCTACCAATATATAAACAATATAAAAACATTTTAGCATTTAAATACTTACAGTATAGGCATGGACTCACTTGGATCCGGCGGAAATCTGTTTAACGTACAGGTTACCTGATTGCATGTTAGATGTGACATGTAACGTGCAGTCAGGTAACCTGTACATGAGAGCTGCTGCGTTAATTACTGAATTTGTTGATTTGTTTCTATTAAAATTAAATAGGGAAGACAATAGCCTAAATATTAAAGAACTTATAATAATAATAATAATAATAATAATAATAATAATAATAATAATAATAATAATAATAATAATAATGATGATGATGATGATAATAATAATAATAAATTATTATTATTATTATTATTATTATTATTATTATTATTATTATTATTATTATTATTATCATCATCATCATTTTTATGGGGAGTTCATGAGCTCGTAATATTTGGAAAAAATACTATGGTCACGTTATGCCCCACGCAACCGCGTATCCAATAAACCGATCAAGGCAAATTCAGCATCCCCTTGATAACAAGCAGCTTCTACAACAAAACTACTGCATGTCAAGGTTACCTGCAAACGTTGAAAATAGAGGTTTGCGTTTGTAGTTCAGCAGCAACACTTTATAAATCATAGAAGCTAAATGGGACTGTTCAGAATGCGAGTAAACCTAATTAAATAGACACATACAAAACTCCGTTGTAAGACAGCTCGTACAACTGTGTTTCAGTCACACAGAAAAATGTGTAAACAATTTTTTTAAATGTTTAATTTGTCTATTGAATTTAGTAGTAGTAGTAGTAGTAGTAGTAGTAGTAGTAGTAGTAGTAGTAGTAGTAGTAGTAGTAGTAGTAGTAGTAGTAGTAGCTGGTGTTTTGTTTATTGTAAATGTATATATCCATTAACTTAATCATTAACACAGATGAACGGTCATTGTTCCATTTATTTTGTGACTTAAACATATTATATTTCTCACCTTCTTTCTGCCATGCCTTTCGACCTTTCTAATAAGTAACATGTTTTCTGTTAAATGTAAATTATATGTCAGTGTCTTAGACTAAGGAATAATCGAATGTCAGAATACTGCTGGTGTATCATAACTCGCTCGACGATCTGTTTACATCATGGTCAAATTTTGGCCGATGAAAGTTCCGAGACAGAAATTGTCGTTTAAATTTTTTTTTAAAGAAAGAAAGAAGAAGAAGCAGAAGAGAAGAGATAGACCATTTATTCAGTCATTGTAGTGTACTGAATAAATGGTTTATAAAATAACCTACCAGAAGTGTGAGTATCCATCCTCTCCATTTAATTAGAAAGTTTCTCCAGATGAGCCCCTTTAGTTGTGTCACATAAGGGGCCATCCTTTTTCCATCAGTGAAGAAACTCCGTTAGTACAGAAACAGGTGATTCAAAACCACTATGCACAAAGTCACTTCACTCTCAGCCATGCTGAATACACACTTTCAATGTAAGTGTTCCCTGAACGAAGTGTTGACGGCAGCGCTAGTAGATTTTTCATCCGGTGTCCTTGTCAACTACTAGTATCCATGGTAATATGATGTACAATAATTTTTTTTAAAAATTAAAACGTGTTCCTTTGCTGGGATCCCTTTGTGTCCAGACTGAAAATCGAAAGTAAAATAAAGTTTCGCACACACACATAAGTCGAGCGTCACTAACACTGGTCCTTTATATGTAAATTATACAACATATAAAATAAAACAACACTGATGAGCTACCTGAAGGTGGTACCTTTATCCATTCAACGAACCTCAACTGTCGTCAGCTAAACTTTTAAAAGATTACGCTTTTCCGTTCGTCTGCCTCGCTCCGGCCAACCAAACGAGCCGACTAGCTTCTCAACGCTAAGTACACGCTGAACGTTATCGCGATGTCATTCACATTTGTCACTACAAGGGCGCTGTTCTTCGCGAGAGGTTATTTCCGTCTAGGTCACCCGAAACGTAGAAGAGAGCGGGATTTGAGTCTTATACCAAGATAGCGCGCGGACCCACTGGTGACAACACTGACAAAAAGCTCGACACAGGTGAGTAAGATCCAATTTTCCTCTCAACACCACCTCAACCCCTATACATTTCCAGAAAACGAATTGTTAAATACTTATTAGGCGATAAAAGGTTGCACGTGAAAATATTTAATTCATGGTAAAAACAAGATGGTCGGCCAATCAAATGTAGACTATATTCATATACTCGCACACAGCCGAAAATAAGCATTTTCACAAGTGTTAATTTTTTGGAGGCGTTGTGACTCGGCTTTATCCCAACGAAACAAAAGAAAAACATGCGATGATAGGCCACTGTCTGAACTATCTGCAAGCAACAAATTATCCAAATCGGCTTAGCCAACTTTGAGATACAGCGCGAAACGTGTTTAGCCAATAGTGAAACGCAATGACCTTGACCTTTGAGAAAGTATTAAAACTAAGAATGATCAAACATGCTTAGCAGTAGTTAAAAGTATCGCAAAGTAAAAATGATGAATTTCGGTTCAGTGATTCTTGAGATAGGGTAAAAAGCACAGGCGCTTGAATCTGGACACGCGAGCGCCTGCATATGCCTGTGACGCGTCTCTCCCAGATATCGTCCCCTATACGCTTATGTGTCCGAGGACGTTAATCTATTTTAACTAACTAACTAACTCCCAGATATAGGCGCTCGCATGTGCAGATACAGAAAAAAAAGTGTGTTTTGGACAAAAAAAGAGGTGAAGTTCGGAGGGACGGACCGGATTCGCGCACGGTTTATCGACAACCGGACTGTTACTGAAGGATACCCCGTGAGGATGCCGGGGGTTTCAGTATAAATAGTATCCCCACTTTCTGGAAAATTTGTGCTTTAAATTCCCACTGTCGCTGTCTTTCTCATGTGTTTCTTTCTCATTCCTACTTTGTTCTATCAATCTCACTTGCTTATCATAACTGACGAGCACTACATAATACTGTGTTCACTTCTCTCAAAATTGTCTGCTTATCTATCGAACTGTGTATATATTTCTGTACATATGATCATACATTAACTGATATTAAATATTGTGTAACCTTAAGATGTTAAGTGCTTAAGGCATTGGCAGTTAATTTCAAAAATCGCCCCAAGAATTTTATGATTGCGTTAATTTTACAAGTTTTTTTTAATCATGTTAATTTTTATCAGTTTGTTTGTTAATATGTACATTTTGTCTTTCCCTCCTGTTCTCGTGTATCACGTGTATGTCTTCAATAATGTGAAGATTTCTCTTTTGATGTGTCTGATCTGTCTGTTCATTCTGTACTATTCTTGGTTCTCTCTTTTTCTCCTGACCAATCTTGCCGTTTACTTGCATCAGGCATGTCAGGTGAATTGCACATAAAAGTTTGTTTATGATGGAGAACTGCATATGAGAAACTAACATGTATAATTATCCTCGTGGGAGTGCCGGGTTTTTTAGTATAAATAGTATCCCCACTTTCTGGAAATTTAGAGCTTTAAATTCCCACTGTCGCTGACTTTCTCCTTTGTTCTTCCTCATTCCTACTCTGTTTTATCAATCTAATATACTATCTTCTTCTTCACTAGCCCAGTCACCTACCAATTATTTTGGGATAAAACTCCTCAATTGCGTGCCAGGTCTTTTGGATCAGCTTGGGAATACTGGACGCTTTCTGCCAGGTGGTCACCGGGGCTTCCAATGATGTTAGTCTATTATTTGGCAATGTAGACATTTTATATGTATGCGTTTTGTTGATATTTTATAATGATGTTTATATTCTATTTTGTTTTTGTAAACGGGGGTTCGATAAATTAGAGTAGCCTATAGCCTCAGCGTCCCCTGCATGGAATGTCTTTGTTGTAAAGTGACCAGCTGGTGGAGTGCTTTCAGTGTTACCACTAGGTTTGTTTCGGCGGATCTGGGGCGAGTCCTCTTTCAGCGAAGTTGTGGTCTTGATTTTGTGGTTCTGATTTGGTTCTTTGCAGTCCGCTGGACCTGTAAGCAATGCATAACTAACTACTGACAGATGGCCCAAAACTCATAACTCGCTTCAGCCGGTTTTTTTTCTGGAGATGTTGAGCAAAACGTATTTATCAACAAAATGACTCCAGTGACATTGACCTTTGCGTTTGAGCAAATATGATGGCACGGGAGGCCACTTAGCTTACATTTCTATGAAGTTTGGTCAAAATCTGTTTAGTGGTTCTTGACCTATGTCTTTAAACGTACCGACAGCTGGGCGGACAGACCGCGACATATTATACTCCTTCTGATTCCACCTCCCCTCCTCCCCTCCCCCTTTTTTTCTATTTCAAAGTAATGACATATAGGTCTGGAAATACAAAATCTACGCTTGTATCATTAGTAAACCTATGTCATGATTTGTTTAGTTACACGAAATGCCAACAGCCAACATCTGGCAAACTATACTTAATCTAAACCTTCTGGGTCATTTCTGGCTGCTAACCGTTCTGGCTACAATGCCTTGAGCAACTTTCTGAGCTGGTAAATGCGCAAAATAAGAATGATTCAATTTATATTAACCGTTATGTTACATAAAATAATGAATTTGAAGTGCCCGGCTATCAAGGCATATCTTTTCGCTTATCGACGATGAGTTTGGCAAGTCCAGTCAACATGTCTTATTACCCCAATGGAAAATTAACACAGTATATTCCAGTGATTCACAACACACACACACACAAACACACGCACACGCGCGCCTGCTCACACCATGAATTAAAACCGCTTTGTCATCATCATCATTATCAGCATCATCACAATAATAATAATAATAATAATAATAATAATAATAATAATTATTATTATTATTATTATTATTATTATTATTATTAATCATTATTATTATTATTATTATTATTATTATTATTATTATTATTGTTATTATTGTTATTATTTCTAGGCTATTTTATACCCGGTGTGACATCCTCAAAGTTCCTAGTATCTTAGTTTGGCTGGGAGCGACTGGGAGCATTCTGATTGGTCGACGCATTACAAAATTCGACGCATGCGCATAGTGCTATCGTAGTCATAGTAAGGATTAGGGTTAGAGTTAGGATTAGGGTTAGGGGTTAGGGTTAGGGTTACGACGCCTAAGAGCATCGTGAAAAAGCCGATGATGTGACACCGGGTAGGCTGGCCCTGGTATTTGAAAGAATGACTGCATTCAAGCGCCTTTGCTCTACACAAATGGCAAATACCAGAAAAGCAGATATCCTAGCAAAAGAGAAGTCAACAACGTCAGGTCCTGTGTGAAGAACGTCGTCATCAAGGAACTCTCAGCGCCATATGTACGCACGAATGACTACCACGTGATGCCCAAGGCCCACGTTTGGTGAGGCAAAGGGCCGTTTCACAGGCGCCCGTAACACGATGTCAACACGCTCTCCGTACTCATCATAACAGGGTACAGAGAGGGCGCTCGCATCCACATACGGGCGTCTGTGGGAAGATCACAGCAGACAGCAAAACTTTATGTACGGAAAAGTATTTTTGCTAGATATGTTGAGGGGTTGGGGTATGGAAGAATCCCCCTCGTGGGTGTGGGTGCGTGAAGTGGCAGGTGATGTGAGGGAGGAAGAAGGGAAGAAAAGGGAAAAGGAATGTGGACGAATAAACACACGGCGAAAAGCTGATGTTGGTTTACACGTAGTTCTCTATTGACTTCAGTCTCTAATATCGCAAGTATATCAACTAAGTTGATATACTTGTGCTAATATAAATATGAAGAAGCCGAAGAAAACCTCTGAAACATTCAAACAACGAAACAATCGTATGAGCTAAATAAAATTAAAACAATATGTACAACGCTTACTTGTTACAATTGCATATGCAAACAAAGTGAATGCATTTCAATCTTTCACAATAAATATTAAAACTAATAATAATAATCATATGCTTTACAAAATATACTACTCAAAATAATACAAGGGCCACTTGGACATATGGGTCTCTCTTTAAATCAGAAACACGAATTCAATTTATTAGTTCATCATATTTTATTGCAATCATTTCTGCATCAATAACAAAAAAGATTTTAGACATCAGTCGCTTAAAATTCGAGTAAATTCAATTTAACTGGACATACCCCTCATTTACAAAATCAAAACTTTAGAAACCAAAAAATCTATAGAGTCAGTATCGGGTGTGGCCACCGTTTGCATCAATGCAGTCTTGGCATCGTTGTCTCATGGACCGTATCAGGTTATGGAGGATGTTTCCTGGGATGGCCAACCACTCTTGCAGAAGAACTTGGGCCAGAACTTCAAGGTTTGCTCCTGGAGGGAGGTTTGCCCGTGTCTGTCGACCCAAGACATCCCACAGATGTTCTATGTGGTTCAAATCGGGTGATCGAGCCGGCCAATCCATCCTTATGACGTGCTGTTGCTGCAGGAAGTCATTGACGATACGCGCTCGGTGGAGTCTGGCATTATCGTCCTGTAGTAATGGCACCTTCCCCAATGGCCCGCAGAGCTGGGAGAACCCTAGGTTGTAGGACGTCATCCCTGTAGCCAATACCGTTTAAGTTGCCATGAATTCGGAGCAGGGGTGTTCTTAAGTTTAATGCGAAGCCACCCCACATCATGGCAGATCCACCACCAAAAGCGGTCATGCTCGCGCACCGTCGCATCAGCAAAACGCTCCCGTGGACGCCTCCAAACATTCAATGGACGGTCGTTGAAAGACAAGGAGAACCGAGACTCGTCTGTAAAGAGCACCCTTGACCAATGTTGCCTAGACAGCTATTTCTGTCATTTTACATGTTTCGGACCCTTTGGACTGAACAAAAAAGTTAATTTCAACAACAAAATAGTTTATTTACGCACCCTCCCCTTCCCTCTTCCACCATCCCAAAACCCCCTCCAAAAAAAGAGCCTTCATTCAAAAATCAAACAATTTAGACGATAATTTGATGTTGTTTTGCTTAAAGTATTCGATTTATTGGTACTATAATCCGATGTGTTGCAGAGCAGTTTGTTGCTCCTGTTAGCCATGTGTAGGGTTGAAACCCCAAGTTGAACAAATCATAGCTGAAGAACAAGCAGGATTCAGGGCAGGGTGATGTACCACTGAACACATTTTCAACCTTAGAATAATCTGCGAGAAATACCTACAGCACCAGCAACAACTATATCATGTGTTTGTAGACTTCAAGAAAGCGTTTGACCAAGTCTGAAATGCAGCTCTGTGGGCAACCATAAGAGTGTACAACATCAGCCCTAACATTATTGAAGTCATCAAAAGCCTGTATGACAAGGCTACCAGTGCAGTCCTCCACAACAGCGCCATCGGAAACTGGTTCAGACAGACCATGACACAAGCCATTGGACAACATGATGACATGCTCACAGTAGTGAAGAAACGGATCGAATCTCTGATGGTATGGCCACGTCACCAGAGCATCAGGCCTTGCAAAAATCATCCTGCAAGGCACGGTGCAAGGAGGCTGAAAAAGAGGGAGACAGAGGGAGACAGAAAAAGAGGTGGGAGGACAACATTCGAGAATGGACTGGTTTGACACTGAACAAAGCAATGAAAGTTGCTGAGAACAGAGAAAGATGGAGTACGCTGGTTAAACGATCATCTGTGGTGTCCCAACGACCTTAACGGGATAGGATATGATAGCGATAGGTTAGTTTGTTGCTCGTTTTATCTATTTTTGTTCTTGAATCATCCAATCTGTGGCTAAAATCATCCAATCTTGTGCTCAAAGTATCCATTTGTGTGGTTGAAGATCGGTTGTTGAAATAAGCCCTTCTGTTATTGAATCCCTCTATTTTGTTGGTCAATTAATTTTAAGCGGATCTAAACCTTGTAGCTGACTCGCCTGACTGGCGACCTTTTATGCTGCAGTTCAATCTATTTACCCAAAAAAAAAAAGTTTCTTTAACTTCTACCGAATTACCAAATCGAAAACTGTGTTCTGTCACATTTTCGTTAAAGTTGTGTAGAGACTAGACCTCTACGGAGAACTGCTGTGGGCGAGTAACTTTGCCCCCAAGCATGTGAGCGAGTGATTCGTGGCTTTTAGCACCTTTTGAAGGAGGTGAGAGGGAATGGGGCGGGAGAGAGGTTGGGTGGGAGTAGGAGTGGGAGGATGACAAGGGTGGAGTTGGATTATGCTGTTGCTGAGGGGAAAGGGATCTAGTCTTAGGAGTGGGAAAGGCAGGCTAGAGGGGAACAAAAAAAAAATTAGTGCATGGACCATATACGTAAAAAGTATTCGTTCAACGGAAACCGACTGTGATGCTTTTACAAATGGTCCCTCTACTCAGAGAAGATAATACAGTACATTGCAATTACTTTTACCCTGCGTTTAATTTGCCGTGCAAGCATTATCGCACGACACACCGTTGTAATAGATCAAAGAAGTTTTGTTCATAATCCTCCTATGGTTTAGCCCCGCAAAGGTAAAATCACAGGGACATTAAATAAGTAGAATGGATCCGCGATAGCAAAAAGTGGGTCCTTGATAGCATAGCGGAAGCAGTAGTAGTAGTACAGGTAAGGCTGCTGCGCTCCTTTGTCATCTCCATCTTCCTATACGCTTGCGAAATATAGACCCTCACAGCAGATCTACAACGAAGAATACAAAGCATGGAGATGAGGTGCTGCAGAAGACTTCTGTGCATTTCCTATATCCAGCACGTCACCAATTACGAAATCAGGCAGACCATCACACAAGCCATTGGACAACACGATGACATGCTCACAGTGGCGAAGAAACGGAAACTCCGATGGTATGGTCACGTCACCAGAGCCTCAGGTCTTGCAAAGACCATCCAGCAAGGCACGATGCAAAGAGGCAGAAGAAGAGGGAGACAGAAAAAGAGGTGGGAGGACAACATTCGAGGATGGACTGGCTTGACACTGAGCGAAGCCATAAGGGTTGCTGAGGGACAGAGAAAGATGGAGTACGCTGGTTAAACGATCATCTGTGGTGCCCCAACGACCTTCAAGTTACTGGATAGGATAGGATAGGATAGGATAGGATAGGATAGCAGTAGTAGCGTACAGCCCATGTATCATAATAAAATATAGAAGGATGGGATCGGACCGCTTTTCTGGCGAAACAAATTGGCCGTTCAAACGGCGTATTCCCAAACCGCGTACCAACGAACCTATAATATCTTCCTTTACATCGAAGAATCCAGTCTTATAACTGGGAAGACATAATTGATACAGGACTATTTTATTATAGGCGAAACTTTCACCTAACTTTCACCTACATCGCTTCGATTTAAGGGAAGATTACATGTAGGCCTACGTTCTTACGCGATTTGAGAATAAACCGTTTGAAAGGCCGATTTGTTTCGCCGAAAGACGCGATCTCACTCTTCCTATTGATTATACAAATGGTTGTGTGCTATCTACCGCTGCGCACTGTCTTTTTTTTTTTTTTTTTTTTTTTTTTGCTTTCGCGGATCTATTCTTGCATCACTGCTCATTTTGGGGGCTGATGAAGCAGATGTCAACACCATGACCACCACCTTCAACTCAGCTGTGACAGATGCCAACACTGAGATCCTTGGCAAGCACCACCGACCAAAGGAGAAGCCGTGGATCACACCTGAACTTTTGGATCTGTTTGATAAACGAAGATAAATATAAAAAAAAAAAAAAACAATAAAAAAAAACACCTCTCAGGCAGCTGATGTCTTCCGAAAAATCAACAATGACATCCGAAAAGGCACAGCAAAGGAGAACTGGATAGAAGATCAATGCCAGGAAATAGAGAACAGTCTGAACAAGAACAACAGCAAGAAGGCCTACCAGACTGTGAAGCGGCTGACAAGTGTCAAACAGCCCAAAGTCCCCACAATCCAAAGCAAGTCTGGCGTATACCTTACAGAAGAACAAGAAGTCTTGGACAGATGGACAGAGTACTGCTCTGACCTTTACAACCATACACCAAATGGAGACCCATCAGTTCTAGCATTTCCCGAGAACAGAGAAGAAGAAGAAATCCTCCCAATTCTCCCGGAAGAAGTTGAGGCAGCAGTGGGAGTGGACAACATGCCCGCGGAACTGCTACAAGCAGGAGGAGAAGCGATGATTGATGCCCTCACCATTATCTGTAGCAAGATCTGGCAAAGTGGGGAGTGGTCTATACCATGGACCCAGTCGCTTGTCATCACCATTCCCAAAAAAGGTAATCTTCAGGAGTGTGAAAATTACCGCACCATCAGCCTCATCAGCCATCCCAGCAAGGTCCTCCTGAAAATAATACTCAACAGGTTGAAACCCCAAGCTGAACAAATCATAGCTGAAGAACAAGCAGGATTCAGGGCAGGGCGAAGTACCACTGAACAGATTTTCAACCTCAGAATAATCTGTGAGAAATACATGCAGCACCAACAACATCTATATCATGTATTCATAGACTTCAAGGAGGCGTTTGACCGAGTCTGGCATGCAGCTCTATGGGCAACAATGAAAGTGTACAACATCAGCCCTAAAATTATTGAAGTCATCAAAAGCCTGTATGACAAGGCTACCAGTGCAGTCCTCCACAACAGCGCCATCGGGAACTGGTTCAGAACAAACAATCGGTGTGCGTCAAGGATGCCTACTCTCTCCAACACTCTTCAACATCTTCCTAGAGCGCATCATGTCAGATGCTGTTGCAGATCATGAAGGCACAGTCAGCATAGGGGGTAGAGCAATCTCCAATCATCGTTTTGCGGATGACATTGATGGATTGGCTGGAGAGGAACAAGAACTTGAACAGCTGGTACAGAGGCTTGACACCACCTCCAGAGCTTATGGAATGGAAATAAGTGCAGAGAAGACCAAAATGATGAACAACAACACCAATGGCATCAACACGGACATCAAAGTCCAAGGCCAATCCCTCAACACAGTGCATAGCTTCACATATTTAGGAGCCATTGTATCAGACAATGGGTCCCGACAGGAAGTCCTCTCCAGGATCGCACAAACAACTGCTGCCCTGACAAGGTTGAAGCCCATTTGGAAAGACAGGACCATCAGTCTACATTACAAAGTAAGACTGCTGCGCTCCCTTGTCATCTCCATCTTCCTATATGCTTGCGAAGCATGGACCCTCACAGTAGATCTCCAACGAAGAATACAAAGCATGGAGATGAGGTGCTACAGAAGACTTCTGGGCATTTTCTATACCCAACACATCGCCAACGACGAAGTCCGACAGACCATCACACAAGCCATTGGACAACACGATGACCTGCTCACAGTGGTGAAGAAACGGATACTCCGATGGTATGGCCACGTCACCAGATCATCAGGCCTTGCAAAGACTATTCTGTAAGGCACAGTGCAAGGAGGTAGAAGAAGAGGGAGACCGAAAAAGAGGTGGGAGGGCAACATTCGAGAATGGACTGGTTTGACACTGAGCGAAGCCATCAGGGCTGCTGAGTACAGAGAAAGATGGGAGTATGCTGGTTAAACGATCATCTGTGGTGCCCCTACGACCTCAGGGTTACGGGACATGATAGGATAGGATCTATTCTACTTGGTTAATGCCCCTGTGGTAAAAATCTATTGGCCATGCACAGTAAGCTTATTGTCAGAGAATTTAGGCATAGTATTGTTACAGAATCTGGATACGATAGCGTCCCTTCTATAGAACGTGTAAAGTACTGACAGGGACGTGTTCTATAATTTTGAAATGTGAAATTTTGATACTGACTGCGTCCTGTACCATTATTGAAAGGAGGGAGGAAACCGGAGTGCCCGGAGAATACCCTCGGTGACCTCAATAGTCTCGTACCTCGTCACATACGTTCGCCCCTTGCGGGAACTTGTTTTTTCCAACCTAGTTCCAGTCACTTTCCCGAAAAAGGCAATTACCGAAGTCGAACGAAGCTCTCCGAGTCGAGCGGAGCTATCCGATGTTTTACGAACGAATGCTGGCAGGACTACGTGAAACCACAGGCTGGGAATTCTCGTCTTTCGTAGGCCTCAATTACATACTATACTACGTACGTATTTAGGAGTTTACAAAGACAAAAGAAAAGACTTCAGAGCCTGTGGTGAAACATCAGTGCATAAAAATAGCCGCTGCTAGATCTAATTCTATTTCGATCTGCACAGCTTCAAGCTCAAGTCGAGATTTGCATTTTGAAGCAGTTATAGTATTATTATTATTATTTTATGATGAATAATATACTGACACAATTAGTAATAAAGAGTAAAAGTAATACATAACACATAAAGCACACATACAACGATTTCACATCTATATCAACAATAAAACCATGACAAAACTTCAAAGCGCTATGGGTACGTTGATGTCACTTCAGCACAACAAGGCAAAGCAAGTTTATAATGGTCTCAAAAAACTGACATTTTTATTGCAAGCACCAAAGCAATTATTTATTTAACTAATATTATTCTTTTTAACTGATACAGTACATTTGTTATGTGTATTTCAATGATATGTATTTTAATGAGAAACACGTATTAAAAACATGCTGCGTGGCGGGCGGACATTTCTATAAATCATCTGAAAACTTTGGTAAATCTATAAGAAAAAATAACCAGTAACACCATCTGAATATTTCGGGTTACACCCAACTTCAGCAAAAACAAACAAAACGTCATTGACCATATTTACACCATTGAGCACGCACAGCAGCACATTATTCTTTTTTCTTTTTTTTAAAAGTAGGAATAATAATAATAATAATAATAATAATAATAATAATAATAATAATAATAATAATAATAATAATAATAAAAAGAAACAAATAATAATAATAATAATAATAATAATAATAATAATAATAATAATAATAATAATAATAATAATAACACACAAACAAAACAAATAAATAAATTAAAGATTTAACTAAATAACTATACTACTACTACTACTACTACTACTACTACTACTACTACTACTACTACTACTACTACTACTACTACTACTACTTGCGAAGTTGTGGTCTCGATTTTGTGGTCCTGATTCGGCTCTTTGCAGTCCGCTGGACTCTGTAAGCAATGAATAACTAATAAGCTTTTAATTTAACTCTGATCTCGAGTTGTCTTGATTTTGTGGTTCTGATTCGGCTCTTTGCAGTCCGCTGGACCCTGTAAGCAATGAATAACTAACTATTAATTTAACTCTGATCTCGAGTTATTAAAAAAAATTCGCTTAGCCTACTCATCCTTTTCCGGAAATTTCAAGATTCGAATATTATAAAGTATAGGCCTAAATATTATTAATTAGAATAGATATAGTTTATACATTTATTTACGTATAAAACAAACAATACAGGTCTAATAATTATATTCAGCTAGTGAGCTTCTTCGCTGCGCGGAGACTGACATATAATATAATAATGCCTATGTATACTGTATAACAGTGTCTACTTGGTTCTAGGCAGGAAATGGGCAATGCTATTATTAGCCTTTACTGCCGAGAACTAACAAAATGCAAATCAAGGAACGCAACTATTAAATATGGTCGATAATAATTGTGCTCATATTATGCTCATATTAACAAAGTATACCGTTGCTACATGCTAAATCTGTGTAAATCGAACAGAATTAGAAGCAACAGCGATCATTTTTAATGTCAGCTAGTCGTAGTCATGCAAGCATCATTTCGTAACAAATCGGAGAGCTTCGTTCGACTTCGGTGATTGCCTTTTTGGGCGAATGACTGGAACTAGGTTGGAAAAAACAAGTTTGCCTTGCGGGAATCCAGATACGGGTGCCTGAGTATTGTTCAAATTTGTCGTGTACTATGTCGGCCTACTAGCGCCAAAACCGAGACTTACCAGAATCACGAGATAATTGAAACTAACATGTATTCTGTGTAATATAAAGAGATATCGGTAATCCACAGTGTTAATAAGTAATTATCAGTATTTTATTTGCCACGCTTTCCTAGCACCAAAACCTGATAATTACAAATATCATGAGATAATTACAAATATCATGTGAAAATTACAATTATCAAAGGGTAATTATAATTATCATTGAAAAATAACAAATGTCTTCGCGTGATCATGTTTAATTTTTCAGTTTTTATTCTAGCAATCCATCTGGAAATGGGTTAAAACCAAAAATTGTAATTTTCACTTGATAATTATAATTTTTACGTGTAATCGGTCGTTGATATTTGTAATTATCACATGATATTTGTAATTATCAGGTTTTGGTGCTAGTAGGCCGTCATAATGTGAATTACACAGAATACGTGTTAATTACTATTATCACTGATACCTGTAAATGCACGTTTTGGCGCTAGTAAATTCAAAATTAAACATGATCACTCAAAGATATTTGTAATTTTTCAATGATAATTGTAATTATCCCTTAATAATTGTAATTATCTTAACAAAAGTATTCTGGATCGAGTAGTGAACGTCTGTGGGAGGGTTGTGGGAGTGAAACAAGAGAGTCTGCAGGTGTTGTATGAAAGACGTGTTGTGCGGAAAGCTATTTGCTTTGTGCTGGATAGCACTCATGTGCTTGCGCACCACTTCCAGCTCCTGCCTTCTGGAAGGCGCTACCAAACACCAAGGGTCAGAACTCTCAGAATGAAAAACAGTTTTATTCCAAAGGCTGTCTCATTACTTAACAAATGACATGTGTGTGTGTGTGTGTGTGTGTGTGTGTGTGTGTGTGTGTGTGTGTTTTTGTTTGCCCAAAATAATCTCATTTCACATTTTTTTTTTAAATGTTAGCATGCATAAGTGTAATTCCATTCATATGTGACTGTGCATTTTTATCCTCATTGTCATTATGATTGTTGTTATTATTATTGTGATGTTTATTCCTTGTTGATTGTAATTGTACACCACAATGTAATTTCTTGTAAAAGATAATAAAGTTGTCTTATCTTATCTTATCTTATCTTATCTTATCTTATGATATTTGTAATTATCTCATGATATTTGTAATTATCTTATGATATTTGTAATTATCTCATGATATTTGTAATTATCTCATGATATTTGTAATTATCAGGTTATGGCGCTTGGAAGACGTGGCAAATACTGATAATTATTAATTAACACTGTGGATTACCGGTATCTCTGTAAATTACACAGAACACGTGTTAATTCAATTATCTTGTGATAATGATAACTCTCGGTTTTGGCGCTAGTAGGTCGTCATACGTATTGTTAGAGCCAAAACTGAAATTAAACAGGATCATGCGATTATATTTGTAATTTTTCCATGATAATTGTAATTATCCCTTGATAATTGTAAATATCCCATGATGTTTTAAATATCTCATGATTTTTGTGATGATCAGGTTTTGGCGCTAGTAAGCCATCATAGTGTACAGGATTCATGCTCAAGGCTGACGTCTTGCCAGTGCATTTTTGACGGACCTAGCATCTGCAAAGTCACAATTGATACAGACTGTAACTAGTTCAGGTACATATGAACATTGAGGTTTAACTTCTACACAATCAATTTTTATTCAGTAGATTAACGTAAGCTGTACTGACGCAAATACGTCTAGTGCATGACGTTAAAATGGGGCAAATTTTGATGTCACCTCTACCAATTAGGCACGTCACACACATTTGATTGCAATTGTCGTAAAGGGTTTGTTTTCTAGATCGCTCCATCATTGTTTACATCATTGTTTGTCTGCGGTAGGATTGTTGGTGTGTGTTTAAGTCTGCGATGGCTTGGGTCAGCCAAGCGACCTTGTTCGTGACAATCATTTGGAGTTTAGGGCAATCGGCGAATCGTGAGATGTTGTATCTTGGAGATGACTGCAGTGAGGACGGGCCCCAATGCCCCAAAAGTACTCGGTGCCGAAATTGCCGGACTGGAAACGAATGCGAACAAATTTCAAATTTGACTGCGCATAATACAACTAAATGCTTATGTCCAACCGAGGAGAATCCGGCGATAGAAGTGTACATTTGGTCGTTTGACGGAAAGACTTGCTTGCTAAAGTCACGCAAAACGTCTGTGATAGATAGCACCAGTTGTCACAATAACAGAGATTGTCAACACAATTCGGCGCACATGTTCTGCGTTAGATACGTCCCAGACGCCACCACTACCATAACATATACTGCCCAATTTACAGCTATTTATAGGCAATCGATCATTACAGACAACACAAATCCAGATCCGGGTTCAGATCCCACTACCAGAACAAATTCAGTCACTTTCAGATTCTTGTTGGCCCCTTTTGAAAAAACCGGAGATTATGAAAAGAATTCAGGGAAGTGTGTATGTGCCGACAGAATGCTTTCCTCTTTTGACAATACAACGTGTTTTCCCAATAACTGGGTAGTGTCTACCAATACAACGGTATCCTGTAACAGTCACCACGACTGCTATAGCCACAGCAAGTGTGTCATCCTTTCAGGAAAGGCAGAATGTTTATGCGAAGAAGGTACATTTTTAGCCACTACCGGGAATCGCTGTATTCCAGCGAAAGGAATCTTAAATAGTAGCCCTTGTCATTCTGATTCGGACTGTAACGCGGTTCGCGATGCTTTGGGTATATGTGTATTTAATACATTCACAGAGGACAACAATGGAAGCACATCGCTAACATTTTGCGCTACTAATACCTTGAAACGTTCTTCAACCCCTTCATATAATACCACTATTAAAGACTCTAAAATTGAAGTAGTTAATGACAGTAATGGTTTTCTAATTCTGCTGACAGTTGTGGGTGGCTTTCTGTCTGTGTTGGCGTTGTCTTTTTTCTTCTTCTTAGTGTGTCTGTATACCAAAACTCAACGCCGAAGATCTAGAATGCAACGTCAGTCTGTCATGCATATCGAGGACGAGGGACCTAGCGTTCAGTATAAGAAAAAAAGCTTAGCTGGCCGCTTCTTTCATATGGTTCAGCATAGTGTGCATGGGATTCTGGACGACGAGTCTCAGGTTCAGCATAAAAATACAAACATAATTGGCCGGTTTCATTATTTGAATGGTTCGCCTGGGCCTAGTCGCGTCAAAGTGTCAAATCCCTCTACTAGGCCGTTGAATTTGTCTCCCACTGAAGAAGAACCTGAAAGAGCCATGGACTTACCAGGCCAGAATGTGCTGGTGGTCCGTAACTTTGTTTCACAGCTGAAAAAGAATGAGACGGAAGACCATCCATCGACAGATATGGTGCCACTTGGTTCAGTTTTCAGAAAGACGGAGACTGACGACCAGCAACCGTCCAGTTCGACGCCCCCTGAAGGGGAGAAGCATCAGACTAAAATCCTGAACACTTTCACTCTGTCTGCCCTTGAGAGTGAAAAGCAGCAGACTGAAAACAAGAACACTTCAACTCTGGCAACCCCTGAGATTGAAGTGCAGCCCACTATAGTATGTCAACTAGATCCTTAATTGTATTTTAAAGAAAGGGAGGAACTTTCTAAATAAAATTCTCACAGTTGTTTATCTAAATTCAAACTTGCTAAGATGTTGGTAAAATACTGAAATCATCATTATTAAGCACCTTCCCTAGCCCTTCCTCTTCACAAGCATACGAACCTTTAGTGTATATTCAGGATAAATTCGGAAGAACTATTAGGACCTTTTAAACGTCAAGCTGGATTTATAGTGTACTTTCAAGTCATTTCTTAAAGTGTATATCATCTTAAAATTAGAATTCGAAAAGTTATAAAAATTCCTCATTCACCCTAAGCAAGAGCGAGACTTTAGTTCAGTTGCTAATGAAGTACAATTCTGTTTCCATTTGATGCCACCACTGAGATCTTTGGCAAGCACCACCGAAAGAAGAAACCGTGGATCAAACCTGAACTTTTAGACCTGTGTGACAAAAGAAGAGGATATGGATATTTTGATGTGTGTGCCTGTTTATAATAGCTAAGTGAATGCTAATGTAACTGACTCCTAGATCAAAACAAAGTGTGCGTGCAAGTCTCTCTGTTTACTACCACACCCGCAAATTCACAGATGCTCACTAACACAGGCAAACACCAACACAAATATATATAAGCTCCACGCTCTCAATACTTTATATAAATAAACCACACTATGTTACAGCAATCTTTCACACCGATCCTTTTTACATCAATATTTTTATACTAATATTTTTACACTAGTCTCTCACACCTCACTGTCCAGTCTACCCCTTGGGGTCATGAGCAATCTTGCCACTGTAGATTGTTCTAACCTATAAAGGGAAAAGTGAAAGCCCCAGTTGAAAACCTGTCTTGCCTTTGTAGGCATGACAGATTCACTGCGGCAACAGTACCCCCGTTGGAGTGCCGGGGGTTTCAGTATAAATAGTATCCCCACTTTATGGAAATTTAGTGCTTTACATTCCCACTGTTGCTATCTTCCTCATTTACTCTTTCCCATTCCTGCTCTGTCCTATCACTCTGCTATACTATCTTCTTCTTCGCTAGATCAATGACCTACCTTTTTTCTTGAAAACTCTTCCTGGACAAGACTCCTTGTTTGTGTATGAGGTCTGTTGGATCAGCTTGGGAGTGTTGGACGCTTTCTGCTGGGTGGTCACTAGGGCTTCCTATGATGTTAGTATTTAGCAATGTAGGCATTTTATATGTATGTGTTTTGTTGATAATTTATAATGATGTTTGTATTCTATTTTGTTTTTGTAACCGGGGGTTCGCGTAGTTGAGGTAAACCCTCAGCCGTCCCCTGCGTGGGATGTCTTTATTGTAAAGTGACTGGCCGGTGGAGGGCATTCAATTTTCCCACTAGGGTTGTTTCAGCAGATCTTTTATGCGGATCGGGGGTTGTCCGGTCCTGATTTGGCTCGGAAGAGTCCGCTGGACCTAAAGCAACAATAAATCAATCAATCAATCACTGTCCAGTCTTAATAACTACGGAGCTCGCACTGCCGACATTCTCATGTCCTGAGCCAAAATAAACACACAAAAAACGTGTTACCTCTATAATCGTAGGAGGCGGACGTACACAGAAGCTACAGAGTCTCGTAGACAGGCAGCTAGATGAACAGTGATTTTATCATATCATCATATCATATCATATAATATGGCTTTGTAGGCTATAAGCCTTTATTGCCTGCTCTAGGTCACTACTGCCTCAACTTCTCGGAGAATTGGGAGGATTTCTTCTTCTTCTCGGGACATGCAAGAACTGATGGGTCTCCACACACCGACTCAACCAAAGCTTTTAGGTTTTGAGGTTAGTTCAGCCAGGCTAGCTATAAATAGCTTCGCCAGTGCTTCTTTCCTTTCCTTTCTCTGGAAGGTAGGTAAGCTATAAATAGCCCGCAGCCAGCAAAATGTGGGGGGAAGAAGTTGAGGCAGTAGTGCGATCGCTGAAAAAGGGAAAGTCAGCGGTAGTGGACAACATATCCACAGAATTGCTTCAAGCAGGAGGAAAAGCGATGCCCTTACCATTATCTGTAACAAGATCTGGCAGAGTGGGGATCGAGTGGCCTACACCATTGACCCAGTCGCTTGTCATCACTCTTCTCCAAAAGGGTAACTTTCATGTGTGAAAATTACCGCACCCTCAGCCTCATCAGTCATTCCAGTAAAGTCCTCCTTAAAATAATACTCAACAGGCTGGAACTCCAACCTGAACAAATCATAGCTGAAGAACAAGCAGGATTCAGGGCAGAGCGAAGTACCACTGAACAGGTTTTCAACCTCAGATTAATCTGCGAGAAGTACCTACAGCACCAACATGTATATCATGTATTTGTAGACTTCAAGAAAGCGTCTGACCGAGACTGGCATGCAGCTCAGTGGGCAACCATGAGAGTGTACAACATCAGCTCTAACATTATTGAAGTTATTAAAAATCCACAACAGCGCATCTGGAAATGGTTCAGAACAACAATCGGCGTGCGTCAAGTATGCCAACTCTCTCCAACACTCTTCAACATCTTCCTGGAGCGCATCATGTCAGATGCCATTGCAGGACACGAAGGCACAGTCAACATAGGGGGGAGAGCAATCTCCAACCACCTTTTTGCGAATGACATTGATGGATTGGCTGGAGAAGAACAATAATTTGAACAGCTGGTACAGAGGCTTGACACCACCTCCAGTGTCCATGGAATGGAAATAAGTGCAGAGAAGGACAAAATGATGGCCAACAACACCAATGGCATCAACACGGACATCAAAGTCCAAGGTCAACCCCTCAGCACGGTTCATAGCATCAAATATTTAGGAGCCATTGTATCAGACAATGTATCCCGACAGGAAGTCCTCTCCAGAATTGCACAGACTGCTGCCCTGACTAGGTTGAAGCCCATTTGGAAAGACAGGACCATCAGTCTACACTCCAAGTTAAGGCTGCTGCGCTCCCTTGTCATCTCGATCTTCCTATACGCTTGCGAAACATGGATCCTCACAGCAAACCTACAACGAAGAATACAAAGCATGGAGATGAGGTGTTACAGAAGACTTCTGAGTATCTCTTGTACCGAGCACATCAACAACGACGAAGTCCGACAGACCATCACACAAGCCATTGGACAACACGGCGACATGCTCACAGTGGAGAAGAAACTCTGATGGTAACCAGAGCATCAGGGTATTGCAAAGACCATCCTGCAAGGCTCGTTCCAAGGAGGCAGAAGAAGAAAGAGATAACAAAATAGAGGTGGGAGGACAACATTCGAGAATGGATTGACTTGACATTGAGCGAAGCCATGATGGTTGCTGAGTAGAAGACAGAGGAAGATGGTGTATGCTGGTTAAACGATCATCTGTGATGCCCCAATGACTCTCGAGCTACGGGATAGGATAGGATAGGACAGAATAGGATAGGATAGGAACTTCTTATGATGCTCTACTATGATAATTGCTTCTAATTATGAAAACTGTAGGTCTATGATGTTATTGCTCGTAAAGGTAGAATTGTATCATGTGATAAGAATAAGATTTTTTTTAAAAATAGCTTACCTCTGTATACAAACATAAATCGTCCTTCCTTACCTTCTCCTCTGAGTAATTTAATACAATTATATATTATTCTTATTCTACATTTAAACTATTATTATGAATGGAAAGTTATCTTAACTGTCTGTGCATAATATATGAATGGTTCCATTTGCTGCCAGCGCGGCTTCTGGCTCCAGCAGTAATTGAACTCCTGCACTGTCCATTCACAGAGGCGTTGAGCACATCTCATCTTTACAGCATGACTTCTTATTCACGTCCCCTATACGCTTAGGTGCCCGTGGACAGAAATCTACTCAACAACAAAGAATTGTTCTGTCAGCCAAATGGAATTAACTGTAAAATTGTTATTCGGGTGGTGTGAGTTTGTAGTAAGAGAACGGGAAGAGATTGTGTGAGTGTGTGGGTGTGTAAGAATGAAGTTGAAAATATAAATGATTTTATGTATTTTTAAAATTTGTTTTAACAGGTGTTTTTTTCTTGTATACTTGTCTTAGTCGCAGAGAAGAAGTATGAATTCTCCATGTAAGTAATAAAGATTTCTTGACTTGACTTGACTTGACTTCTAGTCCTTTTATATAGACTGAAAAACAATGATGACCCGTGATTTTCGCTTAGAGGAGTTTGAGACTTTGATACAACAGTACTGTTAAGGATGCGTACTATGGCGATAACGCTGTTGTATCCAGCTACAAGCGCCTGTGGTTTTGAGTGAGACAGAGACCAAAGACCAGCTACCTTCCAGTTCACCCACCCCCTGAGGGAGACGCAACCGATTGAAAACCAGAACACTTTCACTCTGGTTTTTAATACTATGCCTTATATTGACAAACAAATTCCGAGTATACCTTCTATTGCGTACATGTACAAGTGTGAACAAGATGACAAGCCATTCAAATGTATTTCCAGACATTCACACACATATCCGAAAAAAATATGCATTTTCAAAAGGGTTAATATTCTTTGGCAGTGTTGCGACTGGGCTTTATCTTAACAAAGCAAAAGGAAAACGAGGAATGATATGCCACAATCTGAACTACAAGTAAAACGTTATTAAAATCGCCCAAGCCAAGTTGTAGATACCGTGCAAAACGTGTTTAGAAAATGGTGAAGCACAATGACCTTGACCTTTGAGAACGTACAAATAAAACTGATTTAACATGGTTAGCAGTAGTTCAAGTACCTGCAAAGTAATTTCCATTCTCGTATTCTTGAAACAAGGCCAAAAGTGTGTTTTGATTTTTAACAAAAGATAAAGTAAAATTCAGAGTGACAGACTGACCAACCAACCGACTGACCGATCGACCATCAGACTGCTACTGAAGGATAACCTATAATTTCATGTACCTGAATACCAAAAATCGCTGTGGCCGTTTTTTGTGATATGTAGCAAAACATGTAGACTCTAGTGACCACTCTTCATAATTTTTGCTTGCAGATAGTTCAGATTGTTTGTAGCCCATCATTCCATGCTTTCATGTTGCTTCTAGAGGATAAAACAAGATGGCCAGGAAATTGATTGATTGATTGTTGCTTTAGGTCCAGCGGACTCTTCCGAGCCAAATCAGGACCGGACAACCCCAGATCCGCATAAAAGATCTGATGAAACAACCCTAGTGGGAAAATTGAATGCCCTCCACCGGCCAGTCACTTTACAATAAAGACATCCCACGCAGGGGACGGCTGAGGCTTTACCCCAACTACTCAAACCCCCGGTTACAAAAACAAAATAGAATACAAACATATGGCCAGGAAAATACACTTTTGAAAATGCCAATTCCCAGCTATGTGTGCAAATGTATGTTAATACATTTAAATGGCTTGCCACCTTGTTAACTGTGAGGATGTGGTCCTGTTTATTTTTGTAGCATAACGTACAACTTTGTTGTGTAGCATTCATTATTCAGTCTTTTTTTTTTCTTCATCTTGTCTCATGTATCACGAAAATGGCAAACTACTTACTAGGAGGCATCCAACCTCTGACAAGTTTTCCTTGTGGACACTTAAGGTAAAACAATGAGACAGAAATCAGAAGAGGAGAAACACACCCAAACACACACACAACCACACCTCTCTCTCTCTCCACCTCTTTCACATTTTACAACCTATAACAATAATTATTAATGGTATGTGTACGCAATTTATTTTAGCACTTTTTACATACACAGTATGAGTAAATAGTTTTTTTTAGTTATTAACTTGTAAGACCTTTTTTCCATCCCAAAAATAAAGTATGCTCACATTCACAGACTAACAAACCAAGCAGCAAAAGAAAACAAAAACAAACTCTGTTTACACTTCTGTCTGCACAATTGCTGATAAAATGGTCTCAAAACAGTAAACGAACGAAAAAAAAATCTCTTCATGGGCGATATGACACCACCATCCTATTTTCCCCAGTCAGTGGTAGGGACATTAAGAACACATAGCAAATGTAGTCCAAAAGCACATACTTAAAAGAAGAAAAAAAACATGCCATCAGAGCCACACAAACACTATATTTGTAAAACGACATGCAATTAATGAAAGAAACACAAAAGCAAAGCATTTCAAGCTTCAGTAATGATTCCTCATCTACCAGGATGGTTAGCACCAGTAATACAATCAAAAAAACAAAATAAAAAATTATTCTAGTATGTTTTGTCCAGCCTGCTGAAGTGTTAGCTTGACCATTACTGCTGTTCATAACAACTGAAGTCTAGATTTTAATGACGGAAATATTTATCCTAATGTGTTAAAGGTAAAAAAAAAAAAAAAAAAAAAAAGTTAGTTCGTTAGTCATTGTTTATAGGGTCCAGCGGACTGCAAGGAGCCGTATCAGTACCACAACTTGGTTAAATGGGCTCACCCATGATGCGTATAAAAGATCTGCTGAAACAACCATAATGATAACACTAAAGGCACTACCCTCCCCCCCCCCCCTCACAACACCCACACCCCATCCAACCGGTCACTTTATAATTAAGGCATCCCATGCAGCAGACGCTAAGGCTGTACTCTAATTTATTGAACCCCCATTTACAAACTTGCTTGTACCTTGATCATTATTGGTTTGGCAAAGTCGATCTATATTGGGTAGATAAAAATATTAATCTTGTGGTCATACTTTACTGTGCCCTTCTGTGCAGTGAAAAATACAACAAAAACACCATCGTAATCAAACTGCTATGATTAGCAACAGTAACACAATGTAAAACATCTATATGGCAAGTCAACTGTAGAGAAACACTTGCAACTTGTTCTATTATGCACAATCTATTTGAAAATAAAAATCACAAAGCTTTACCACATTCAAATATCACAATTTGTTACCGAACTGTGGTTTGTCATGCTGACTTTTCTTTTCTTCTATGCTGCAAGTGAATCTAATTTATAAACAATTACAAATGACAATCCATTCCACTATAAATAAAACCTTAACAAAAAATATGCGGAAATAACATGTGCATGATCTCATAATATTATGCCCAAATCTACATGCATTATTTAATGATTTTTGCTTTCCGTCTTTTTTTTATTTTTGTATTTTCATTTATTTAGATGAAATTGACAGTGCAGATTTCAAACATGCAGATATCTATAACAAAACTTCTTTTTTTTTTAAAATGTGGATCACATTGACAAACAGAAGAATAAAAATAGAAGGGCAAAGCCCTTATGACTCACATGCTCCTTATGGAACTCTCAATATTTAACATGAAAATGAGTGCCCAGAAATAACAAAATGAAATGGTGGCATTAAAATGCATAGTAGTACCGATTTTGATCTTACTATGCTTTTTACCTTGAGATGACCTTGACCTCCGGCTCCAAATATACTCATGTACTATCAAATAAACTACAGCAAAAGTTGTATTATACCCCCAAAAAGGACCTTGAGGTGGCCTTGACCTTCAGTGACCTTGGGATGACTGTGACCCTCATGTGACCTCTCATGCATGTCTGATCAAATAACCCAATGTTGCTGCATACTTTGGGTTAAATAAACAGCCATTCCACTGTACCCTGACCTATTTTTTGTACGTTTTTGCAAGGTCTAAAAGGACTTTAAAGATTAACGCAAAAACGGAACATATATGAAAGATCAATCAATCATCTCAAAATACAACAAATTTGGACATTATATCTCTCATAATTTAGGGTCAAAGTCACTTCAAAATACCTATACTAACCCACGTGGGACAGTTCCAGTGACCTCGACTTTGGAGTGAGGTTGACCAAATTTGTGTAGTATGTGTGTCTCATTGATATCTATCATGCATCAAAGAATCCTAAGTTCAATATTAATAACCTAGAAAAAAAAGTGAAATTGTTGTGAAAATTTGTCATTTTTTAACTTACATTTGTTGACCCTTGACCTTAAAGGGAAGTAATTCATTCAATGATCATTTATGAGGTCTCATGGGTATACACCAACTTACCAAGTTTGGTTGTGATACCTGAAATAGGTTCTGAGATATTAACCCACATGCAAATTTTGCAGAGAGAGACGAAATTTTTTTTAAATTGTTTTTTAAACAAAATAACTATTTAGGACTCATTTTGCACAGATTTGCAAAAATCTGGATTTTTTTGGATGGGAGGGGGGAGTAGGGGAGAGGAGTCCACATACTCACATTGCTCTGCATGTGAGTCAAAAATAGGAAAAGTGAGGTGGACGGATGGGAGGTGAAGGGAAATGGCATAGCATAGCATAGGCTGGCGTGCAGGTTTATTAGCCTTTAGCACTCAGGATAAGTCACGTTGTTGGACTTAATGACTTTTTTTTAGTAGTAGTGGCCCATGACTTGTAAGCTATGGTACTTACTACTTAATTAATACACTAGTTCCAAATCAAAGGAGTTCACATAATTTGTAAACTCCTAATCAACTTGATTGAGGTGGTGTGAGCGCACAGGTGATAAATCAAGTTATATTCCACAGAAACATTGGAAATGTCATGGATAGAACAAATACATGTTTCATTCTAATCACAACCAGCTTCCATTCAATTTGCAGAATTCAAACACTTTATAATTAAAAAAATAATCCAATCAACAATAATGAGGAAGATGACAGGTGCAACTCGATCCGACTTTATTTAATGCAGCAATTTCTATAACCCAAACAATTTGTCTAACATGAAAATATCTACAGGAATTCAGATCTGTTCTCTTCAGGAAGCAACTTCCTCGATACTGAGAAGGTTGGGGGAACACACATTCCCATCACATAGTAGATTCGTGAGTTTAGTTGTGTTTATTAGCAAGTGATTTTATACTTTCTACAAGTGTGAAAACAAGCTATAGAGACAAATAAATTGGTAAGATTTATTTATTATACAGTCACAAACGAGGAACACATTAACCTCACATCGTGTAACCCTTAAAATACAATATAGAATCAGGTCCTGGATGTTAACAGATCACCAGAATGCTACACATGCATGGATTGTTACTGTCTAGTGTACAAAATGAAGCTTTCATGAATGCGTGTGCGATCTTGAAACAATGCAACGAGGAACCTAAAAATTAACCTGTCCCTGCTTTGACATTGTCATTGAGCCCAAAAGTCAGTTTTATTACTGGTATCCCTGACATGAAATGTTGCATTTAAAAATGAATCAACACCACTAAAAAGCCTTATCATAACGTTTGCTTCATACCTCAATCCATAAGGTCATAAATTAAGACAAACAATCTGTCAGCATAAAAAAATACAATAATGAATAAACATAAGGCATGGTACTATAAATCTTACTAAAAACCCAGTACCAACAGTATTGTGATGATCATCAATGGTGTGCCAATTTTGAAGGTCATTGTGTTAAGAACAGAAACATCAAAGTTTGTTGTAAAAATAACAAAATGAAAGTTAATTTTCACTGGTCCCTTTTAGAATCACATCACAATGTGAACAAAACCTGAAGTAATAACTGCAAAGTTTCACAACAAAAGATGCATAGTGTTTGTGCTGCGTGTTGCTGGATGGAATGTTAATGAAAGCATCCACAAACAATAGCTTTTTTTAATGGTTTTGTAATGGCAAGCTGCAAGTCCATATTCCAAATCAAGGCACAGCCATTATCATAGTGAATGTGCAGCAAAATGGCTGGTGTTGCATAAAATCAAAGAAACTAAACGAAAAAAAAAAGACAAGATGCATGTAGTCTGCTCTGCAAAGTAACTAAACAAATGTCATTGTCAATAAAATAGTCTGAATAGGTGAAACCAACTCCACCTTTGAACTCGCTGTGTTAGAAGCATAAAAGGGTGGGTCTGATGAACAAAACTGATATCACCATTACTGACTTACTTTCTTTGATTATTGGTACACGTGATTTCTACATGTCGTACATTAAATAGCAATTACAGGTTCAAAGCAATGGAAAGAAGAAGGAAAGCGAACCAAATAATTAACAGGAAAAGCAAACTAAATTACACGGAATACATAAAACGTGGAGGGGAATATGCCCATCACTATAATTATACAAACAGATGAAACAATTTCGAGTACACCACAGCAGAAACAAAGTTTGTTCATTTGCAAAAGCAGTACCATTTGTAAAAAAATAGTGGCATCTATATTGTGTCATGGCAAAACTGTTAAACAAAATTAGTTATGGGAGACAGCTTGGTTATTTATAATTTATATGACACATCAAAAGCGAGGAAAAGCTAACTTGAGATATAATTTATCGAGCAACAAGGCAAATTATTATTATTAATTAATAAAACACTTGTCTTTTTTTATCACTGAATTCAATGGAAAATGCAATTAATTACACACAACAATAAATGACAAACATTTATATTCCATGAACCATTTTTATTTCTATGAATAACAAGATGATTTTACTGTGATGGTAGAAAAGAATGTTAATGTATCATCACAAAGAGTTTCAAAACATATATTTCCACAAGAAATTTTAATAATTTATTAAATCTTTCAAGCACAACAATTTAACATAATTATAAAAAATAGTACTCTGAAACAGAAATTATAATACTAATAATCAAACACCTTTCTAATAAGTGATATTGAATGTAGATGTGGGTTCAAACTGGCACATCAATGACCTCTACTCAAAACTTTCATGTAACAAAAAATACTCATCTCGATAAATAACACAACCATAATTTCTTACAATGAGTAAACAAGCAAAATGTAAGACAAGCATTATGAGATATAGCGTGAACCTGACACACTTTCCATCAATAAGCCACAATACAAACATTCATTTACATGCTCGTCTCACAGTAACTTTTTTTTTTTTTATTCAAGTATACAAATATAGCAAAATCTGAATACACAATTAACCAGTTAACAAACAATTTTTAACAAAGTAGTCTGTAACAATTGTCGATGAAAATATTGCCACGCATTTGCATGGTACCTGGAGGTCCCAAATTTCCTCATTAAAAATGCTTCCATTCAAAGCAAATGTTCACAGATTTTTTTTTCCATCCATCAAAAAATGAAAACTACAAGTGTCAATAGACGTTGTGAATGTAGTGAAACGTCAATGTTGCAGCTAAGAAATTGGAATAAATAACGTTTACACATGCGTAGCTCTGTCTTTATCCTTCTTGGATTCCTTGTGCTCTTTGTGGTCCTTGTGTTCCTTCTTCGATTTGCCTTTCAGGAACCCCATGATGCCCTTCTTCTTCTGGTGCTTGTCCTCGCTCCCAGCCTCTGATACTGGCCGACCTCCTGATGCCCCAGATGTTGATCTCGGGAACGTCTACACACACAAGAAAGCATAAAATAAATGTCTGAATTTTATCATCAAACTAGCAAAAACGGAAATCAGAAAGGTGAAGCTTTTACAACAACTATCCAACAGCAACCTGTTGATCGCTTTTGGGGAGGTAAAATGTCCTTTATTTCATAACTTTGTCATGAACCCACATCTACATTTAAGTATTGGTACATGGAAAAGCCTTATCATAGTTTAAGATTACATGCAGTTTGTTTATTGCAGATCTTTTTGTTTCAAAATCAAACAGATCTCGATGTGAAAGGCAAAGGTTAATCATTAAAGACCAACAACAAAGCAACTTTTTCCAGAATACATGTATGTTCATGTCTGTAACAAATTTTGTCGTACCTTTTACATATATTTCATTTGTGGAGCAAATAAATGCACCCATTCCTTATTAAAGAATGCTCTGATAAAAACGGAGAAGATCAAATACTACTACTACTACTAATAATAATAATAATGCTTTTTCCTAAACCACTAATCAGGCTCAAAGAACGGGGATCTGAACCAACATACATGCTCACATGTTTTGTACACAACAAAAGGCACTGTAACTCAAGCATGTGGTGTAAAAGCAAACAATACAAATGGACTTACCTGTGATCCATCATATCTACTATCCCTGTCATCAACGCCAACAATGCTATCGTCATATGCACCCTCCTCTGAAAACAACACAATTTTATAAAAATTATTTCAAGAAAAAAAAATCAGAGATTTACTGTATAAAAAACGCTGATGCAACAAATCTGAGTATGTTTGTTTGTGTATGTGTGATTTTATTTTCCTCAATACAATGAAAATAATGCAATGAATACAATAGTCTCAAGTCTGTTCACCTTCAAATACACCTTATTTTCAAGCTTGCCATGGTCCTTAAAAAAACCAAAAAGATTGAATTTTCAACAAATACAAATCGGATACATTGATTAGATCCAAGGATGCAAGCTGCTGAAAATGATCCTATCTGCATTACATCAGAAACCTCACTGTCATTCCCAAAACTTAAAAGTCTGTGTTCAGCTTGAAAAAAAATAGACACACACACAAAAAAAAAAAAAACCAATTAATAATAAATAAAAATATAAGCAAAGAAAGAAACTGTCCAAGTTTTCTTCTTTCTTGAACTGACCAGAATGGCTGCTGAGTCTGCTGCTGTGTCCGTCCTCATCTCTGGATGTCTGGCTCCGTGGTGTAGAGTGACTGGACATGGCACTCATTGTGGAAGCAATCACCGCACTTTCCCAGTCCTCTCGCACTTCCATGCTCTGGCGGGCCTCCGCTAGAGGGCTCAACTGGCTGTGATGACTCTCATGGTCCCGGGGAACAGCATGATATGGGGGAGGAGGAGGGCTATGTTCTCGCTGTGGGCTCTCTGACCCACCGCGACTAGAATGATCGGAAGGTTCCATTGCTGTGTGGAGGGAAAAGTAATGGAAATTAATGTAATCCAGTTCCAGAGTTAGTAATATTTGTTTGAAATTTTTGGTTTAGTTGGAGGTGTATGCAAGAATTAAGGAATAGAACTAATGTATTACATATTCTTCTAAAATAATTTGTCAGCTTCAGTATATGTTTCAAATTCAATTTCAATTTCGTTTAGCTCCACATAATCACAATGTTTTCTTATAATCTTGATAGATTGTCTGATAACCCACATATTTTCCTAAATCCCCTCCCCCTTCCACAAATTCTCCAAGCCTGCACTACGCAATTTATACCCCATACTCCAAATATTCTCTAAGCCTCCAAAACATAATGCATGGATTAATTACACAGTTCTGTTCTAAGTTTGTATACAGTCAAAACTGTCTACAGTTTCTTTATATAGTTCAAAGAATTGACAAATTTTAAAAAAAACTAAAACTTTTGAAACTTTACTATAAATAAAACAGAGCCAAGAACAAAGCTGAAGGCTGAAAGTATCATAATGTTAGCCCACCACCATCAAACAAAGATTTCAGATGGAGAATTGTCTGAGTAAAGGAGCTTTGATCTACACTGTCAACCTCTGTGGCAAAGCTTACATAATTGGTACAAAAACATTGCAAGTATAATGACATGTCAACTGCAGATTCATACGTCAGCTGCTTTCCAAAATATTCTTTGTGATTTCTGCTGCTTGTAGCATCGTTCCTGCTGCCTTCTTCACATGCACCCACCAGTTACAATTACAAAATGTCAAAATTAATCATATTTGCAACTATCATCTATAGCTGCTAGGTACAAAACCAACAAGCTTGCAATCTTATATCAGTAATATTAACACTTGTCATTCTATGCAACAGCTGACAACATAAATAAATGACAAGTCACGCAGTTTAGAATTAGCGTCCAATTTCCAGCTGCAAAGACCAAACTTTAGCAAAACAACTCTGCAACCATCATTATAGAAAAGCAGTTTGGCAATTGTTGTTATAGCCACTGACTAAATATTCTGCTAAAACTAAACAAGTGCATTCCAACGAACATGTAATGTACTAACGCACATTTCCACAACTTCTCAGGTGCCAAGCGAAATCACTTGAAACAAAAAGTAATTTTCTATTCTCAAAGCAACTGTAAGTAAATTTTGCTTGAAGTTTTGCATATCTAAGAATCAGTGTAATAACAAAGAGCTAGCTTTATCTTTAAAGTCTTACTGATATAAAAATAACAGGACAGAACACCCATACACACAAGAATAATTTGAAAAAAAAATGGCCAACCGAATGCCAGAAATAAATTAATACAATCATTCAGTAAAGAAAAAAGTCAAAGGGGAATTAGAAAACAAAATTAAAAGGACCAAAAAACCATACTATAGATAAACTTAATCATAACGAAAAGAACGCATTGATCACTTGCATGGGAAAGAAGTGGATGGGAAACTCAAGAGCAGTAGGTATATGGAAAAGATTGGGATACTGGTAGATGGCAGGATCAGGACTGGGAGGGGAATAATCTTTAACTAACAAAGTATATTTTATGCTATGAGTCAACTCCATTGTTTTTTTCTATTTTTGCATTCCCTTATACAAAAACCTCTTTTCTTGTTTGAAAGGCAAAAATCTCAAGGTATACCTATTCCTATCCTATCCCTGTAACTCGAAAGTCGCTGGGGCACCACAGATGATCGTTTAACCAGCGTACACCATCTTTCTGTGTTCTCAGCAACCCTCAGGGCTTTGCTCAGTGTCAAGCCAGTCCATTCTCGAATGTTGCCCTCCCACCTCTTTTTCTGTCTCCCTCTTCTTCTGCCTCCATGCACCGTGCCTTGCAGGATGGTCTTTGCTAGGCCTGATTCTTTGGTGATGTGGCCATACCATCGGAGTTTCAGTTTCTTCACCACTTGTGTGATGGTCTGTCGGATTTCGTTGTTGGTGATGTGCTGGGTATAGGAAATGCCCAGAAGTCTTCTGTAACACCTCATCTCTATGCTTTGTATTCTTTGTTGTGAGTGTCCATGTTTCGCAACCGTATAGGAAGATGGAGATGACAAGGAAGCGCAGCAACCTTACCTTGGAGTATAGGCTGATGGTCTGTCTTTCCAAATGGGCTTCAACCTTAACAGGGCAGCAGTTGTAGGGCTTGGTCATTGGTGATCTGCTGGCTATAGGAAATGCCCAGAAGTCTTCTGTAGCACTTCATCTCCCTGCTTTGTATTCCTCGTTGTAGGGCTGCTGTGAGGGTCCTATTTCCCAAGTGTAAAGGAAGATGGAGATGACAAGGAAGCGCAGCAACCTTACCTTGGAGTGTAGGCTGACGGTCCTGTCTTTCCAAATGGGCTTCAACCTTGCTGTTTGTGCGATCCTGGAGAGGACTTCCTGTCGGGACCCATTGTCTGATACAATTACTCCTAAATATTTGAAACTATGCAAGGTCTACATCCTTTCCAAATAAAATACATCAGTATGGTGCACAGCAGATTCTCAACTATTCAAACCCAATGCGAAATGTACTTCTAAATAAGAACAACAACGGTTTTCATGCCAACACACCAGCTGTAAATTTTGTTTGCACAAGTATTTTAATGGCAAGCATCACAGATCAACAAATTCACTACTATTTAGTTGCATGCTTCACATCTAATAAATTAAGCAATCAAGCAAAAACACTTGTCTTCCTACCACCTGGCAATGACTAACATAATGTAAAACTAATGATTTCTCCAGACAATTAATTTTAGTTATTATTAGCTGCATCAGACTTACATTTTTTTAAAATCAATTACAAAGTAAATAATGTGATATGGAACAAAAGTATTCCCCACCCCAACCTTAAAAGCCATCCGTAAATATTAATCTGAGGAAGTTTGACAATCAAACTTACCCATAAAATACATATTTTGAAGAGAAAAAAAAAAGAAACTAAAAAACAATCTGATAGAAAGAATTAAAAAGATCCGAAGGTATTTTTCTGTCACAAACTGTGTCTACAATCTAAACACTAGTGCAGGCAAACAACAAAAATGCAGCCAAGCGGGAACTTCAAAGCAAAACATCATCTCATAACAATGACAACTATAAAGGCTGCAATCATTATCAACTAAAATATGTCTACACTAAAGCCAATGCATGACTGCTCACATCCACCATTCCTAGAGAAACTTCTTTGAAAAGAAGGCAGAGCAGAGGACAGATTGAAATGGGAAGAGGGGGGAGTAGCTGAGGGAAACAGGGAGAGGGTGGATGGGTTAAATGGGGATCACAGATAGTGGGGGGGGGTTGGGGGGGAAACACTAACTGAACTGCACTACTTTACAACATTTTTAAACTCTTTGCAATTCTCATAAAATGTTGCCACTAGCCTTTGTGGAAGTCTCTAAGCAAAGTAGTCAAACAGTTCTCGTAGACCTCTTCGTGCATTTTCCTGTTTAGATGTACTAAGCCGAAAAGAAACCCAACCTTGTATACATTTACCCAAATTAAAAGACTAATAGAATAATGTCATGTTATAACATGTAATGCACAAAACTGTACAGTACATTTTTTTCAATTTTCTCAAACCCTCAATATTAAATATATTTATCGCAAGAAAAAACAATATGTTTGGAAATAAAACCGTTATTTTATTTTCTTTAAATTACCTTTGACTGAAAAAAAAAATACAATAGTAAATTAAAAAAAAACACTAAGCTCTGAAAATTACCTTTCGAAGAAGAACTCAGATGAAGAAGACAAAATGACAATAATACCAAAATCTTAAGCTGAAAAACAAATGAAAGCACTTTTCTCCTAATTTTTAAAAAGGCCAAAGGAAAAAACAGTCCCAGCACAAAGAGGTTACAGATCAAATAACTATTGCCACCTTTGGATAAAAACACTGACACATTTGCCATTGATGAGAAATGAAAGTTCACAGAAAAAATTAACAAAATAAATACAAATAATGTGTTGACTTGATGGAATTAAAGCATTATTTTCAACAGCTAAGGCAGATGTTTTGCAGAGTGAATCTGTTTCTGTGATAAAATTTAAGACCCAAACCATATTGCTATACCAAATGTTAAACCTTAAATACCTTAAGGCATGTTGTGTCTGTGTGGAGACTCAAAGGTGGCAATGTGCAAAAACACTTGGAAAACAAAAGCACAGCAGCCAAATCAAATTTAAAAAAACTCAGCAACTGTATCATCACCTTCATCCCCACCTACTGGGGCGGCCTCAACTTCCAAATTTGCAAACATTTGCGGCTCGTCTGGAAGGCAACAATTCAACAGAAAAAGAAAGAATAGGCATAGCTAACAAATAAAAATACATTGAATTCTCTCACAAACTGCTTGCACACATGTACATAGCCAAGTCAAAATCACTGATGGAATCACAATATCACAAAAAACATAACATTAGCTTGAAAACACACAGAATGATGCTAAAAAACAAGACATTACGACATCAGCAGTTGCAATTCTTCAGACTTTCTGGAAAGTTTATTCTCTTTTCTCTTCTTCAGGGTACTGTGGCTATTCTGTTTGGATTCCTATTCAGCACGACTTATTGATAGTGTTGTTTTTTGTATTTTAATAAAAAATTGTCGAGTGTTTTTTTTGTGGGTTTTTTTGGAGTGGGGGATAGAGGTGGAGGGGTAAGGGTTAATAAAAAAAGCATGTAAATGTCAACCAAAGATAATCTTTTAGTTTTGCGCATATCTATAAAAACTGCAGCCATACAATAATCTGTTTTATCATCTCAGTGGAAAAAGATATTACAAACAAACAAAACCCAAACCTACTGCTGTATCCGAGTTTGAAATTCCAACAAAAGATTGCAAATGCTACAGCACTAATATCCAACAAAACAGAACTGTCAAAATGACTTTGCTTTCAAATAGTTAAATGGGAACTAAAGTGCCATAACATATAATTATACCGAGAGGCAGATTCGTATACACTTCTATTCCTGTCTCACTCCATACTGCTTGTTAGAAATGCTGCTGTCGCATTTCTGAGTAGAAATATGTAATCTTTCTATCGTATTGTTCTCTGTGATTCAATTAAACCAGAGAAAAAGAGGGAACTTTGATATATCTACCGTGCATAACCCAACATAACTCTTTAAACCCAACTAGATTTGAACAAATGCATCAGATTATCTTTCTTGCCGTTAATGCTGCCTCTCAGCATAAATATGAAAATAAATGGTGCAGTTGTTAGAAACTGGTGCAGGAAAAATCAAATTTATGTTGCAAACACTTCTATTTTAAATACTACTTCTTAATGCAATTTTGATAAGAAACATTGTTGAAATGTTAATGGACGCTCTAAGAAATTCAACATGGCATGCAAAGGTTGTCTCTAAGTAAATTCAAGCTCTGAAAAAGTACAACATTTTCTTTTCTTGTGTGTTCTTTAACAATAAAATTTTGCACATATGTAGTTGGCATTTTTTTTATTCTACAAATATATAACAAAATGTTCACTCCCTTAATATATACACAAAGACAAAGTTGATTAGAAGTATGGTAATAAATTAACGACAGAGAAACAAACCTTAAGATTCCATTTGATACTAATATGAATGATGATTTAAAAAAATATCAGTATTTCAAGTACTAAAACTTCACGCTTACCGGCATAATGCTGAATTGCTTTCAGCCACTTTTCCATCTCCACACTGTTAGGATACTCCAGCAAAAATTCGGCACCATCACTGATGTGGAGGCGCAATACATTCTGTTTCTTGGTGTAGTCAGTGGCACGCTCACTACGACATCTGTAGATATTCAGCGGAGGTGCTGCTCCTTGGCCCTCCACATATGCTACAAACATTCATGGCAAAAAACAATTCCAATGCCATTCAAAGGAACGCTACAGAAAAATGACACCTTAAACAAAATTCCAACATAATTCAAAGATATAAATGGAGGAAAAAGTATTATCATGAATTATTCTAATAATGCGAATTACCAAGTCAAATTACAAACTGTTTTTTACAGTAATGTGTAGGCAGGCTATGTCTATTATAGTTCAACATAATAATGCAATCTCTTTGGTACCATCTTGACCTACTACTACTATAACTTGCCATACGCGACACAGATAAAAATGTAACATATTCTAAATTTTCAAAACTAAAGTAAAACACCAGACTAATTATAAAAACTGACCAACACACTAAATAGCTTAAAATATCAAAAGTGGCTAACAAATAATACTTACATTGATTATCCTTGAAGAAAGCGATAAGTTGTCCGTAGAGAACTGTGTAGAATGCTTTCCAGGATCTGACGGCTGCTTTCTTCCCTCCACTTTGCAGCTCCTGCTTCCTGTCCAAGGTGGCTTCCAAGTCTGGGGGTGGCAGGTTCTCCGGTAGCTTATACTTATCCTTGAAGCTGCGTGTACGTCTGCGGATGTTGAAGCTGGGCGTGCGCTTGGACGACTTCTTGTCTCCTCCGCCACTAACAGCTCCCTCCTTAGCCTTTTGGAGATTGGCCAGAAGCAAATGAAACTAGACATGAGCACTGTTAGACACGCTTGACTAAAGAAAAAAATATAAATGCACTTATATTACAAATTGTATAGTTAGCAGTAGAAACCAGGACGTACATACAAACTTGCAAGAGTTTCTAAAAAACGTTATTTTCCAGGGCTATATATACATGAGAACAAACCATACAAGAAATAGCTAATAGTAAATACAAATACTCAGAATCTGTAACTTATTTACCATTATTTAGGCAAATAATGGTGCAATAAAACTTACAGGTGAGACCTGCTCCAGTCGTCTGGGTTGTGGGCTCATGGGTGGTGAGAGTCCTCCCTTCTTGGCATAGGTAGGTGAAGTGGGTCGACCTGGTTCATGAGATGGCGATTCCTCTCTAGTGGGCATCTGCAAGGGAGGGGGAGCATGGGGCAGGGAGGGAGCATCGCCCTCCTCCTCTTCTGATACAGATGCACCAGGTGACACAGGGGGACTGGGACCATATTCAGGTGACTGCAGGCTAGTGGGAGAGTGGGGGGCTGGGGTTTCATCAAATGATGACTGCCTGAACTCGGCTGCCTTTTGCAAGGAGACTGGAGATGTTGGGGTATCAACAGACCTTTGCTTGAAACTCATCGCCCTTCTGACTTCTGTGCCACCACTGCCTCCCTCCCTAGGTCCTGCCTTGAACGTCTGTGACCGACCAATGAGATTCTTCACTGTAGAACGATCCAGCTTGTCGTCAACTCTGAAAAATCAAATGCAGTTTTCATTTTACTCATTCATTTTAAAACACTTTGGAAACAAAATAAACAGAAATATTCATGAGAAAAATGCTTAGAATATTTTTATTTGCAATAATCAGGTACTGACCGAGAGGGAGTATTTCCACTGCTCTGATCATGCTACATGGATATTAGCACTATATCAGACCCCTTATCAACTATTGCTGGTCAGAACACTGAGATTCTGAAACTTTAACCTCCAAATACTGAGCAACAGATTTCAGAAGCAAATAAAATAAACAAAAAAGAATATATACTTTCTGTCGCCATCATCCTCATGACGCTGCCTCAGCATAATTTCTCGTGCTTTTCGTTGATCTTCCTCACGTTTTCGCTCCTATACAAAAACAAGACATTGTAAATCTTCAGCATTTTAAAATGTATCGTTAAAATTACCCCCCTTTAAAACCAAATAAAATTATTTCAAGACTACCACCCAGAACAACAATGTAATGTTATGTTATACCACCTATCAGTTTAACAAAATCTAAAACCATGTTTGCTGTGCATTAGACTGTAATGCAAAACTAGACTGTAATGCAAAACTATGAAGTTAGTTCAAAAAGGAGATCATCAGTATAAAATGCCCCTAATAGAAGCACTTCAGCTTAAAAATAACCTACGACACTTTTAAACAAATATATTATAAAAACACGGAGATGGTCAGTTATCTGATTCAAATAGTGAATTATTTATTGACAGGCTGATTTAACTCTCAAGAAGATTCTGATGGCAACAATGTTATCCTTAATTAATTTTAATACTTTTTTTAAAAATATTCTCATTTTACACAAACATTTTCCAAACAACTGAAAATATAGCTTCTATTTTTCTGCTCATATTAAGTATCTCAATATGCTGAGAATGCCAATAGGCTTTTCCCCACTTTTAAATTCTACCACTATATGTCTTGACCCAGGGGCATTATACAATTTGGGTGCCTGTAGCTCTGTAGCAAAGTAGTAGATAACACAGGCACCCAAACTGTGGTCTGAATTTAAAAAAAAACAACAACACAGCTTTAATGAAACAAATACAGCAAGCTGGAAGCTGTCAAAAAAAAAGAGCTGATTAGATAGAACACTAGCACTTGGCATCATTATTTTTACTGTTGACAATCACACACTAAAACCCATCTAATTGTAAAGGAAAGATAAACTAACAGTTACTGCACAAGCATTATCCACACTGCACATGTTAACAAAAGAACTGTGTACGCAAGAAATTAATTAAAGTCATAAATAAAGCCGACTCAATATTCACATTTAAATTCTTATTAATAATTATGATGTTCATGTCACTCAAATCCACTCACATTGGAATATCACATGAGATCTCAATTAAGAACTATTACAATTTTCACTTAATGCACACGCTCTAAAATTTCATCTGGTTTCAAGATGCACCTATAAAACAGAAGGAATGGGGGAAGGGGTAGAGGATGAGGGGGGGGGGGGGGGGACTACAAACTCAAAATAAATAAGTTTTGAGGTATTTTTGGTTAAGCCTAAAACGTGAAATGAATGAACTACATACAAAGCAGTGTCGGTGTGCACCTACAGTCAGGACAAACCAAAAGGTCCTTTTAAAAAACCACAGCTAGGGTCTTGCAAAAAAAAAGAATTTTTTTGATCTCAAAGAAACAAAAGGGATGATACAGAAAATTTTCAGAGATCTACTCTTGGTAGGAACACTAGAAGAAAAGAAAACCTTACATCTAATTTCATAGAATTACTATTGACTATCTGCTCCATGCAAAGGAAAATCCGAACAAATAAAATAAAGAGAAGTTGGGGGGCAGAGGGAGGTGAAGGGAAGAGGCATGGGGGAAAGGCTATTTTTGTGGATGGAATTATGCGTAACAAAATTCTAACTTTGTAACAGGAATTTTCTAGCAAACATAAAGCTTTAAAATAGAAACTGAAAATACAAGTCAATTTATAAAACATAGTGAATCGGAAAGAAGTACATTATATTTCCAAATGAAGATGTGTAAAATATTTCCAAATATGGTTTCATCACATGAAATAACAAACCTAAAATATGTACAACAAAAACAAAAACAGTGGTGGCAACTATATGAAACGTAAGAAGCATATATTCACCGACACACTTTGTTAATATTTTATTTTAAATATCAGTAATTAATTACCTTTATTTTACCAAAGGTACAAAGTGTTATAAGCTCAATATACTTTTTCATAATTTCAAGCCAATTGCTGACAATTATAACATATAATATTGTGGCAGAGGGGAAAAAAAGGATAAGGGATTGTTTTCTACTGGACTACTGATTCACCATATTTGAAAAACCAAACCCTGTGTGAAATGTGTACTTACATACATAATGCTATACATTTCCTATCACACGACACACAACACCAACAGTTTTACAAACCAGAACCACGTAAAATTCAACACAAATAAACAACTATGCCTCCATCATCTGTGTCTATTTTTAGCAAGTGTGGATATTGTTTGCCCAAATTCCAAGATCCAAGTGGAAAATGTCCGCAAAAGACTTACATTTTCGCACCATAATTTATTTGAAAAACCTGACTCAAAAACAGAACAGGCCATACAAAGTGCTCACAAAATTGAATATTTTCTATGTGTAATAAATTGTGCGCACGCATGACCAAGTAAATTGGACCTTTTTTTTGTTTTTACTATATTAATTCCCAGACAACACCAAAGCAGACAACTAAAATCAAACATACAAATATGACATCTGTGTAATATTCAAAATACAGAAATGTTAAAGTTGTACAATGGCATGTATTGCAATTAAACAATTTGGTAAGAGTTCAATTGTATCTTAAGCTAGTCAAAATCTAATCTTGACTATTTCAACAGTGAGTTATTAAGTATTTCTCATACTGGAATATAGATACACACATTACAGTGATTTCAGTTTGCGTAAAATGAACTTTAGATATTTAGTACAAAGTAGTAGATCTTCTACTCTATAACAATTTTAATATTTATTTATGTATATTATGCAACTAATAAGATTGCACTAGAACAAAGATACAATTAGCACAAAAGAAAGGTTGGAAAACATTACGACACATCTTGCCATTGCACAACAGAAGGAAAATAGAACACATAAAGCAAAAAGAACGTTAGGAAAAAAACAAAACAAAAAGCATCAGCTGACTACAATGATAAAGGAAAAATGCATCAACCAAGTTAGGTCAAGAGACAGAAACAATCACACATACAGCCTTCTGTGTCTGCAAGAGAGAAAGAGAGGTGTGGATTAGCGGTGAAGTGAACTGATACATAGTTTTGGTGTCCTTCATGCAAGTTTACAATATACATTCATTAAAAAGTGACTTTTCTAATACTACTGTGAAACTGTTCAATCGCCTTAATATTGCAACAATTAAAAGTCAAATTGTTGGATATGCCATTACAGCATTATTTTAAAACTGAAAAATACATAAGAATGAAAACTGACGTGCCTAACGATTATGTTCTGAACAATCTATATATAATCTTCATCAGTGCATGCATATGTAAAGAACTTTGTTATCTGCATGTATTCTAAAACGATTATTCAAATAATGTCTAATCAAATGTGTACAAGCATGTGCTTTTAAAAATAAAATGAATCATGCATTAAAATGTAAACGAACGCAATTACATTAAATTTCCCTACAAATTATTATTTTCTGGTGAAAGTGAGGTATGGAAAGTTTGTCAAAGTGTCGGATGCAATTTAAAATGTCACAACAAAATTGAGAAAGCAATTAGAATTCTCTTGTCCAAAATTGAACAATTCAGTCCCCAAATTTTAGCATCCAATCCCAAAAGATTCACACCAACACACACTCAAACAATTCTTATCCAACAAGTTCACCACAAGCGTTCAAAGGTCATTCCAGTATTAGCCGCTACCAACATTGGTCATTCCAAAAACAGCTCCAACACAACCTCATTACAACCCACACCCAGCCCAGATATTTTATATAGTTATTGTTATTCCAGTTTAGCTCTTTGTTATTCCAGTTTAGCTCTTTGTTATTCCTCTTTCAACATTTTTTCCGTAACATTTTCAAACATGTCACACAGCCACATTTTTTCTCAACAAGGAGCCAAACAAAATGTCAACAAGCAAATAAACCTAAGCAAATAAACCAAACAATCTTGAACATTGCTAACAATTAACTTTTTGTTTCTTATGTATGCGAATTCTAAACTAATGTGAGTGTGCAGGCAAACTAATTCTAGAATAAACTGTGTTAATGGTTTGCATGCACTGTTCAATGAAATTAACACAGCAAATGATAGCTGTATTATTCTATAAGCCTACACACTGCTGACATTTTACTTACTGAAAAACTGAACTGTTTCGCATGAACACAAAGATAGTGATGGTTGGGATAGTTTAAACCTACCTCCAGAATGCGGTCCTGTTCTTTCTTGCGTAGCTCGTCTAGACGTTCTCGTTCACGTCTGGCTTCGTCCTCAACCTGCTGTTGCTGCTCCTTCAGCTTCTGCTCTGCATAGGCGTTCTTCACCTAGCAAGGGTCAAACCATGCCAACAATAAATCATTTTCTTCATTCAAAAATAGTCTTTCAAAATATGACAACAGTAATAGAATGGATTATTGATCTAAGTAACTAATTAGGTAGAGAAAGAGAGAGAAGAGATCTTCATCACAGCACTGACCTTTTCATTGCGACCTAGTGCGTTGACCTTGTCTTGTTGAGCGTGAACGGTCTTTTCAAAGTCATCATGACGACGCAGCAATTCTTCAACTGCCTCTATGGACTCTCCGAACTTTTTCTCCTTCAGCAAAGGTTCTCGCAAGTTCATCCAGGCCTCAATCTGCTCCATCTCGTGTCTCAGTTGCTGAAAGAATGGAATATTGTCGAGAACAAAATAAGTAAGGAAGAGACTAAGGACAAAGTTGTGACAGTTTTCTTCAAGGGTCACCACCTCTTTCATACCTACTCACATTTTTATAAATGTCTACTTCACATTTTAGTAACCTATTTGATGTACTGATGCTTTTAGTTCTGTACAAATTTAGACTTTAAAATGATGAACCATAATCACCAAAATAAATGCATGCCCATGAGAACCGAGTTCACGCAATTTACATACCAATGACAATAATCAGTTGTAATGCAACATTTTGTATCATAACAGACTGGCATTTCACTTCCCCTATAATGCAATGAGGATAGTGAGTGTCAAAGGTTTGGTTCTTCATTCTGACTGTGTCCATTGCTTATTTAGTCATTACTACCTGAGCTTCAAGATTCTGTGCATGAAGTTTACGTCGGTGCTCCAGGTTCCTACGCAGTCCTTCTAATGACTCATCCAAAAGGCTGATCTTCTCTTCAATCTGAAAATCAAACAGAACAAGACTTGAAAAAACCATAATGAAACTGAACAAAACCAGAAAATTTTGAAGACTTATAACAAGCTCAAGAGATAAAAAAATCATTATATTTTTACTAGTTCAGGGAATTTTCACTAACCTCTCTTGACAAGAAGTGCCTGTTGGCAATGAAAGAACGTCCAGTCTGTCGGAATTTGTCAAAAGCTTCTTGTCGACTGTCCACCTCAGCGTTGTGTTCTTTGTAACGCTGGATCATGGCCTCAGCTCCTGGCAGATCATGTGCCAATTCATCAGCCATGATGGCTTGCATTTCTAAGATCCAAGCTCTGCAACAATATATAGTATACAATACAATGGACTAAATAAATGTTAATGATAGCCACCTTCTTTTAAAATCCTGTACAATTTCAATAGCTCTGCAAAATAAATATTAGAAACTAAAATAAATAAATAAATATTAGTGATAACTATCCAGTTTTAAATTCTGAAAAATTTCAAAAGCTATGCAAAAGAAATATTATAAACTAAAATAAATAAATAAATAAATAATAATAGTGATAACTATCTTGGTTTTTAAATTCTGCCCAATTTCAATAGCTCTACAAAATAAATATTAGAAACTAAAATAAATGTATAACAAAATATTAGTGATAACTATATCTTGCTTTAAATTCTGGACAATTTCAAACAGAATTTCTTAGATCAATGCTAAGTAATTAACTGAAATGACAGTGGTAAGTATTTTGTTGATTTTTGACAATAATTCTGAACCTGATACATATCAGTATCTCATTAACCTCAAAAGCTAACAGGTTCAGAAAGAACATCTTAAGTTTAAAAAAAAAAAAAAAAAGGCCCCACAGTCGTACAAACATAATTTATTTCTTTGGTTAAAAAGCACATCCTATACATAATACTGTAACTACAGACCACCATGAAATTTCATTTAATATTCAGTGTGGACAGATTCTTCCCCTCCCGCCTCCCTTCGCCTCCCTTCTTTCCCCTCAAAAAAAAAAATATTAAAAAAAATAAGTGTTACACTGACGTAAGTTCTCTGTAGTCATTGAAGTACATCTGGAGCTGTTCAGCCTGAGCCAGCTTCTCTTTCCGCTGAGTTGCTTTCTCCACCAGGAAATTCCAGGCTTGCACCATCTCCTCATGCTTTGCTGCGATGTGCTCCTGGGCATCTGGGAACAGACCTATCAACCTCTCCGCCTCCTTGGTGATGGTTTCCACCTGTTCACTGATGGCTGCCAAGTCACGCTAGAGGACAAAAATGCAGTCCGCATATTGTGTTTTAGCATAATACAAGAACAAGAAACGCAATGTTTTGTTAGATTGATGATTGTTTTTAATTGATCACATTAACATAAATGAAGTCCTTTGAGTATATTTTATTGCATAGTGGCCTAGTTACAAAGAAGAATTATACAACTATAGCAACAAGCATGATTGCTTTATGCAGCAATATTATATGCTGAATAGTAATCCACATAATACTGCTCTTTGCCGAATAACAATATTTAACAAGCGAACACTACATATCCAAAAATAATCTGCTAATTTGAGATTTATCAGCAAGCCCTACAAACAAGCTTGTGGGACACCCACCTCCAAACCATCGTGCCTGGAAATGAGGGCTTGCACACTTTCCAAGTCATGACCATAATCATCACTGGAGACAATGCCGTCTTTCTCCTGGATCCACTCAAGTGTATCATCCGCATCGCGCCCATACAAGTGCACCTCCTTCGCTCCTGCCAAAGCCTGCAAACAAGAAAACAAAAACAGTTATCACAAAATAGATTGGCACAAGAAGTAAAACACACAACTACATAATTAAAGCCCAGTACCAAGGCATGCAAATATGGCAAAACAAATAAATCTATTATAACACAAGAGTAGAATAATAAAAAGAAAGAAGAAATAATTCTCTGACCTCTTGCCTAGCCTTGGCGACATCACTAAGCTCAGCCCAGAGCTGCTTGATCTCAGCCAATCGCTTGCGAATCTTGTCGGCTTCGAAATGTCCGTCTTTCAACATGCCATTGGCCATGTCTTCCACCCGTGTAACTCGCTCCACACTGGTTGTCAGCTCATGCATGAAGTCCTCAAACTTCTGCTGCAGAACCTGAAGGCAGAAATGTGGAACATAACATTTTGTTCATTTGAAAATAAAAAGAAACATCTTCAAACATTTGATGTAAGACTATTGACTAATGAAGAAAATGTTTTCAAAGATTTCCATGTCTAATCCCCAAAACTGCACTTTATACAGAACAAGCAACCCGAAATCTACAACCTGTAGATTAACTATTTCTCTCACCTCCACATATGCTCAAGATTATTAACTATTTCTCTCACCTCCACATGCTCAAGATTATGAACTATTTCTCTCACTTCCACATGCTCAAGATTATGAACTATTTCTCTCACCTCTACATGCTCAAGATTATGAACTATTTCTCTCACCTCTACATGCTCAAGATTATGAACTATTTCTCTCACCTCCACATGCTCAAGATCAGAGCCATAGTCTTCTGAGCCAGCAACAACACTCTTGTCAGAGATCCAGGTGGCAGTTTCATCTGCTTCCCGGAGGAATTCAAACAGTTTTTTGCTATCTGTAAGTTTCTGTCGTCTTTGGTTTGTTAGGTCCTGTAGTCTTCGGTACTGCCTCTCCATTTCAGCCTGTTGACATACAGAGATATAGTTATTTCATTCACTGTCTACTTTGAAAATCTTCCAAATTTCTAGAATCTTGGGGTTTATGATTAGAAAAACTACAAATTTTAGTTACAGACAAAAAAATAATAAAAACTCGATAGTTCATATATAGTATGCTACCCAGCTGAAGGAAAAAATCGAGAAGCTGCCACCAATACCCAAAATCAGACATGCCTACCTTAAAATGTCAAATTTTAGCAATTTTTTTAAATTTTAAATATCACATTTCAGGACAAATTTTAAGAACAATGCTTCATAGCTTGATACATACATGGGAACTTATCTGTGTAAATCTCTCAGTAGCACTGCATATGACCTTTCAAGCTTGATTCGCTGTCTTTTCTGTCCACCAGGAAAAGGCACATGCGCACTTGGACTTTTCGGCAAAAACGCTTCCGGCCTTACATATGAGCCATTGTAAAATCCACAGCTAGGCCCAAGGCGCTAGTTTCAACCTTTGGAATACCACTTCTTTTACAATTGTGATTTTCCATAATGCGAAACAATATTCATATTTTCCGTAACGGCTCCTAACTTTTCTGAATTTTTGGACAAAATAAGGAAATTTCGTATATGTATGCAAAAATGCAAAAGATGGTCAGAACGGAACCCACAACTCCTATAATGATGCCTGTACAGTGCGAGACAGACCTGTGTGCGCTTGATGTTTTCCGAGTCATAGTGATTTCTGTCCAGAAGATTATGGCTGAGGGCTGCAAGTTCTCCGATGCTGTTGCTGAAGTTATCAATGTCTCTTTCCAAGGCATCAAGCTTCTTCATCAATGCCTGCAAAATCAAATGCAAAATCAATCAAATGAAAATAGATATACATGCTTAAATAACTGTTACACCAAATTGGTCACTGCGTCAGAACTTTCTCTGGAATTGTCCAATGCTGAACAAACTGACAAACAAACAATATTATTTGTCACCTGTCCTGCAAAACTGAAGAAGGATCTTTATCTCTGAAATGTTTTTCTAATCATCTTGTGTTATGTGAAGGAAAAAAAAAACAAAACAATGTTAATTCCCTTTGTTCAAAATGTACTTACCAAAACCGAGTCCTCATCTTTGCCCAGATCAGAGCTTGTGAGCTGAGGGATTTTCTCATTCATCCACAGTTCCACTTCATTTACCTCCATGTAGAACTAAAAAACAAACACCATTAACATTTAATAACAATATTTAATGCAAGGGTACTGAAAGACTCTCAGATGCCAAATTTGAGTAAAAATCCTCTTAAAACCTTGTAGCTGACTCGCCAACAGGTGACCTTTTGGGCTGGCATCAGGTCCACCAATCCATTTTATTTTTGAGTTTTGCCTGTTATGTTTTGCGAAAAAATTTCACGGACTAGTGAGAAATTCTGCCTTACTAGTATGATGATGAGTTTAACTTTTAGGATTTCAGCAACCCTGCATTCCAAGGGATACAAAAAAAATCAGTGTTATAAATACAAAAGTAAACTTCCACTAAATACAGCTCCTGAATACAAATTTGTATGCACATACACACTCGTATGAGGAGATTCACAAATAAACGAATACATTTAATTTTATATAATGAAACAATAAAACATGCAAACCTTAAAGACAAACCAAACTAAAATTAACAACATTCCATTTCACGGGGTAGGGCAAATCAAACACTAAAGGTATAGATTGGAGCTACAACTAACTACTCTTGATTCTTGTCTGCCATACCTTCTGTGCTTCCAGTGCAGCCTGGAGCTTGAGCTTCCTAGCTGATGTGGTCGACTTGAGGTTTCTCAGCTGGTGAGTCAGTTCATCCAACCTGGTCTGGATGTCCCCGGAAGCGAAGTGTTTTGCTCGAATCATGTTCTGCGCTGACATGGCCACGGCATCGATCAGTGGTTCGTGAGCCACAATCTCAGATTCCAGAGCCTGTGGTATGGTGAGAAAGACAGGTGGCACAAGTTAGCTGCTAGCACATGACAAAATTAAATAAATGATTACAAAAGAACTCCCTCGCCCCCACCCACCCATCTCCACCCCACCTCACCCCAATCCTCTTCTCCCTGGACAGAAATAATCTTTTTAAGGTAGTCAGGTAAGTGAAATGAAAGTGGACAGAATTTCCTAAAATGAAGTTTATTTAAAAGCAAACATCCTGAGAAAACATAAAATGCATGCAACCAAAAAAAAAGTATATCATGCTGTGCTACTTTTCAAGTTAGAGCATAATTTATGAATGGAGGGGAAAGTAGTATAATAGTAAACAGCTGTATAAATGGAAATAAAATAAAGATTTTAGCATGACAACCACCAGCAAGGTGAAAGTACGCTTTGTAAGTAAATTTCGAACATTTTTGTGATTGAAAATGGCATTTCATTAAGACAGTAACAGTTTTTAAGACAAAAAAGCTTTGAATTTTTGACTCCCACCAGAGACTAACATTACAATCATTATTATCATATTCTTATTTACACAAAAATATATATATATATTGCTGAGCTAAATTTTGATCTATATAGGTTACACGTACTATACTCCTTAGTCAAAACTAGCCGTTTTTGAACATCACAGTTTATATTAAAAGGTAATTAGAATGTTTTGAAACTTTGCAAATGTTATCTTCAACATCATCTTGCTACACTCCCGCTTTAAATCTTTAAATGTTAGAGTGCATAGGTTGCATTATGTCTGTTTATGTCTGCTTGAATTTCTATCTCAATGTCTGTTTGTGTGCTTGCCTGTTTGCTTGTTGATCTCCTATGTTAACGGTTCAATTGAGCTGAAACTTGGTACAAACGTTTTATTCAATGCTAGGTAGAAACCCATTGAAAAGGGAATTTCTGTTTTCCCCTCAAGAGATGTGGCTGCAATGCAGCACCACAATCAAGGCCGGATTTCAGCAGTGTTTATTGTCCAATGGAAATGAAGTTTGGGAAACAAATATTGTAGGGTACCAGGTCAGTGACCACCGAAAAAGGGACAGATTCAAAATGCGGCAACTTGTATCAACTTCACATTTATATGCACATTTTATAGTTGAAACACGTGTTTCCCTTCTTGCAATTTCTGCTTCGTAATCGCTCACCAACCTTGCTTTGGAACTAGCCTACCAACTTTTCTATCAATCATGTCCTTTCCATTGTCATAATATTTGATATTTATATACGTTATTCACATACCTAGATATGAAAATATCTAGATCCACTCGGAGAATGAGCCTATCCTATCCTATAACTCAAAGGTCATTGTGGCACCACAGATGATCGTTTAACCAGCATACTCCATACTCAGTTCTCAGCAACCCTCATGGCTTCGTTCAGTGTCAAACCAGTCCATTCTCGAATGTTGTCCTCCCACCTCTTTTTTTGTCTCCCTCTTCTTCTGCCTCCTTGCACCGTGCCTTACAGGATGGTTTTTGCAAGGCCTGATGCTCTGGTGACGTGACCATATCATCGGAGTTTCTGTTTCTTCACCACTGTGAGCATTTCATCATGTTGTCCAATGGCTTGTGTGATGGTCTGTCGGACTTCGTTGTTGGTGATGTGCTGGGTATAGGAAATGCCCAGAAGTCTTCTGTAGTACCTCATCTCCATGCTTTGTATTCTTCCTTGTAGATCTGCTGTGAGGGTCCATGTTTCGCAAGCGTATAGGAAGATGAAGATGACAAGGGAGCGTAGCAGCCTTACTTTGGAATGTAGACTGATGGTCATGTCTTTCCAAATGGGCAATGGGTCAATTTAGTACTCTTAGCATCTGTGCAACTAAAATAATTCGAAAAAAAACAGAAGATGATAATTTCACCTACTAAGAATCCTTCTTCATGTTCTTCTTGCTCGCTACTAGCCTACCGATCACAACTCAATTGTGGAGAAACTGAAGTAAATTTGTCATCAAAATGACATCAGATTGTATAGATGAAGCTTTGTTTTATAATTGTCGTGAAAGATTTAATCCATTGCATTTGTCTGGGCGGAGAATTTAGATCAGAAAGTCAGCGATCATTCATAATTGTTAAACACAGGCCTATTCACAATAATGAAGTCCGATATTGGCATGTCAAACTTCGCGAGCTTTCATGTTGAAATTTACACAAATGCTGATAAATTCATTCTAAAAGAATGTTTCGTGCACTAACTTGGCGAGTTCAAAAAGATTTTACTGTAATTTCTTCAAATGTAGGCATGATGGAAAAATTTTTTGGATAATAACTGCAACATGACTCACACTTGGATGAAATAATGAAAGCGCAAAACAATGTGCAAATTGATGTACCCAACTACCTTAAATTAGTGTGTTTCAAGCACTCAAGAATAAAAATCTAATCATATCGTAATGTCTAAATTATTTCTTTTTTTAATCTTGAGTTCTGACAGCAGAAATGGGTCACCAACATCAACCTTTACCTGCCTGATTGTTCATTGAATACTAGTACTAAAATATAAGATTTTTCTGCATCATTCTCTCCTGGAGCTGGGGTAATTTACACAACACAGTATATGTTATGCAAAGGTAGTAAAATAATATGAACTTCAACAGCAATCTCAAAAGTACATAAAATATAAATAAATAATCATAACATAACATTTACAACTAAGCAAAAACTGCAACAAAACCAATCAAACTCAAAGAATGTTATAAACCCACTCAAATGATGCCTTCCTGCAAAACCAAGAAAGTTAAAAACGAGCATGAAGACTGAAATCTAAGAAGACACAATAAACCACGATACCTGACAATGTGATTTCTTAACACAAATGTAAACAAAAACTGAAACTGAATGTCTGTAAATTGATCACATGGTGCAATGATGACTAAAAATTATGTCAAACATCCCGTTGAGATAATACCTGTCCAAGACTCACATGCACCATACAATTTATAATAAAAAACACATGTACCATAAAAAAATGTAGACACATAAAATCCACACTCTGTGATCATACTGCACAAATCTTCATGCAACTGATTGTTGTTTGTACAAATTAGATCCATGTGCCCAAACACACATTAGATCCATGTGCCCAAGCTCACAAGTTCGATGGCAAAACACAGTGCAATATTTAGTGATTTTCATGCATTCCTCATATAATATAAGCCATGTGACAATTCACAGGCTCGCTCTCGCCACACCATGCTATGCAAAAAGGTATCCAGCAATTGTAAACACACTACATGTACTATATCAAACAGCTTAAACTTGTGTAAGAGCATGATGGAATCAATCATCAACGTGAACATTCAAATGAGAACTAAAAACAGGTCCATGTGACTGCTACGAATAAAAAGCAAGTCATCACTATGATGTGGAGCCACACTGTGTCTTCATCTTGAAGTTCATGCATCACTCTGTGAATATGACAACATTGTCAACTAGCCAGTACCATATCTGCATCGTCTTCTTCTTCCCCAGGCAAAACATCAGGCAGAACATCATCCTCGTCTTCTTCATAAGATGGGATATCTTCTTCCCTCTCGCTGTTGGAAAAATCTTCATTGCCATCCTCTGGCAGGTAATCATCTTCTTCCTCTTCTTCAACATCACTCAGTTCAACACCAAAAGCTTCCTTCTGAATGCAGCAGGGAGGGAACAGCAAGATAGCACACAATCACATACACCAGAATATTTGATGTTCACTGACTGAAAAACAACAATCTCACTCTGTGAAGAATCCTTTCCCATATTAATTCTTTCATTGGTTGATAAAGCAGTTTAAATGTACTTCCAAGTGTTAACAAAAGATTATACACTTCACAATCATACGGCACACAATCCACTCTCACCAGTTATAACAGCTGAAAAGGCAGGCGTCCTTTCTGGGTAATTTCACCCACATTAACATGGACTAGTGCATAGATAATACAATAATTACATTCAAACTTATCTTGATGACACAATGAAACAATATAAAATGACCCTATCAAGTAATCACTTGAATAAACAATGTCAAATTTCGAAGTAATGTAATGTATGTCCTTTCGACGCCTTTTGTCTCATAAAGAAGATTAAGTCAAAAATCTACAAAAGAAGTCTTAAAATGTTACCTGGTGTTTCTTCATCAAGTTTTGCACAGATGTGAGCGAGTTGCCCAAATCTGTAGACTCCGCAATGGGCTTGCGGTCCTGTATCCATGACAACTCATCCTCTACATCTCTGAAAAATTGATACATGTGCAATGCTTCCTCCAGGTTGTCGCGACGGATGTGGCATGGCTCAGCCAGTGAGTTGTACCTTTGAAAAAAAGAAATACATAGCAGTTTTTACTTCCTTTTATTTTATAAATCCGTAGTTTGACATTCATGGTGTATGGTACTAGTTTCTTCATGAATATAGAAACTTTGAGTATTCAATACTCCTTCAGAACAGACTGTAAGCTGAGTTATAGTCTCGCACGAGTACATTCCATCGCACGGACATTAACAATCCTGATGCTCATGTTCTAGAACAGCGAGTGCCAGAAACAGAAATACACTCAGCACCTATTCCCTTTGTTTCTAGGTGGCCCTGCATTTGCAGATGCTGCATTTTTGTTGAGAAGGTAACCTACTTTTCTCCTGTGTGGGTGAGAACTGATTGATTGATTTATTGTTGCTTTAGGTCCAGCGGACTCTTCCGAGCCAAATCAGGACCGGGGGTGAGAACTAGGAAAAAAATTCAAAATACTTTTAAATACAGTCATGAAAGACATTTTCTCACTGTTCCTATTATGACCCTCCTTTTATAAGCGACAAACCATGGACTCCTTGTCAGCAATATTCAGTAGTTGCAAAAAAAAAATGCTAGGAAGGAATTGGCCAAGATGTTGAAATATTGCAAAGATTCTTTTCCTTCCATCTATATAAACCACTACCATCACCCACCCACCCCATTTCTCTAGGCCCAGTTCCATCTCCTCCATCCAACACATAACAAAAATTATAATTAAGTTGCAAGATTTTAGAACTAACACATTATAACTGAACAGACACAGTCATACAATCTCTGTCTCACTCAGAGGGTGATATACAGTATCCTTACTTTTCAGAGACACTTCTGGCACTGGCCTGCAGCTCTTTGTTCATGAAGTGTTTGGCCTCTTTGAAGACCTGAGCAGCATCCAGCACATCCTGTACCTTCTCCTGGTGGCTTGTGATGTCCTGCTCCAGTTGCTGCCAAACACAAACATTTAATATTTTGTTCTTAGCAAACATACACATAACATTAAAAAAATGTGGAAATTCTAACCTAATTTTGGTTGATAGTGGCTTTATAGGTCGAGTATCTATTCTACAATAGTTACAAAACTAGCGCTGCACATTCACGGCTGAATCTTCCTTCACTGAAACTGACCTTCCTGGTAAAAGCAGTAAGCTATTTTTAGCCACGTCAGCGCACAGGGGACGCCGGCTGGCGCAGTGCCAAACCCACGCTACGCATTCTGGCATCACAAAGAGCTAGAGAACGTGGAATATTTAGGTCATGCTTCTATTTTGCGCTCTAAAAGTGATCGTTTTATGTGGAATGTCCTTTTTATTGTGGTAATCTTTTACATTTAGTTACTTTCATATCTGTGCTTTGTGTTAGCATAAACTAAAACCACAAAGTCGATTTTGTTTGTGTTATATTTAATTCGATTTGACCGTTTGTAGCTATCCTTCCTGCACTATAAGCTGACTTGAACTGGACCGGTTTTCGAGTGTGTATATGCTTTTTAATTACACGTTCTGATCATTTAAATCCATCTGACAATGTTCAACATTTGAAGTCACTGAGTACAAAGTTTGAACTTTCTGGTGATGTGGTCGCTATTTATGAACCCCTTCTTGTGTTTGGTTGCTGGCCTCTGTAATTGCAGCAAATTAACGAAAGGCTAGCGCGTGCTAATGCTGGCCACAGGCACATAATCGTTGCCTGGCCCCCTACAGATCTTCACTGTACGCAGTCAAGCCTGGAATGTTACCAGCACTTCGTTACCTCGTTTGTTTGTGCTGTCTCGTGTGTAGTAAACATTTTCTGCCTAGGCCAAACAAGTAGTGGTGAGTACCATTAATTTTATTTGCGTGGTGTTAAGTTCCATTGCTCATTTTCTGTATAGACTTCCTGTGACTTTTCTTATACGCACTAGATTATATCGAAAAACACAATATTCATTCTACATGCACTGTATGGATGACTGGTATGTTATTAAATGTTTAATCTCTCTATCTCTCTCTGTCTCAAGTGAATGCATGTCTCCATAGAAAAAAAACACGAACAACTTCGTTATGTGTTATTTTGCTCTGTCTTGTAAATTGTTGTACTTTGAAATTTGTGTTTTTTCCCTTGTATATTGTACAGTATTCTGGCATGCTGTTTTAAAAAAAACAACAGTATTTATTTACACTGCCTCATGTCTTGTACATTGTGATGGTTTTAGATGAGGTTTTAAATGTATTCTCGTTTGTTTGGGCTGTCTCGTGTATGGTAAATAGTGGATGAGTTTTAAAATACATTCAGTTTCAGCAGTACTTTTTGTGTGGCATAAAATACTTATGTAAGGCGCAAAAGTAGTTTCTAATAGCAGTGAGGGACAAAGGTCATGTATTTCTAAAATGTACAACAAAATCATAAGAGAGGGCGGTTCGTTAAGGTCTGGCTAGCTTGCAGGCAATGGGCTTGGCTAAAATAATTATAAGCTCCACAAACTACTAAAGGCAAGTGCCAGTTGGATAGGCTAAGCGACGGCCAGCCAGCGTGTCAGATCTGGCTACGAGCGGTTCAGCCAGCGTTAAAGGACGATAAGGGAGGGAACAAGGTTATTTTTAACCATCGCCTGAAGGTCTTGCTTATGAACAGCTGTGCATTTTATACACATTTCACAATGATAAATTCAGAGTTAACTATGCAGTTCCCGAGTTCCTGAAACGGAATTCTAGAAATGCCGACAAATAAAACAATTAAAATATAAAATATGAGTAGTAATTTACATCCTAATAAGTAATCAGTTGTGTAAGTTGACAATCCTACAATAAGGAAGTCTCAAATTAACATAAAATTATTAAATTGCAGTAAAAAGAAATCCTGCAAACCTGGTGTTTCTTGAGCAGGATGTTAACAGAGGTAAGGTCCTTGCCATGGTCTTCAGAGCTGAGGTGGTTCTCCACCTCCTCCATCCAGCTGTTGAGGTCACCCACCACCCGGTTGAAGAGCAGAGCCTGGTAAGCGTCTTGCAGCCGGTCCTTCTTGTCAGCACTGGCTGCAATCAGCGCCTGCCAGCTCAGCTCCAGCTCTTCAAGACGTTTGTGGATGTCTGCCCTCGCATAGTGACCCTCATCTATAAGCCCACTGCCCTCCTGTATAGAATGGAATGGAAACATTAAGGAATAAACAGTTCTTCCAAACAGAACTATTGTGGGGGTCTGTTTCCTATACAGCATGGAATAAAATGATATATATGAATGAAACTGTAGAATAGCCACACATGCAGTCCCAAATGTACAGTGTAATAATGTAGTAACCATCAAGAGCAAAATTAAAATAAAGAACGTTTATTTTTGCCTATATGATTTCAAAACAAAATCATCACTGAGAATCACCTCATATGCTGTATAATACAGCGAAAACCTGTACTCCTACAGCAACACAACAAAAAGACAGCAGGCTATTTTTTTCTATTCCTAAGATCAGAAATGTTGCATCCAAATTACCTCTGCAGTCACAAGACACTGCAAAAACACTAATAATATGTTCTCCTGTCTAATACTAATGAAGACTAACAAAAATAGGTGACAAACCCTCATCCCCAGGTCACAATAAATAAATACATAACTTCATAAGTAAATAAAGTAATTAATTTTAATAAAATGTACTTATCATAGAATATTGCTTACCTCCACCACAGAATCCACTCTGTTTCTGTTGGCAGCCAATTCTGCTTCGAAGGCCTGGTGCTTCTGCAGCTTAGCCTGAAGATTTGTGGGGTCTCTGTATGACTCGTCCAGTGCCACTTGCAACTTCTCGTTGATCCAGTTGGACACCTGTGATGTAAACAGATCACACAAGTGTCCATATAATCATGGCAAAATATGGCTAGATATATAGAGAGGTTTGAGAGCTGAGAAGGTATTTTGTTCTAATATATCATGTACATAAAATCTTTACATTATAGAATGTTATCAATCATAACTTGCGCCGGTTAGTCATGAAAACAAAGTTACCATTACCAAGTCTGAGAATAACAAACAATATTACAGTACAGTGATGCAAATATATCCTAACAATATTTCATTATTTTGCTACACATATCCGAATATCACTTCCATCAGTGACAAATATTACTCAAAATACAAGTCCCAAATACAGCAACTGGTTGGGTGTTAGATGGAATGTGGTCTAAAACATTATTAACAGCCATGCTGCATAGAATTGCCAAGCAGCAGGGACAGCTTAGTCATCAGAGCCCACAATTCAGCAAACTATTGTGTGATTGCAGTATATTAGTGGTCAGTGCCTTGAGAAGCTATCAGACCTTGTAAGTACGCTATATAAGACCAATCTCTTTCTTTTTAAGCTGCGTTCATTATCCTACAGTCGTGCTATAGAGCAAAGCAAAAGCTACTCGAGTCAAATAGTTACCTCATATAAGTTCCTCAAGAACAACTGGTAGTTTCTAGAGTCTTCCAGCTTCTTCTTTCGCTGCTTAGACGTCTCCCACATGCGGTCGCGTCGGGACAGGACCGTCTGGCAGCGCAATTTGATCTCCTCCTGAGCATAATGTTTCTGTTCCAATAGGTCTGAGGCAAACTGTCTCATCTCCTCTATCCTATCTTCTTGAGCTTTCACCGTCTTCTCAAAACCATCATGGTTCTTGATCAAGCTTTCCACACTGTACAAGGTGTTCTGAAAGGTGAAAAAAAATTAGAAGTCAAGCATGAGATCTGAGAATTTTGAAATTAACTGAAAATTTAGCGGGGATTGAAAAAGTATCACTTTCCTGACAGCTGTAAAAAAGAAGCACATTATTTTGTCACAATCCCTTATAATCAGAGTCAAACACTGAAGCTAGTTGTTTGGGTGTACATTTGAACATAAGCAGTGGCATTATTTAGTAGTTCATATAATTATAAAGAAATTTACTAAAATTAATTAGAACAAAATGCTGAAAATTGATGTTCTGAATTGTCTATTCAATACTTGCTCACGAATGTACATGTAACAGAAAGGAAAGATTTGTGGTGCAAGATTGGGTCACACAAAATTGGAAGAATTTCTCATCGCTTCATCTAAGAATTTCTGAACAAAAAACTGATCTGGAAACAAAACGATCAAACACACACACACACAAATTACTTACTCCACAATCCTCATTAGCAAGGAACGCCTCTTTTGTGGACAGCCAATTATCTGCCTGTTCTGCAGTCTCCTTAAACACCTGAAAAATTAAAAAGTAACTGCAATAGTACTAACCACGACTTCACTGTGGGGTGAAAGTACAAAACACAAGTCAATGTTCAGCACAGCAGAATAAAAAAAAACTGACTCAACTTAAAATGATGATTAAAGGTTGAAATCAATAATGTTTAACATTTGGAAAGATAGTTTTATTACTTAGAATGCTTGCAGTGTAACCATTTTAAAATCTTAAATGCAAAATTCAACCATTTGAAATTCTCCATCAAAATGGTACTATCTGTAGATGTTCAAGATTATTACCTGCAAGTCATGGCACTGAGTGAGGAGGTGGTTGCGTTTTTCCCAGGCTCCACTGAGCGAGAGCTTGGTGGTGTCCAGCTGCTTCACTAAACGCTGAATCTCATCTGCTGCATAGTGCTTCTCGTTGACAAGTCGATTGCCATGCTCTCTGATACTGGAGAAGTTTGATTTGCGGCCATCAATCTCAGCCTAAAAAAGCACAGAGAATTGGAATACAGAGTTTATTCAGCCAAGTGATAATATACGCTGCACATGGCAAGTGCTCCTATACAGGTAAAACACACACATCCACACAATAGGCAGATATCATGCTTTTATTTTTTTAACTCTCTCAAATATAAAACGCATAATAAATCTCAATAAAAATGACCTTTCAGCAGCATTTTAATCAACATACTACGTTGTCTAAAGTGATAAGAGAACAATTTTCCATTAGGGACAAAGGCAACTGTGAAAATATAGACAACAATACAGCAACAACTTACTTTGCGTTCATGGTGCATCTGAAGATGGTTCTCAGCCTCTGTGACATCCTTAGCCAGGTCACCAGAATTCATGCGAGCAATCATGTCATTGGACCAGCTGATCTGAAATCACAAAGTATAAAAATTACATAAAATCCATGAGCAATGTAAACTGCAAATATCACCTCAATATTGCTATCATGAACACTCAGAAAACATGAATGCAAGTCAACTTTGTATAAATCTGTCTGCAATATTCTAATTCTGCTTCCAAACATGTCAACACAGCAAGAAAACATGCACGTATGGATGTGTGCTTACATGCATTTTATCAATCTAATAGTACTAAAAAGAAAATATATAACTAATAAAAACAACAATTTCATCAGCATTTCATTTCTGTATAAAACCAGCACACACATAATAATTTTTTAAAGAAATGAGTTTCTAATCATTTAATTTTTGTCTTTGAGATAAATAAATAAACACGGATATACTAAATTTGGGGGGGGGGGGGGGGGGGGGGCGAGTTTGTTAACACTAGAAGTGCAAACACTTACCAGTTCACGAGCATCAAACAGAAACTTCTGCAGCTGATAGGATTCTGCAAGCTTGGTTTTCCTGGAGTCAGATAGATCCTCCAGTTTCTCCCAATTATCCTCAGCCTCCTGCTTCTTAAGCTCTATCTCCTTTGCTCTGTCTCGGTATTTGGAACCCAGCTTGTTCGCTTGGGTCTCCAGTTTCTGTTGGTCACAAACACAACTCATTGCACTGCATTGAGTAACGAGTATTACTGTAAGATGAAATTGTAACAGCAGTGAATTTAAAGTATCATTTTTGCTTGATACTGTGAACTGAATTTATAACAAGGGTTTTTAAAATCATACTATACTTAAAATCATGTTTGCCTGTAGCATATATAATGTCAGTCAATATTAGGCTGCATTAACAAAAAACAAAAACATAACCCAAATTTTTTTAACCATGTAAAAATAAAATCCACATACAAGAAAATAAAAAATTCAAATGAACATCCTCCGCTTCCAGCTGTGTTTGCAGAGTACACATGTTTTTTATCTTAAGCACTGGACTCTGCCTTCTCCGAAAACATCCAAACGAAAACAATCTACAAATCATATTCCTCTCACCTCTAGCTGATTCTGCAGAGCAGACATATCTCGCTCAATGGCTTCCTGCATCCTCTGTAGAGCTTGTACAGCTTGTAGGTCTTTGCCTAAGTCATCCACAGACAAAAGCTTGGCTTTCTCAGAGATTCTCTCATTGATGTCGTTAACATCACGGTTGAAAGCATGCACATCCAGCGCAGCAGCCAGGCGAGTTTTGTAGCTGCTGAGGTCACCCTGAAGGTTCTTCCACCTGGATAAAGCAAAAGTTAGGTGTTGTCAGTAGAAAAAATATAGAGTAGAATAGTCTAAATCTGCTTTAATTTTTGTCAATGCCAAACATCTCAGTGCTACATGGTTAGACCTCAAAGGCATATCTTCCCAACGACAAAAACGTTACAGGAGAACCTTCACTTTTAATGTAACAAAATCTCTATCATCCATCATGCGTAAACGTGATAAAACTCACTTTTCATTCATGGTAGCTCGTTTTTCTTTGACCTGGTTGGTGTCTGTGCGGCCCTGCGAGATGAGCTTGTCAGCCAGAGCATTGATGGCCTGAATTCTCTTTTCATCCACAGTGATACCCTGTTAAGGTACAGAAAAGCAGAATGAGTAATGGCAATAAAACAATTGGTCTTCACACAACTGGGCTAAACATAGAATTTTTAAAAAAAATCACCTTTATTCTGTTATTGCTAGCTTTCAAAAAAATATTTTTGGTGAGTTTTGTGTGTTTTGCACTGAATGGAGAAATTTTATTTCTTCTACTAACATTACATCCTCAAAGGAACATTAAAACATAGCACATAGTCCATTCAAATGAAAAGGATACTTACTATCAACTTATAAAGGAAAACATTAACATCATCTCTTCGATCTTTACTTAATGGAAACACAAAATAAATAAAAAAGTGAAACTCAAAAAATAAAATGTTTTATGCAATTGCCAGTTGGTTAAGTTAAATTCTGTATAAAAAAAAAGAATGGAAACATGCCAAACATTATTTACAACAATCAGTTAATCTATTTGTTAGCTGTTACAGTACACACATTATACTGTGGATTAATATACATGGGGTGATATTAACAGAAATAATGGAGGACCTTCTTTTTTTAACATTTCTGGTCACAAGTTTCAAAACAAATAGTTACAATTACATTTTTTAAATTAACATCTAATGTAAAATGTCTGATGATGATTATAATGATTATGATGATAGCGATGTCAATCAACACTTCTATTGGTTCACTCCATGTGATCTTGTAGCATGCTTGTACATGATCTCACAGTATTTCCATGTTACCTTTCCACATTTACGCTGAATAGCAATAAGAAGAAAGCAAGCAGAAATTATACACCAGGCAACAGAGTGATGCATTGTAAAGCACGGATTAAGAACATCCTTGTCTAGGATACATAATGTTAAACACAGTTTGGAAATGGAACAGTCCTGAAATTAAACAATTCAATTTTTAAAACAAACTACCCTAAATATTATATTTAGTTAAAGCAAAAGTTGCAACTTTTAGGGGTAGGTGTGAGGGAGGAAAGTAGGGGGGGGGGAGGGAGAGAGAGAGAGAGAGAGAGAGAGAGAGAGAGAGAGAGAGAGAGAGAGAGAGAGAGAGAGCAGAGAAATTAAAAAGAAGAATGAAAAGGAGAGAAACAGAGAGATTAAACATAATGCATGCTACCCATGTACACAAATGTGACAGAGCCATTAAAGGTCTATGTACTAATTAATTCATCGATTTTCCCCATGTGTCTCTTTACTCACTGGCCAAGTAGCGTGTGACTAAAACTAATATATTATGGTGCTTATACGATATTAGAAGAGGACAGTGGAAGATGCGTCTCTATTTGAACTTACAGCAGATTCCTGGTTGTTGGCCTTCTTCTGCAGCTCCAAACAGTGCTCATAGTCTCTTCCCAGGTCGTTCTCCTTCACAAGCATTTCCTAGGGGCATATACAAAGATACAATTTTAACACAATGTCAACATCATCAAGTAATTATCGCAATGAAGATAGCAATGTAAAGATTCATATTAAAAATAAACAAAGTAATGACTGTTCAAAACAAAAATCTAGGTTAGCTTTGCTGTGCAGATGTGTTCATTTCTCTTCATATGATCCAACAGTTCGATGCATATTTTAGCATTAAAAAAATACACCTCCCGTACGTCTATCACCAGCAGCCGTAACACCTTGACAAACAACAGTTCGGTGGTTGCTGTAGAATTTCTTTTTTTCCCCAAGTTACTTTTGATTATTCTTCTGACTGACTGCATATTGTAATAACCCTTGATAATAATTTGATTACATTAAACTGAATCTGTATTGCTGAACAGTTTATTTTGTCACTCTGAATCTGTTTCTCAATCAACTGCTTGACATCTGTATATATTTCTTCTACTACTACTACTACTACTACTACTACTACTACTACTACTACTACTACTAAAATTAATAATAATAATGTTACAGGATGCTATTATACACTTTTACTTCAATCAAACTCAAAGCATGGTCTTCTGATCACTATTACAGAAAGCAGAAGAGAAATGAATGTTTAATTTTTCATTTTAATTTACTGCATCCGCTATTATTATTGAAGCGAGGGAGAAAACTGGAGTATCCGGAGAAAACCCTCTGTGTCCTAAACAAGTCCCGTACCTAAGTCACATAAATTTGGCCACATTTCTCAATTATTTGCTTGACATCTGCATATATTTGTTAATTAATTGCTTCATGTAACCACATAATTATTTAATTTTCTTACAGTACATATCCTTAAGTACTGGACTTACTTTCTCTCTGATCCACATCTCCACCTTCTGGACCTGTTCGTTGAACTCGAGGATGTCGCGTGCCTCTTCCAGACCCTTGCCTCGGTTGTTGGAGGCAGCCAACAGCTCTTTCCACTTGGCCATCAGCCGATCCACCTGTTCCCTGATCTCCTCCTTGGCTGGATGCTTCTTTGATATTAGCAGCATGCCCAGCTGTGAACAGTTTTTTTTTTGTGTGTGTGAAGAAGTCAGTAATAAAAAGCAGAATTGTCTCTCTTATGCAGGTCATTCAAGTCTGTCATCATCCTGTCCTAGGCCACATGAATCATTAGACTTCTAGTATGTTCAACAACAGTATATAAAAAAAAAAATTTTAAAAAATTGTACAAGGATGTATGGTTGTTGGAGGTTATTAGCAGTTCTTTGCACTTTTGTTGTTTTCTCTTCATTTACTGATAACAAACCAAGATGTAACTCTTTAAAAGAACACTAAGTTTCCAGAACTAGTCTCTTCAAAGCTGCCAATACAGCAATGTTTAAAGAAGCACATAAAAAATGTGCAGGTGAAAACTAAAGTGACGACAACAAACCGAACTCAAACAGAATTTCATTTTACGTGACATCTTTTCACCAAAGTGATTTTGAAGTTATTTATTTTATTTTACGTTGTAATTTCCTTTCTTTCTCATCATTTGACTCAACACAAACACAATCATTTCAAACACTCCCACCCAGTCATTAATTTTTATGCTCTCTATCCACACACCTCTTTGACTTTGTTGATGCGATCAGTGTTGGCAAGGATCTCAGCTTCAAAGGCCTGGTGCTTCTGCAACTTCTTCATCTTATCCAGAAGGTCGCCCACATTCTTGAAGTCATCCTCATAGGCAGTGTTCAGCTTGTCCTTGATCCACCCATCAGCCTGACAGTATAAAAACTACAATCAGTACAATAAAACAAAGTTCACGAGATAACAAAAATAATAATACATCAACACTGTCCAAGTTTTCAAGAAAATATTTCACGGAATTAAAAGCCCCCTTCTTCAATTCTGATTATGGACATCGGCAAGTGTGACAAATTTGTTAAAAGTTTAAGAAGAAAAGTAATAAAAATAGCTGTGGATGAAAATAAGGACAAGAAACTAGAAATTCAAGAAATCCAGTTCAGAACAAAAATAAAAATTACAGAGGAAGATGCTATGGAGAAGAAGAAAGAAAAGGAAATTGTCGAAAAACAGGAGGGAAAGGAGGACTGCCTGGTAATGTTCTAAGTACATGTGAAACATACTTTGGTTTGTAGTTTCCCAGTTATCATATCACCCATCATATTTACATGTTGCAAGCAGACACAACTGTAGACAAAATTAAATTACCTCCACTACATCCCTGTTGAACTGGTTGTACAGCAAAGAGTCCTCAAGGTTCTGCTTTCTCTTGGTGCTCATGGCCCGAACATTCCGCCTCCTGAAAAGAAAATATGAAACAGTGTGTAGGAAAGGTCAGAAAGGTCAAACAACATGAAATAAAGTGTGAGAAAGATTGAACAAACTGTATCTATCATTATTGAACTAATCTCTGTTCTCAATATACAGTTTTCTAAATGCATTCTCATCATTACAAACCTCACAAAATAGGCAATTATATATTTAATGAGAAAGAACATTAGCCAACATACCTGTCAGTAACACTTGCAAGAGTCTTTTCAATGTTCTGAGCCTCAAAATGCTTTTCCTTGATCAGACTATGGCCATGTTCCGTCAGAGCTGCCAACTGCAAAAGATATTCAAAGAAAATTACTTTCATACAGAAAAAAGAGAAAATAAAGCAACTCTTATTTGATGCATATTTTAATTCAATGATAATTTCCTGATGAACACTTTGGCAAATAAATCTGTTTCAAGTGGACAAAATTCAACTAATAATGCACATTTTTAATAATACTGACATAAAAATTATTAAGAATCTTGCACAGCTTTCACCAGTATTTCCAAAAGTACAATCAATGGGCCCAGAACAATAATCACAAGGAAGACAATTAATTGATTTGATTTGATTTCACAATGGGTATTCGATCATAGTGTTATCACAGCAAAGTACACCAGACTTAAGTTCGACATGGACAATTTGCGAAACCCGGAGGTGGCAGAAATATTCAAAGCCACAATTGGAGGGAAATTTGCACCACTGCTCATTTTGGGAGTTTGTGAAGTAGATGCCAACACCATGACCACCACCTTAAACTCAGCTGTGACAGATGCCACCACTGAGATTCTTGGTAAGAACCGTCCAAAGAAGAAACCATGGATCACACCTTAACTTATGGACCCATTTGACAAACGAAGAGAGATGAAAAAGAAAAAACACTTCACAGGGTGCTGATGCTTACCAAAAAATCAACAATGACATCCGAAAAGGCATGAGAACAGCAAAAGAGAACTGGAGAACAGTCTGAAAAAGAACAACAGCAAGAAAGCTTACCAGACTGTGAAGCGGCTGACAAGTGTTAAACAGCCCAAGGTCTCCACGATCCAAAGCAAGTCTGGCATATGCCTTACAGTCTTGGATAGATGGACAGAGTACTGCTCTGACCTTTACAGCCACACACCAAATGGAGACCCATCAGTTCTAGCACGTCCCCAGAAAAGAGAAGAAGAAATCCTCCGAGAAGAAGTTGAGGCAGCAGTGCAATCGCTGAAGAAGGGGAAGTCAGAGGGAATGGACAACATACCCACAGAATTACATAAAGCAGGAGGAAAAGCGATGACTGACGCCATCACCATTATTGTAACAAGATCTGGCAGCGTGGGGAGTGGCCTACATTACTGACCCAGTTGCTTGTCATCACTCTTCCCAAAAAGAGTAACCTTCATGAGTGTGAAAATTCCAACACCATCAGCCTCATCTGCCATCCCAGAAAAGTCCTCCTGAAAATAATACTCAACAGGTTGAAACCCCAAGCTGAACAAATCATAGCTGAAGAACAAGCAGGATTCAGGGCAGGGCGAAGTACCACTGAGCAGCAGATTTTCAACCTCAGAGTAATCTGCGAGAAATACCTACAGTACCAACATCTATTTCTTTGTAGACTTCAAGAAAGCGTTTGACCGAGTCTGGCATGCAGCTCTGTGGGCGATCATGAGAGTGTACAACATCAGCCCTAAAATTATTAAATCATCAAACGCTTTTTACGACGAGGCTACCAGTGCAGTCCTCCTCAACAGCTCCATCGGGAACTGGTTCAGAACAACATTCGGCGTGTGCCAAAGATGCCTACTCTCTCCAACACTCTTCAACATCTTCCTAGAGTGCATCATGTCAGATGGCCTTGCAAATCATGAAGGCACAATCAGCATAGGGGGTAGAGCAATCTCCAACCTCTATTTTGCCGATGACATTGATGGATTCGCTGGAAAGGAACAAGAACTTGAATAGCTGGTACAGAGGCTCGACACCACCTCCAGAGCCTTTGGAATGGAAATAAGTGCAGAGAAGACCAAAATGATGACCAAAAACACCAATGGAATCAACACGGACATCAAAGTCCAAGACCAATCCCTCAACACAGTGCATCAAATATTTAGGAGCCATTGTATCAGACAATGTGTCCCGACAGGAAGTCCTCTCCAGGATCGCATAAACAACTGCTGCCCCAACAATGTTGAAGCCCATTTAAAAAGACAGGACCATCAATCTTCATTCCAAGGTAAGGCTGCTGCGCTCCCTTGTCATCTCCATCTTCCTATACACTTGCGAAACATGGACCCTCACAGCAGACCTACAACGACAAATACAAAGCATGAAGGTGCTACAGAAGACTTCTGGGCATTTCCTATACCCAGCACATCACCAACGACAAGTCCAACAGACCATCACATAAACCATTGGACAACACGATAACATGCTCACAGTTTGAAGAAATGTATGGTCATGTCACCAGAGCATCAGTCTTTGCAAAGGCCATCCTGCAAGGCATGGTGCAGTAAGTCCGAAGAAGAGGGAGACAGAAAAAGAGGTAGGAGGACAACATTCGAGAATGGACTGGCTTGACACTGCGCGAAGCCATGAGGGTTGCTGAGGGAAGAGAAAGACGGAGTGCGCTATCATCTGTGGTGCCCCAATGATCTTCGAGTTATGGGATAGGATAGAATAAGATTGGATTCTATCATAGCACTGGACTCTCAAGTTCGTGGTAATTTTACACACAGAGAAAACAAAACTCCAAAAAGGAATGGGAGTGTATATGTGTGTGTATATATATATATATATATATATATATAATATAAGATTGGGAAAAAGTCTATACCTTTTCTTCCTGGACATCCAGCACTTTCTCAAAGGCCTCATGGCGTCGGATCAGACTTTCCACCTGATCTACAGTGCTGCCAAAGTCACTGCTGCTCAAGGCCACCTACACATACATCGTAACTTGTTCACAAGTTATAATGGTGCGACACCATTCAAAGGTAAACTCGCCCATACATCATGAATGACCATTAAAACTGATACTCACCAGATACATTTTTTTAATGAATAAGAAAAGTTGTGTTTTTTTAAATAAAAAAGAAGTATGAAGAAAGGAAATCCAATCATAATGATCTGAACAACATCATTAACCATCAAAACTAACATTCACTACCGCCATCACCATCAATAAGACTGATTTAATCCATTCTTTGCTATAATTATGGCCCTCTGGGCAGGAGCCTCATTTAATATTTTTTGATTGTGTTTGTGACTAAATAAAAGCTCACAGTTCTAATAAAATAATACTTACCTCCTGTGAAGCACTCATGGTGTTGAGTTGCTCAGCGTCCCTGAGGAAGATCTGAAGGTCAAAGACCTGCTCATAGAAGTTTTTACGATCCGCCCAAGTCTGCTGAAGTCTCTCGCGCATTGCCTTAACTTCCGCTACCTTGTTGCCAATCTGCACAGCCAGAAACTTGAAATGCAGGAATGTTAGTCTGGCATTTAATGATCAATTTAAAAATTTTTTAAATGTTCTAAACAGATGACTTTTCTTCCAGTAAATCAAGTCATCCAGTGTCCAATTTACTATAACTTCAAAAACAAGAATTCTACTCCTACCAGCACAGTCTCTCCATGTATAAAGAAGTACATAATTATGCAACCCTGTAGCATAATAGGAATTAATGTTTATTGTGTGCTAAACTTTTCTTCAGTCTGCAGTCATATCCTATGACAGCACAATTATAACAGTTAGAAAGCACACACAAACCTTATAATCACTTTGGCTGCATAATCCTCATTACCAATCGTAAACTACACACACATTCAAGCTGACAAGGAATTCAGTTTTTGATCAAATACACCAACAAAGCATAAGAGAGGCATCTATAGATACACCTAAACATTCACACAAATTGTACTCACTTCCCCAGCAGCATTATGCTTGTTGGCAATCAGAGTTTCCCCGCTCTCAATGACAAGGTCAAAGGTGTCCTGGCGGGCTTCGATCTCAGCACGAATCTCCTCATGACGAGTGCGCAAAAGGTCTGCACCACTGACATCACGGACTGTCTTTTCAGCAAGCATCTCTCTCTGTACCTCTTTAGCCCAGCTCAGCAAATCCCATGCCTGAACAGCACAAAGACAAAATGCATTAGTATGATGCGTACATTGAATATACTGAAATTGTTATACCAGAGAAACTGTAAGTTGCATAATAAGACCATAGCCTGTATTAACTTATTACAACTAATGTTAATCTGATGAATAAATTTAAAACAACAAATTAAATTATATGAAAGAAACTCTTATTTTACTTAAGTGGCAACATTTGTATTTCAGAATGTACGTGAATGATGGGGTGTTAGTGGGTGGACAGGGGGAGATGAGAAACAACTTCAAAGCAGCAAATTCTTTGCATGCAAAGACTTCACAGAACTCTGCCATTTTCCACACTACTGCAGTCATATGCTGTGAAGAATTAATATCACAAACATGTGATTTGTAAGGATTATGACTGACGGTTTCTCCATTTCCACCATGTCACTACTTATTACTTTCCATTCATATTTCAAGTTTCTTAGCTTAACCACACAACAATACTTACATCAGCATTGAACCTGTGCAGGTCAGCAATGGCCAGTAGAGCTTCTTTTCTGGCTTCAGCCTTGTCCAAGAGGTCAGACCAGTCATCAAGAACGGCTCTCTGCAGCTGTGAAATCTGGTCAGCATTCTCCCCTGGATAGTTGGCCTGCAGCCTGTCTGCATCATCCTTTAACACTTGGATCTGGAAGTCAGGGTAAAGATTAGAAAACAAAAAAATTATTTACTTAGCTATCATCAACATATACAACAAATGCTCCAAACACATCAGAACAGACTTTACAAAGTCAGTAAAGCATGCATGCTCTGAAAACTGCAGAAAAATTCTTATAATGTCAGTGAGCATGATCAAGACACAGCATAAAGGGGATAGTTATGTGCCTAAAATAGTAAATACTGCAATATTTTCTGTATTCTTTTTTATGGACCAAAACTAACACTGGAAACAAACAACTACAACTATAATCTGAACAAGTAAAACAATCCTGATTGTCCTTTACATAACAAATAATTATTTAAGCCATTAAGGACACTGCATTACAAAAATATATATATATATAAACATTATCAAAACATACAATTCACATAAAAATAGATGTTACTCAAATAAGGCAGAAAAATAAGAGGATAAAGAACAAAATACCTGTGCTTCCAGAGCCACCAGTTCATTTTCAAAGGCCTCATGTCTCTTCATGTAAGACGCAGTAGAATTGAAGTCTCGCCCAAGATCATCAGGGATACTTGATGCTTTCTCTTGAATTCTTGTAAGTGCTTCTTCAACATCTCGGTTGAAACGGTGGATTTCCTCCGCACCCAGCATCTTCTGGTCACGGTTGTCAATCTGCTCCAGCAACTGGTTCCAGGCATCTCTGAAGATTGAATAACATTTAGTTAAATACTGCTCAAAGAATCTGAATGAAGCAAGACTTACTTGGTACAATCTCTATCTGTGTGCATAGCAAAACAGAGAGTTATGTCAGGTGACACACGTTCAGCAAACTACATGCTTTCAATAGTTATCTATGTCCTTAGTAACTCTTACATAACAAAGGTGTTAGAGAATTCTTAATAATTACCCATCAGCAAATAGGGCACAACATGGGGTTTACTGTGGGCCTGTACAAATGACAAAAGTTATCATGCACTCTAATATAAAATCAAGGTGCACATTTGCAGCATACAACTGGTTCCTGAACACATACCTGAGCTTCTCCTGATGTTCTTGCACCTGTGCTGTATGAGTACCCCTATCCTCCAGAAGGTATTTTGCCATACGCTCACAGGCGTTGAAGCGCTCAGTGCCAGCCTCCACATTTCTCTTGAACTCATCAAACTTGCTGCGCAGGATCTGGCAAAATATTAATATTAAGTATAGGAATGAGACAAAATGCCTGCAGATGAAGAATGTATTAACCCTTATCCTGGTATAATTACCTAATATTCATTAAGGAAAGAAATGGTTTTCTGTTCAATTATTTGAAAACATTGTACAATGGTAGATTCGTCAAATGTGATTATGAAAAAGAAGCCATGCATTTCAAATATGACAATAGGGAAATAATCGCAATCAATAGCTCCAGATAACTTAGTTGTATAACTTGACTTTTGTCATGACAACCAGCTTAAGGGTTAAAATGCAGAATGCACTGTGTGAAGTGAATTACAAACATAACATCTTTAATTTATATTTCTAAAAACATACATAACAGGTTTAATTTCTACTGCAAACACATTAGACTCAAGGTCATCTGTGCAAGTTATTAGTAAAACTGCAGATTTCCTTCCTCATTATTAATTCTTTCCAGATGTTACTGTCTCACCATACATGTATATATCTTTCATCATTATCATCTAAAAACCTTACCTGTAAATGCTCAAAGTCCTGGCCATACTCTTCAGAGCAGGCATGCTGCATCTGCTCATTGATCCAGTTTTCAAAGTCCTCGCTCTCTCGCATGTAGGCATGGAGACGTTTGGTACGCTCCAAGTTGCGAGTGCGTTCTGCTGCCAGTCTCTTGAGCTTGTTCAGGTTGTCCTGAAGGTTGTCCTGTGAGAGCAGAAGATGACACATATACCCAGCCACCAGCAACTCTCAGAGCAATGCAATAATTTTCTATACTATGCCATTAGTATTTCACTTCTGAGGTTTGAGAATGCAAATAAAATTTTGTAACTACAAAAATAGCTTTCTAGAATGTAACTTCAAATTGACCCAAATCTACTTACCAAACTGATAATGTATGTCAAGCATTACACTCATTGAAACCAATCTCTCCTACAAACCTGAGCTTTCTTGAGGGTCTGAGGATCAGAATAGCCAAGTTTGAACAGGCGAGATGATTCCTTGGCCAGGCTGTTGGTGATACCCTGGTAAGTCTGAATGTCTGTCTCCAGTACCTGTTAATAAATGACAAGCATCCTTGACTGTAATACCAAATTTATAAATACATCTCCATAGCTTCAACAACACGTTTCTGAGCATATACCAAAGTCAGCTTCAATATGCAGTCAATTCCTTCAGGGGAGAATCTTCAGCACTTCCCTCTCATCTTTGGCAAAAAATATTACTTAATGTGCACCAATTTTGCTTATAAACTGCACAGATGCATACAAACAAAACCAAACGAACCACATTCAAAATGACAAGCAGTACATCAATATTTACTGTGACGTTTCTGACAATGTGTAACAAACTGAATGAATATGATCTTTAGTATACCTTGTACTCCAAAATTACTCTGATGTTTCTGCCAATACAAAACACACTGACTGAATGCAATGTGATCTTTTAGCATACCTTGTTCTTAGCCAGCAGCCTGTCAGAACCATCCTCATCTTTGCCATAATCACTGCTGGTAACCAGTGCCATCTTATCATTGATCCAGGCCTCTACCTCTGCCACTTCAGACAAGTACTGCAAGGAAAAACATGAACTCATTATAATGGATAACTCCCTTTCTTGTACAAGCACAATGAACATGTCTGCTGTTGCATAAAATCATTATTCAAGACTTCTCCATCTCCTCTTCTTCATCATCACCATCATCTGCACCATCACTACTGTTGCGGACAGCAACCATTTTTCATGTTTCCAGTCCTGTCTATGTGGAGTTTTGTGTTCACAAAGTCTATTCCATAAAACTGTACACATCAAGATCACATTATGTTATAATTCTTCATAACTTTACCTTTTGAGTCTGCAGGGAGATGTCCAGGTTCTTCTTGCGATTTTTGGACTTCTTGAGCAGGTCATCCCAACAGATCTGCAGTTCCTGGCACTTGTCTTTAATGGCTTTGGAGTTATAGTGCTTCTCGTTCATAAGGCGCTCCCCATTGGCCAGCACACGCTCCATGGTAGGCTGGTGACCCTGGATCTCACGGTCAAGTTCCTGAATATGAAAGACCAAAATAAGGAGTAAGCCTGTTGCAATGACTCTGGAAGTTACTCAGTGTTAAAAATGAACTTAAGAAATTATGGCTCGTGTAAATCTTTAACTTGAGTTAGTTAGTTATTCATTGCTTACAGGGTCCAGAGGACTGCAAAGAGCCAAATCAGGACCACAAAATCAAGACTTCACTGAAAGAGGACTCGCCCCTGATCCGCATAAAAGATCTGTCGAAACAACCCTAGTGGTAACGCTGAAGGCACTCCACCAGCCAGTTACTTTACACTAAAGACATCCCACACACGGGACGCTGAGACTATACTCTAATTTATCAAACCCCCGTTTACAAAAACAAAATAGAATATAAACATCATTATAACATATCAACAAAACACATACATATAAATTGCCAAATAATAACATCATAGGAAGCCACAGTGACCACCGGGCAGAAAGCGTCCAATATTCCCAAGCTGATCCAACAAACCTCACACACAAATGAGGAGTTTTGTCCCAGAAGTTTTTTCAAGAAAAAAGGTAGGTGACTGATTTAGCGAAGAAGATAGTATAGTAGATCGATAGAACAGAGTAGGAATGAGAAAGAAGAAAGAAGACAGACAGCGACAGTGGGAATTTAAAGCACTAAATTTCCAGAAAGCGGGGATACTATTTATACTGAAACCCCCGGAACCCCCACTGGGGGATTTAACTTGAGGAGAAAGCAGTTTAGGTAGGTCAGCTTATGGGGGATTCAATTACACCAAATGGCCATCCGGATATTTGTATTTGTGTATTTAGGATAAAACCCATTATAAATTGATGGTAAAACGCTCACCTGATGTTTTTTGTGCAGCTTCTGTGCATCAATGAGGTTTTTGCCATAGTCGGTAGATGAGGCAGCAGGGAGGTAATCTTTGATCCATTGCAGTTCTAGCTCCACATCAAAGGCAAACTGGTGCCATTGTAAAGACTCGTTCAGTTTTTGCTTGCGGTCTGCCACTGATGGCTTCAGGCTTTCAAACCTGTTAAAAATTTATATTTTAAACTTATAATATGCTGATTTGCCAATGAAGAAAAAGGCATAAAAACTGTTAACTACTATGCTTCATCAAATATACCTCGTTCAAGCTCTTCTATATTGCATGACACTGAATAAAAAGTATCCACAACAATCTGAAAGTAATCCTGCGATTCCAGCATCATACATTTCAGTCAGGATTGTACAGGATTTGTTAGTCTACTAATAGGTCTCATGAATGCTACAATGATCCTAACAAATGAACAACAGATATAAAACCTATCAGAAACACTAAAACGTGGAAAGCTAACCATAAAACTAAATCCAGTTCACCTCTTGTTGAAGTCTTGCACAGCAGACAGGATGCCTGCAGAGTTAAAGTGACCCTCAGCAGCCATCTGCTGGCCCTGGCCCACAATGGACTGGATGGTGTTGGCCAGAGAGCCCAGGTCCAATTCCAGGTTCTGATGCTTCTTCAGCAGCTCCTTGACCCCTCGAAGGTCAGAGCCAAGGTCAGGGTTGGCTACAGATTTCTCCATTTGATCCAGCTTGGTCTGTAACCACGGAGTTAAAGAAGAAAATTAACTGAGAAGTCTTACAGACCAACGTTAAAAAGTGACTGATCATTTATGTTAGTTATTATATTAATATAAATATCCATGCCAAGGATTGCATATCATATTTTTAAACCAATTAACAATTAAGCCATTAGAAGTTTGCGACAAAGGAAATGTTTTGTTTACATTCTACCATGCAGGGTCTTTGACTTTTTGCATGCCTAATATAAATCTTTCAACGCTCTGTCCAGTAACTGCTGCTGAGCGACTAGTCTAAACTGCATGTTAAACATTTCATTCCTTGTTTAAGACTATGTTTAAGTTTAATCTACTGTAAAGGTACAATGGAGCCTGACCTGAGCATCATCCAGGGCACTGTTGAGCATCTGCTGTTGAGCTGCCTGCCTGAGCTTGTTGCCCTTGTCTTCTGCCTTGGATGCCAAGTCTGCCCATTGCTTGTTCAGCTTGTCCAGAATGCGCTTCACCTCATCCTTCTCTGGGTGTGGCTCGTCAATAAGAGCCTTGCCAGTCTGTAGAAGAACAACAAATACAGTATAGTGGCAAAACTGTAAAGATATCATTACACCAATCAAATAATAGTAATAGCACACCAATTGTAGTCATAATAGAAAATAAAAGACTGATCATAATTAGGATTGGTTCTTTGTTATTTTTAAGGGGTTCTAACCCGTCAGAAACAACTTGTGTGGGTTCAAGTGTATACTTAGTCTAAATGTGTACCGCTTTTCTGTAGAACCAGACTCGGGTCAGCGTATATCCCAAGCAAAGTTCAAGTTTTTGGAGATTGATGAGTGTAATTGAAAATGCAATGGAAAAACTGGAATTTCCAATCCTAAGTGGTCTTGATAGAAATTGATCCATTGCCTTTTGTAATAGCTGTCACTGCAAACTAATACCGTATCTAGATGAAATTCCACACCCAGAGACAACACACTTTCCACCCACCTTGATTCCCTTCTCTACATAACGAACAGGGAAGCCTGTTTTGTCGCTGACAACCGATTGAGCTTTTCACCACAGGCACTTATATTCGTGTCTTGCTAATGGTGTCATAGAGACAGAAGTCTCCCGTCATGACTGACAGGTACCACAAACGTGACTACAGTTAAATTTGCTTTTACCAAAAAAAATAGGTGAGATCCACTTTAATGATAAGAAAAAAAAATGATTTCTTTAGTTTTGGCTTCCACTCAGTTCAGTTGAGAGAATTATTTCATACAGAATACAATCACACACATTATACAATTCCTAACGCACACTAAAGACAGGAGACCCCGGCATTCTTCAATTCGTAGTTTGTTGATCAGCTACAACACTTAGACACAATTATTTAGCTTATGCAATGTTCATGATTCCAAGCATGCTTCTGACAACCAAAACTGAGTAGATTTGTATAAAAGACACGTACTTTGTTGAGGTCACCGAGACGTTCATTGTTGGCTTTGAGCTCTGCCTCGAATGCCTGGTGTTTCTGCAGCTTGGCAGGGATGTTGGCCAGGTCTCTATACGACTCTTCCGTAGCTGTCTTGTACTTATCTTTCATCCAGTCTGACAGCTGTAAGACACACATTGAACAATGCGTTAACAACTAACCATCAACAAAAACAGCAATATTCGTAAACTATTCAATATCCCTTAACATGTCATTTTATAGTGAACAATCGGCGAAAATTACATGCAACAGCTGCAATATGTAAAACCTCGTTCCATGTCTCTTTTAAAAACCCACAACATGACAATACATAATAAGAACTTATTTGCAGGCTGCAAGGCTATACTTCAGAAGTTTTTATTAATTCCTTGATTTCTAAGAAAAAGATCTAAACAACTATAAAGTAAATGAAACCAACAAAATAAGTTTTTTTTAAAATGAATATTAAGAATATAGATTACCTCCTTAGCATCCCTCTTGAATTCTTGGAATGCAAGGGATGCCCCAAGTTGCGCTTGCCGACCTTCCGCCTTATCTTTTGCCTTCTGCCGGTGTGCCAGCACTTCCTTACGCCTCTTGTCAATGCTGCACAATTCAAATAACAACAAAATTGAAATTATATCAAAGTGGGGTAAATAAATTACATTAAATTATGTTTTCTCTTATCTCTCTTCTAATAATCAGCATATTACACACTTCAATGACAAATTTAGAATTTCTTCTCATTATCAAAAATAAATAAATAAACAAAATAAAATTAAAATAAACAAAAATATTATATAAGACACATCTGAAATTATAAGGATATGACCTGCTTTTGTCTTCAATACTGAACCTATCAGATTAATTTAATTAGCATACTGCAATAATATCAAATAAAACAACAAAGATGCATTTGAAAAGGCTAAAATATAAAACATTAATTACAAATAAAAATTAATTCAAGAGGCTAACAAAACATCAACGGAATAAGCTTTAGATATTCATTTGAGTAACAAAATAAAGGAAAAAGAGTGCATGACATGGATGTGTGTGTGTATGGTGAAGGTGGGGGATAGGGAGTAAAGGGGTGGGGGAGTGGGAGGCATCTGTTGTATATCTGAGAGTGTGTGTTTGTGTACACAGGGATATGTGTGCGGCGATTATAAGAATCTGTCTTCTGATGGCTGAAGAAAAAAAGCCATAAAATTTCAAAATGCACCTCTATCTGCATAGTTCCCTTAAACTGTCAAGAGCAAACAAACTTACTGATCAGCATCTGGGTGACCTTCAGCAATAAGGCGATCAGCCAGCTCGTTCAGGGCTTTGATTCTATCGTCTTGAGCCTTCAGTTTGCTATTGAAGTCATCATGACGACGCAACAGGCCCTCTACATCATCCACAGTGCTCTGAATGAATACAATAGTTCCTATTCAAGATACTGAACAACGAATGAATGGATGAATGTAGGACTTGTAATGCTCTTAAACATCTCCAAAGGGTACGTGTAATCACAGGGGTGAAATAAAAGATGGAGATGAAGAAAAGAACAGAGGTATATAAAAAAAAGAACAGAGGTCATAGAAAGAAAGAGTTGAAGCAGAAGCGGAAGGGAATGTAGACCAACAAACAATGTATACATGTATATGTGTTAGACGACCTTGGTATATACAAAATGAAAATGGATATGGGAGTTATCCGCAGTCTTTCTTATTTTATACTTAGCAAGAGTTATGTTTTTTAGCTATTACTCTCGCTCTATAATTTTAGTTTTGGTGATATGAAACTAGTTATTTTTGTTTTGTTTACATGAAAATATTTGTTATTTTTAAGATTAGAAATGGTGTGGAATGATAATTATAATAACAGTTGTTTTTATGATTTCTTTGTTAACATTTTGGGCACGCTTGAGAGACTGGTCCTGATTTGGCTCAGAAGAGTCCGCTGGACCTAAAGCAATAATCATGTAATGTAATGCTTGAGAGACTTCCTTTTTTCCCTTATGGAGTTTGTGAAATAATTTGCAGTTTCGTCCCTGCTCACAAAAAGGAATTTTTGTGTTGTTTTTGATTGAGATATGCTGTATAATTATTGCATTTTATAGATGAAGGTACAAGATATGCAGAAATAACAGTTTCGATTGTGTATTTGACTGTATTTATGTATAATCTGATGTTGATACTAGACCATTAGCTGTGTTCATAATCTAGTAGTAGTTTTGTCATGTGTTGTAACTGATGCTATATATTGGTTGCATTTGCAGGGTTCGCTTAAGCAGGTTTTTTGGTTGTTTTTTATAGATTTATTTTTCTTTGTTAGAAGTTTTGTTTGGGTTTTAGTTTGTAAGTAGTTAAGTTCTAGTTTTGGCTCGATTTGTTTGAAATATTGTGGTATTTTTTAGTAAACAGAAAGTAAAAATAGGAACAGAAATAGAAGTTATTTTACTGGCTTATGGTTACTTTAATATTGTGTATTTTAATATAAGAAATCTCGGTGTACCACCCCCTTGCCCATTCTTGGCTACATAGAAATAAAAGAAATATCAATAAAAGTTGTTGAAATTAATATTTTATTCTTTCTTTAGTTTAGTTTGTAAACAATTTCTCTCTCTACTTTTGTTCTATCGAGAGTTGTGGGTGTGTGGTCTTTCCTGTCTAAATAAATTTAAAATTGGTATAGCTCATTACCGGTTATACCGGTTACCGATATATATATATATATATATATATATATATATATATATATATATATATATATATATATATATATATATATATATATATATATATATATATATATATATATATATATATAATGTGTGTGTGTACATATATCTATCTATATCTATAGATATATTTATACATATCGATTACATCTTGTAAACAATTATATACATTCTAATGTCTTAGAATAACAAAATATCTTTGGTGCATATGATCTAGAAAAACTATTACTTTCCATAGTCATCTGTGTCTACATATAAAACATGTCTTTGATGTATTTTGAAGTTCAGAAATAGAAGGTAAAGGACTAGTAGTAAAGATCATTTGATTGTCCAAAGAGAACAGTGGAGGAGACATGGTAAAAGAAAGGAAGGAAGGGAACATAGGCACAGATCGAAGAGAAGAGAGACAAAGAGTCTGGGGAAATTGAAAATCAATAGTGAGAAAGGAAATTGTGTAAGAGAACACAAGAGCTACAGAAATCCCTTTCTAAATTCCTAATGGCTCTACTAGCACAGAAGCAATAATATGACCCCAATTATTGGTCAACAATACAGGCACCCTCCGGAAAATATCCGTTTGCATTTTGCTTTGAAATAATGACCATTAGCCTACTCACAGTTTTACTGACAACAATTAATGAGCCTCATTGAATTTCATTAAACATGTAATATAAACTGTCATGCTGGAAATGATGCGAACCTCCTTTGAAATATGGCAAGTCCCTAAAGAAGACAATCATACCAAGAACCAAAATAGTTTTTCCAAGAAGGTAAGTCTTCAAATAGCAAATACACAAGACCCAAAAAAGTTTATTTCAGCTAATAATGATAGGATGAAAATATATCAGTACACAATGTCCAACTCTTCAACCTTGAACATGAAAATGACTGCCAAGAAAAAACTAAACAAATTGAAACAGTGACATTAAAAGGCAAAGTAATACCAGCTTTGATCTTTCTATGCTCTTGACATTGAGATGACCTCGGCCTCCGGTTCCAAATACACTCATGTAATATCAAATAAACTACAGCAAAAGTTTTATTATGCCACAGTGAACTTGGGATGATCTTGACCCTGGGATGACCTTGACCTTCACATGATCTCTCATGCTCATGTATGATCAAAAACCCCAATGTTGTTGCATACTATGGGTAAAATAGAGCCATTCCACTGTTTGATGATCTACTTTTGTATGTTATTGCAAGGCCCAATGACCTCGACCTTCAAGATCAATGCAAAAAAAAAATTGACCATATATGCAAGATCAATCATCTCTAAATACAAGTTTGAATTTTATATATCATAGTTTAGGGTTAAGATCACTTCAAAGTACCTATACTGACTTTGGACAGCTCCAGTGACCTTGATCTTGCAATGAGATTGACAAAATATGCAAAGGATGTGTGTCTCATTGATATCTATTATGCATAAAATAATCATCAGTTAAATATTAATAACTTATAAAAAAGGGTAAAATTTTGAGAAAAATTGTCATATTTTGACTAACATTTGTTGGCCTTGTGACCTTGAAATGAAGTAATTCATTTACTGGTCATTTATAATGTCTCATGGATATACACCATCTTGCCAAGTTTGATTGTGATAGTTGAAATAGGTTTGGAGATATTAATCCACTTGCATGTTTTGCACATCCAGATGGCGGACGGATGGATAGAGGATTTTTTTTAATGTCATTTTTGGACTATTCATCTAAAAAATATTTGCAAAAACCTGATTTTAATTTTATTTTTTAAAATTTTATTTATTTTTTGTTTTTTTGGGAGGGGGGAGATAAGGGGGAGTGAGTACATAGATTTACATTGCTAAGCATGCGAGTCAACAACAAAAAATTAGGGGATTCAGTGGTAAAGAAATGCTTGGTAATACAACTTAAGCATTGTACGATGAGTGATAACATTGTACGATGAGTGATAACATTGTAGGCAGTGGTTTAGAAAATTTCAAGGTTGAGAGCCTGGAGAGCTGCAAAAATAACATAACCCTGATGCGCATGCAAGCGTCCTTTGGATGAAAGTATAGACGGAGGTCTAGTCTGCGCATGCAGTGCGTTCTCATCGCACAGAGAAACTGCATGATACTCTTATTGTAGCTTTCCACACTTCATCTTTTGTTTTTTCTTCTTTGCGTGAGCAAATTTACCCATTACACTTGTTTAAATCTGTCAAGTAATGATGATAATGATTATTTTTAATTAAAGGACAGAAACTACTAGGAAAAAGACGAATCATACATACCCCAGTGTCACCAAAAGACAAGAAGGCATCGTGGCCTTGTGTGACTGCATCAAGCTGATCAGCTTCTTTGTTGAAACACTGTTCAAAGATAAATACAAAAATAAATTAAAGTAACAGCTCAAGATCAAGCGAAGAACAAAGCCATAACAACTCAAGATCAAGCTAAGAACAAAAGCTTGGCAGACCACTAAAATGCAATGCATACGACAAGAAGTATTAATGATGTAGTCTTGAAGATTCCTCTCTCTCACAAATTCTCCCACCCCTATAACCAGTGCTTCAGATTGTTTTCAGACATCATGGGCCCAATGACCCATGGCCATGCAAAATGATGGGTCAATTTTGAAAAAGATGGGTCATTGACAATCGAAGGTATTCGTATCGTATGTTCACCTAGTCCTTCTTGATTTTTATGACGCGCCAGGCTGGCGCAATCACGTTGACTGTTACGCGCCATTCTGATAAAATTTGTGCCAATGGCGCGGGCGCACCAACAATCTGAAGCACTGTATAACCAATCTCCAAGACAAAATTTCACACCATTCACTGCAGAGACGATAAATGGTAAGGAGATAACAAAATAATTTACCTGCAAATTGTAAGCATCCCGCAGCTGCTTCTGTCGCTGGTTCCAAAGTTTGTCAATGGCTTTCTCCTCATCTTCCAGCCTCTTCAGCTTGTCACGTACATCCTGAGCATCAGGGTTCTTGGCCAATACACTCTGACCCAGCGCTTTTGCTTTAGCAAACCTAAATCAAAAACAGCAGAACTTTCTGTGAAATGAACTATAACATGAACTCCTACTACAGCTACTTTTATATCTGCAAAACTATCTTTAACTTTAGGATCTCCTCCCATAGCTACTATGTTCACAAAATACCCCTGAAATATTCATGGCCTCTAATGTTCGACAGTTTTAATTTTGGTAAATAAATTGTGACACGGGAATAAAATATAAACACCACAATATTAGAGCAGAGGAAAATGATGTTCTTCTCATCTTTTCACCTTTTCTATTTGCCTTGCTCATCCACATGCTCTGCCTTGGTTTCCATAAATCATAAAACCACAGCAAATTGTTGATTATGAGTAATTAAAGTTATCAAGTTCAGTTCAGTTTAGTTCAAAGGGACTATGTTAAGTCTCGCGGCTTTTTTAAAAATGTCACTGCATTTCTATGACATTAAATTGTTGATTAGTTTTGCAGTTGTTCAGGGAATTATAATGATTATCAGTCCTCAAACTCAAATTTTGAATCACAATGAAATTTACCTTTTTCAAAATGTTTTTAAAGGTGTTAAGATTGTTAGGTTTTATAACATGTAATGGTTGTTTGTTCCAGAGTGGTGCACTTCTATGGCTAAAACAGTGCTTTCTTTTGAAAGTAGGTCGGGAGGAGGGGTTGGGGGGTTGGGGTGGGGAAGGAAACGCACCTACAGACAAACCACAACCACAGAAGATAATACTACTACTACAAATAATAATACAAGAATTTATAATGCGCACATATCTCGCCACAAGGCTCATTCATGCAAATTCTTTCGCATTAACAACTCAAGCACACTGATATACACTTGCACAAAAATTACATGAAGATGACAAAGCAACAACACAGAGACATCGCACTCAGAAATAAGCATGAGAAAATGTCAAATAATGATTACAAGTGTATGTACATGGCCATTTACAACTGCTCTGATTTAGGCTTGCAGGAGAGGTGGTTTGGAGGAAGAGGAGGGAGGTGGTGTAGCGGTGCACTGTAGTCCGAGGGTCATTTAGGGAAGAGAAAAAGATTCTACTTGTGTGTGTATAAAGTGACAAGGTGGCAATCAAATGAAAGTAGATATCCAAAATCATTAGTTCGGGTACAATTTACACATTTAAAAAAAGCATGCACATGGTATTTGCAACTTACTTGTCCTTGTGAGCCTTGATGTCGTCCAAAAGCTCCTCGTGCTCTTTTTGCATTTGCTCTGCACTCTTGACGTCATGTGGTAACTCCGCACTTGCCAGATGATTTCGTACGCCGCTAGCCCACAGCATCTGACCAACACAAACGCACATGAAAGAAAGATGCAACCTTTTTTTTTCTTTTTCAAAATAAATAAATAAATATATAAAATACTGTGATTAGAAGGGCAAACATTTTTCCTCTTACTCAAAAATTATGTCCGATTCCTAGAAGGGATTAAATAAAACAAATAATTTGTAGTATTATATCCACTTGAAATTAGCAATATATCATAACATCTCTCAGTCCTCTAGTACAATTCACGATGATAACCATCAACACACGTCTTTTCCCCAACAAACTTTAGTATATAACCAGAGAGTACAAATATCTCAGTCTATCTCAGTCCTCAACCGGGGATGCTATCGATAAACTCCTGATCATTTCTTTAGGTGAGCCATCTTTCTCACTTTTTTTTTACCACACACTTTTTGTCTCTCTCAAACAGGAGTCTTTTTCATATTGAAATCAGCACAAAATGGTGCTTTCTTGTTTTTCCACTGTGACAGAGCACCTTACCAAGTCTTTGGTCTCATCGCTGAACTGTTGGCGGTCCTGGGCAGAATCCAGGTCCCTTTTCCGTTGATCAGCCTTATCCTTGAGCTCCTTCCACAGATCATGCAGCTCTTTCTGTCTTTGGTCTACATAGCCCTTTTCATCAGGGTACGATGACCTTACGCTGTACAAAAACAAGTACAAAGTAAACATGTGGACTTACAAATGACAACAGTTGGCAGACAATGGTAGAAAGACTACACAATTCTTACTGTTACTGTGGAAAAATTGTGGCCAAGGAAATAAGCACAATTCGAATGATATAGCTATAATTACACTCTTCTTTACAGTTCATATTAATTTTGGTCATAAACACCCCTTTTAGTATATCCAAGCAAATCAAGAAGAAAAATGATTCAGTAGTTGATTCAATTAACTTCACCAAAATGACATATAATCTAATTTTAAAAAATATATCAGCTAATTTAATGCTAACAGTATTCAGCATAAATTACTTACGAGTCAGCAAGGTAGTCCATTCTGTTCATCTTCTCTTCCATGGGCACCAGCTCACGCTCCAGTTGCTGGAAAACATAACCATACATTATGCAGAATTGCATATTGTCTAATATTTATCAAAATCAGCCTTCAACGTCAGCTCAGTGCTTAAAGACCATAGGCAATAGTCTATCTTTTTGTGTTCTTCACCTCCTTCTTCCAAAGAATAGGGTCATAATACAATAAAATTAACCTAGCTAGAAAAAAAACACAATCTTATACCTATTATTTTACCCACTTGCTGCCACTGCAGTACAAGCCTAACAACAATTAACTTACAGCATGTTTTCGCTGCAAGGCCTGTGTGGCCTTCAGATCCTTGCCCAGATCATCAGTGGCCAGGTTGTTGTTCTTCTCTTTGATCCATTCTTGAAGCTCATCGCACGTGGACTTGAACAACTCAATGCTGGATGCTCCCTTCAGGCTCTTCTCCTTATCCAGCTTCATCTTGTTCAGATTCTCCCATCTGTTAGCATTAAAATAAAATTAAATAAACTTTTTAATTGAGGAAAGAAGAAAGAAGAAAGTCACCAAACTATAAACTGTTTGATGAATTTTTTTTTTTTTATAAAGAGCAAACAGATTACATGTTGAACCTTTGATGGATCGAATCCTTGACATGATAATGAACAAAATATGCGTGAATATGATTATCTAAGCACAAAGATGACGTTCATGTGTGCATACAATGCAATATCTGGGATTTAGGTCCCTACCACCTCTTCACTGGGATAGTTATTCCCAAACCATCCCTGTCTGTCATATCGCCAATGGTGGGTGTGAACATTACACTTCAAGGCTCTTTCAAAATCTTCTTTTCTTTTCTTTTTCAGTCAGATGCTTCATGGCAGTCCAAATCACTCTGATATGTTATCATCCACATTTTCTTTCCTTCATCTCATCCCTTACCTTCTGTTGATCTCTTGTTGGCGATGTTTGACTTTGTCCGCTTGGCTGCTGCCATCCTTGATGATGGCGTTAGCCAAAGCGTTGATGTTGTCCAGACGCCCCTTGTTGGCAGCCAAACTCGTCAGCAAATTCTACTCAGAATTAAAAATAAATTAAATTATAGCTACATTTATAGGCAAATAATGTATTTGCAAGTCAATTTCAGATATACAGGCAAGTTAATGAATGCTAGATTTACAGACACAAAAATGAATGCGAGAAGAGACAATGAAAGCAAATTAACACTAAATTTATATTCAAAGCAAACTAATGTTAAATTTATAAGCATATAAAAGAAAAATTATCAGATTTGTAAAAGCACAGAAAGTAAATCAATGTAACATACATACAGGCAATTAATTACTAAACTGTTGTTAGATTTAAAATATGGGCAAATAAAGAGAATGCTCAATTATTATACAAATAAATTAATGCTAACTTTATAGAAAGTCTCAAGAAATTACAAAATGATAAAACTGCAAAACTACCACTCAGAATAATTTATGAAGCTATCAGAATAATTTATGAACTGCATGATTCTGACTTATAGCTTGCATGCATAGTGCAAAGAAATTGCATTAAATATAAATAAATAAGTAATAAAATACAATAAAACAATACTGATATATTTTAGGCAGCAGACTTTAATGGTCAACATTATTCAAAAAAGCAAGTTAATACAAGGCCTTCTACAACAAATGCTGCATGCACAACAGGTGGCAACGAGCATTCTATTGGGTTTGCTAACAACATTTTGTCCTATTTTGTTTCAATATCCACTGTCAGGAAAAGGCTACTACAAAGCATGCTCATAAAAAAAAGTGCACATGAGTCAAGAATGGTATTGGATGTAGTCAATCTAAGTTTCAAACAAAAAATTGATTTATCTTCCACCTTCTGTAATAGATCTCTTCAGATCACCATGCTTTGAGTTCGATCAAAGAAAAAAGCTCATGATAACATCCTATATTATTATTATTATTTATTATTATTATTATTATTATTATTATTATTATTATTATTATTATTATTATTATTATTTTCCTTTTACATGAGTTCGGTTGTGATGTCACACAAAACAAGAGACTGCAAGTTCTTCGATCAAAACAATACAGCTTCAGTTTAAACTTCTTAAAGATTAGACCTGGGAAGGCAGAAAATGGCAGATGAAAAAAGAAATGCTGGAGGAATGCATGACAACAAAAGTAAAGGAAGGAAGGAGACAAAAGGGATGCTGGAGGATAGGCGAACAAAGCAATGACTGTGAACATATGTTTGTTAATTATATATGACATGAAGGATTCCTTACCCACACAAACACCCAACCACCCAAACTCATTCACATATGCCAAGATGGGGTGAAAGAAGCAAAGGGGTGTGTAGCCAGGGTTGACAATACAGGCTAATGCAATGAATGCAATTTATAGTGTCCGAGGTCGAGATCAAAACTGTGCAAAAACTTACAAAATGTCTTATTCACACTAAAAGATTACTATTTGCTTATATATTCATTCCCTTGTTTGTGTCTAATATTTGCAAAAACTTCATCTAACCTCTGTGTCTGACAAATCAAAAGGACGTCTGTTATAGCTGTACATGGTGTATCTCATTTAGAACAGTGGCACAGGCACCCAACATATAAATGTAGCAGTGTTTTAGAAACGTGTTACAATTAAAAGTCGTCATGAATTAAGAAAGCAGAAGTACAGTGTGCGTGGGGTATTGAATGACGTGTAATGACTGTATCGACTGTATCAAGAAACCCTTTGCTAGACTTCAGACCTGCCTACCCCCCTCAGAGTAAAAGCGGGAGACATTATATAATAACAATGGGACATGGCATTAGCGTTAAGCAGGATGTGTTTGCAAACAATAAAGATTGAATAATATATTTCGTGATATGTCAAAAGCGTGAGTCTCCCGCCAAAAGCGGGAGAGTAGGCAGGTCTGAGACTTGCACCATGACTTTATCAAGGACCCCAGTCCTTTAAAGCTGGTTACATACTTCTTTGAGAGCTTTCATCTCAACATTGTGGATTAATAAATTCTTCTATGCTCATATTATGCAGTGTTAAAGTGTCAAAAAAAATACCTTGTTCATTTTAAGTAAATATACAGAAGTGTCAGCTAAAAAATCGATGACAATGGCTATCTGAGCTTGTAGGGGAGCTTTATTTCATATACAAACAGGGTTTATATATTATAAAACATTGCATTAAAAAATCGCTATATTACATGTACAAGCTCACAAACAAATTAATCATCAGAACTGTCATGTAAACACTCAACAGTGGAGGGAAACAAAGGTGGAATTCATGAAAGTCAACTCAGCATGGGGTTTAGTGGTAGGTCGTGTGGGGATCAGTCAATAACAAATAGCGTCACACACTTTTGTTCTTAGCCCTATAAATTTCAATATTATTTTTGACAAGCACCAATGGCTATGCTGGGGGCTTCTGTGCAAGTATAATGCATGCGCATCGTGTACATGTTTGTGACTGTGCATGTGTGTGTGTATGCGTGCATGCATGTGTGTGTGAGAGAGAGAGAGCGAGAAACAGAAAGACAAAGAGACAGAGAGAGGTGGGACTGCTGCTTTTGGGTCAGTATGTTGGAGTAATATGTGTTTATGAAGAGTGTAAGAAAGCAGATCATTGTATATTCTTAATCCTTTCAATGCCAAGGGGGAATTGCACTGTTTAACCATTTGCCATGCAAATCTGGCTCGCAGTTGTACAAATGTACAAAAATTTCTTGCTTCCACAGAATTAAATATAACTTGGCAACACCACATCTCAAAGGTAATTTAATTTTTTATACAAATATGCTATTTGGAAAAAAAAATAAAAAAACAGATTTTTTTAACTTAATTTTTTAACAGTATTTAATTTTAGTCCAAGATAATAAAAAAATGAAAAAAAAGAAGCAACTGCATTTCCTTTGTTTTATTTTTTGCTGTATATTGCGTCACTTTCATCTATGTCCCTGTTTGGCACATGGATCAGCTTTGTGGGCAATGGGTGGGGAGGGGTGGAACAGTGGGCAGATAGCCACCCGCCAATGTAAAGGGTTGTCTTACCTATCTCACGAATGTTAAACAGCTAATGTACTGGGCCACCCGCCAATGTAAATGGTTGTCTTACCCACTTACGAATGTTAAACAGCTAATGTTGTAAGCTTTCTAATCAGTGTGGGTTTGTTTTTTTCCTGCTGACCACTTAACTATACAAAGGACCAAAAAAAGTCACAATGATGATGACAAGATAGCATGTCTGCCTAAAAAGCAAATCTACTTATTGTAAGGCTCTGGCATTATAAATATGGAAATAAACCATCATCATAACACATCACTGGTATATTTTGTCAACAAGATAACATGTCTGCCTAAATAGCCAATCTACTTATTGTAAGGTTCTGGCAATATAAAGATAGAAATAAACCATCATCATAACACATCACTGCCATATTTAGTCACACTACTGTATGACGGGATAAGTCATCATAAGCAGTCAAGGGGTTAATATATATACATTTAAAATGTGATTCTGCGGTTGCTGTAATTCCTTTTGGGGTAATAAAGACTGGTGTGGTGTACTGTATAACAGGCTGCAAAAATATCCTGTCTTAAGGAAATACAATTCAAGTTCTGCATTGGAGCAAGGAGATCAGTCAGGTAAGGTGATATAAAAAATTTACATTATACGATCAGAAAGGGCAGCCATGTTAAAATTGGGTAATAAAAACCTGAGAAAAATCAATTCAAAAGCTATAGCACAAAAATAATACTCGTGATGCAAAAATGTAATACTCGGAATTATGAAATGCACACTCAAAACATGAAAAAAAGAACACACACACACACACACAGAAACTAACAAAAGAATTAAAAGACACAGTACCGCAACAATTTCCCGGTTAATTTGAATGATCTGGAAGTATCAGTTAATTAGTAGCAAGAGCTCTCTATAAATGCAATTCTAAAGTAGAAGTATAAAAACTAAACACATAGACCATCAATTAATTCAAGACTCAACAACATCAGGCAACATCAACAATCATTTGCCAAGCACTAGTGAACATGCAACAGTGCAAAGAACAAAACAAGGACAGTAAACTACATGGAAAAATACAAAACAAACTAGCAATCTACATACTGTAAATATTACATGTTTACAAAATACACAGGCAAAAGTGTGACAATCAGAAGCAGTTAAATGCGTACTAAAGTTTTTTGTTTTGTTTTGTGAGGTAACATTTACAGTTAAAAGCTGGCACAACTACTTCATTAGCAAGTACAAATAAGTTACACAAGTTACAAAAATAGTTATTTCAACAAAAACACCCAACCGTAGCAAACAAATATACGAAGTAAATGAATATCAAAAATCCCATCCCTCTCACAATGCACAGTATAATGCAGAAATTAAATCTGGAAAATAACAGTGCACTGTAGGGAAAAAGCTATAAAATATGCAATGAACCACAACATACCCAGCCAGTGCCCAAACAAAAAAGTAAAAAGAGTTAGCACGTTATAAATAATACATTGCATCAAACAATATGTACCTCAAACTTCTTGCGGACAGCATCCATGTTGTCAGCTAGGCTTTCCTTGCTCTTCAGCAGTACTTCCTGAAAGAGAGACAAAAAAATATTACACCAGTTGTGCACATATAAATATGCACATACACCACACACATGCTCAAGCATACATACACACTTACTCATAAATACATACGCACACACACTTGTACTACAAACACACGATCAATGCATTGATCAACAAGATACTACAAAAAGAGTCAACAATAGATTTTTTCCCACCCCAAATAATTAAAATATTTTAAAGTTTGGGGTCAAATTGTCCCTGAAGTAATAATAATAATAATAATAATAACTTATAGTTAGTTAGTTAGATTATTCATTGCTTACAGGGTCCAGCGGATTGCAAAGAGCCGAATCAGGACCATAAAATCAAGACCGCAACTTTGCTGAAAGAGGACTCGCCCCTGATCCGTATAAAAGGCCTGCCGAAACAACCCTAGTGGTAACATTGAAGGCATTCCACCAGCCGGTCACTTTACAATAAAGACATCCCACACAGGGAATGCCAAGGCTATACCCCCATTTACAAAAACAAAATAGAATATAAACATCATTATCAAATATCAACAAAACATACATATAAAATGCCTACATTGCCAAATAACAACATCATAGGAAACCCCAGTGACCACCTGGCAGAAAACGTCCAATATTCCCAACAGACCTCACACACAAATGAGGAGTTTTGTCCCGGAAGAGTTTTCAAGAAAACAGGTAGGTGACTAGTCTAGCAAAGAAGAAGATAGTATAGTAGATTGATAGAACAAATAACTTATAAAGCGCACATATTTCACCTCAAGGCGCACTCATACCCATTCTTTCGCATCAACCATTCAAGCACACTGATATACACTTACACATAAATTACATGAAGATAACAAGGCAACAACACACACACAATATGGCAAAAGTTCAAACAATGTAATATTACAGTCTTCAATGCCATTATTAGTCTTTACGCACACTTTTACCCGAACCTCTAAAACTGCTTCCCAAAAAAATGTTCTTAAACAAAAAGTATAACGTAGTGAACTGTTGTATTAGATTTTAAACAATTCCACACTTTGACAAAACGACTTCTGTCAACCCATCAAAACAAAAGGTTAGTTGAAATATAAATCCATTGAGCACCGCACTTGTATGATTTTGCTCAATACAACAGGGTGGGGGAGGGGGGAAGGAGAGAAAACCAAGAAGCTCAACCTTAAATGTTATATATTATATAGCTGACTTATTTCTATCCTTCACAGTTAATATCACACCTCCTGAAATTATTTTTGCCAAGACAGCGAAGAAGGAAAAGCTAATGCTGTATTTCAAGACAATAAAAGAAAAAAAAGGAAATTGTTGTATCAACTTATAGAGCAGTGTCCACACCTCAGCGAAATCAATGCATCATTTATGTCAAAGCGAGGGGAAAAAAGAAGAATAAAAAACATGGGGGGAAAAAATCAAGCACACGCAACGAAACTACATTACAGCAACTGTCATTTTAATCTTTGAGCACGTTTTAATTTTCTTTCTGACCCACTGACATCCCCCAAAATAACAAAGAAAACATAAATTGTGAAATTGTTAATCCAATATATTTCACAGTTTCAAAGGAATAAACAAATAATTAAAAGTTAAGTGCTATGTTTAATATTCAAAGCTGAAATTAAGTTTTCTGTGATTTTTTTTTCTAACCTAATTAAACTAGTTACATATTTTTTTGCCTGTGACCTGTATACCTTACCTTATGAGCAAAATTTTATCAATGAAAATGACATAAATTGTGTATTTTTCTAAAAATGCAGGAATTCTTAAAACCTTTTGACTTTTGTTCCTGAAAACATTATTGTAAATGTCATCTGTTTTCCAGTAAAGTCGACTGTCTCTTAACAAGGTTCACATTATTAATTATATTCTGGGACATTGTCAACATTACCCACTCATCATCATCATCATTTTAACATCATCATCCATCATCATCATCCATCATCATCACATTCTTTATTATGATTATGATCATCTCTGCATCTTCATCATTTTATTATTATTCTTCTGCTGCAATCATCACACTCATCATTATAATCATCTTCTTTTTATTTTCATCCATCTTATTCTCCGTCTTCATCATCAATGTGTCAATCATGATCATCATTTCTATCAACATCATCATCATTCACTGACCTTTTCTTGCATCCAGCCTTCAAACTCATCACACTCTCTGTAGAAGCGGAACAGTTTGATCGCATCTTCCAGGGTCTCCTTGCGGACCTGTAGGAATAAACATTCAAAATTAATTCTAAAACCTACAAGGAAAAGTAATGACATACTAATATTGAAAACCATGTTGATACTGATTACATATTTCGTTGCGTATATATCACTTTGTCACATGAGGCCTGAGTGTGAAAGCCTGCTTGGTGCCGACCCTGAACAATGTTATTTTAATTATTTATTTATTTTGTAGTTGAATAAAACAATTCTTATAAAAGAAATATAATACCCCTGCTCACCCATCCCTGACCTGCTTACTCCAATATATTAGCATTTGCCCAATCAGATTGAATATTACTATAACTAGTAAACAAATTTGACACAAAATGTTTGCATCCCAAAGGAAGGAGAGTTAATCAAAGTTATCTAATAAAACAAAGGAGTATGAAAGAAGGAGACAGGTGGATATGATCATAATAATAAGTAGTTATAAATGAAGTTAGGAACTGCTAATAAAGCCATTACAATCATCTTCTTGGTACGTGTATTGAACATTTTCCATGTGTGTGAGTGCAAAGGTGATTATGAAGCTATCTACGTGTACATATAAATATTCAGATTATCAAAAACTAATCAAACTTTTAAAAACATGGAAAGAAATGCAGCCATCCTGAAGTACATATATAGTGGTGAGAGTATCTATAGGGGTAAATAACAATTTACATCCCTCCCACTCTAGCTGCCAGTGGTGTTAATAACAAATTGTAAATGAAATCAATTCAATTCTTTAATTGTATATCTGTTCCCTACAAAGTGATATTAGAAAACTAAAAACTCAAGCAAATGAATACAAAACAAAAATTAAATACAAATAATAACAATTTGTACAAATCAGTTTTCATAATAATACGAACAATGTAAACTGTAATAGGACTATACAAAATGTTTTTTAAGGTCATCTTCTGATATAATAATTCATTTATCTGTGTACACTTATGTTAAAATTGTACTATCAAAAAGTTTGTGGTGAACTGAAATATTTTCTGCGCAAATGCATTTGACGTTTAAAAAATACTTTGTGTTTCATAAATTTAACGTAATTTATAAATTAATCTCGCAAAAGATTTTGAGCAATTAACAATACATACTTTATTTTTTAAAAATTTATGTGTCTTTCCAATAGCGAATAGTACTCAAAATGAGCCAATTTAAAATTATAGTTTATTACTGAATATTTCGCTCTTTGTAGCCCCTTTTTTGGCTAGTATGTCCAACACTTCATTGCCTTATATACTTGAATGGGAAGGAACTCAACAAAAATCAATTCCAATACCTCTAGTCCTCATACAATGTATGAGATATTTTATATCAAATATCAGATCAGTCAATGATTAGCTGACCGAATATCGATAATCAAAGTTGTGTACTGTAGTACTTAAAATATATATGGAATATGAAAGATTCCATTCTACGGTGTTAGTCGCGATTCAATAATACAGCGATAATAATAATAATAATAATAATAATACAGGATGCTATACGCGCCTTACCCCAAATCATTCAGGCTCAAAGCGCGGCGACCTATACCAACATACACGCTCACCTGTCTCATCCACCCTCACACATACCAAACACACATCCATCACTCAAACAGGTGGTGTAAAGGCAGGGAGATCGCTAATAGAAGACGGAAAGAAAATCGAATTTTTATTTTTGAAATTTTTATATTGACTGCGTCCTTGTGTCGGATAGTGCAGTGGTTGGAGCACTCGCTACTGTGTCGAAAGTGAAGCACCGTCCGGTGCGGTTAGCACTTGGATGGGTGACCGCTAAGGTGTGAAGCGACAAACAACAACGCCCCCAGTTGACTCAACTGTGATTGAGTACCTACTCTCTTGAGGGTGGGGAAGGTAAAGCAGCGAGGGAGAGAGTTGGGCATCACCCTCATTACGCTGGCCCAAGATAAGTGTGATCTCCAACATCACGCTCCCCTACGGCCACAAGGCTATGGGACTACCTTTACCTTTACCTTTTACTGCGTCCTGTACCATTATTGAAGGGAGGGAGGAAACCGGAGTGCCCGGAGAAAACCCTCGGTGACCTCAATAGTCTCGTACCTAAGTCACATACGTTCGCCCCTTGCGGGAATCGAACCCGCGACCTTCGGCATAGGAAACCGGCGACTTATCCACTGCGCCACGAGGCCACCCCGATAGTCCTAGGTGTTAATAACAAATAATAATTAATTATCTAGCCCCATAACCAGCAGCAAGGGCATCATAAACACACAAACTGGGCCAGCCATATTCATGATTCCTGACATTGCGTCTAGAGACCTCTTGATATTTCTAACGTTACTGATTAATGTTAGGTTTACTTGACACGCAAATCAATCATATCGAGTCGAAACCCTACAGCAAAAACAAGTTAGCTGCCTTTGTTTACTGAAGGTAAGGGAGCTATTTTATGGCTCAGCCAATTGCCCTGAAGCGAAAAGCCCAACCTGTGACGCCCATCTGCCTAGCCTGCTTGCTGCAATAACCACCATCAAAACAATCTACGCTGGTAATTGACTAATCAGGGATGAAGATTAAGCTGGGACAATGTGCTCTTTATATTAACATTATGTGGCTAGACATTAGTAATTTGTGTTATCAGTTTATTATTAACATTACATATTGCTAGACATAGCAATTTGTGTTATCGGTTTCTTAAAAAATATAGTAATTTGTAGCACAACCTGAGAAAATTTATTATTATTATTATTATTATTATTATTATTATTATTATTATTATTATTATTATTATTATTATTATGAACATTTTGATACGCCTAATCTTGACAGCTCTAAGCATGTACAATAAATATACAATAACACACACAGAGTCAAACAATTTTAACAATGACAATGATAAAGATTCAAGCAGATCAAATGTAAAAAGGCAAAGTAGAAGGCAATGACAGTAGACTAAAAGTTACTGACAAATACAAATAGGAGGGAATTTTTTTTCTTATATTTAGTAATGAGCCCTCAGCCTATTAAGAGAATACTGCAAAAACCAAAAAAGATAGAGATCTGCAATTCTTTTTTCCCTTTTTGAAGTGCGCTTGGAATGTGGGATAATAGGCTGTGTACTAGTCACTTGAAGCCATTAAGTAGACCAAGGGATGTAACTTTTCTTTTTTTCCATTTTTCCAGTCATGAAAGTTTTTCTAAATGTAATGTGCCCTGTACCTACGATGTTGCTATGCAGATCATGGATCATGAGTAATTTGTTTTTTATTTTCTTCATTAACATTTACCTGGGAAAGTTTGCTGAGCTTGGAGTACTGTGTGGTCAGTCCCTTTTGGCGAGTCTCCACATTTTCTTTGTCAAAATGCAAGTTGGCCTTTGAGCGAACTGAAACACAACCAAAACCACACAGATGAACAATTATGAAGTATAACCAATGCAATCAATACTGTAGAGGTTAAACCTACCCATTCCTGTGTCATAACAATGAGGGAAATACGCTGTAGCCTCATTAACCATGCTATTAATATCAGCAAGAGCCAACTATAACCCTTCTGTTGTGTTGCAATAGCAAACACGGCAAATAGTGATTTACAATGTTCACTCTTAGTCTTAGCAAAATTAACTAAACAACAACAAACCAGAAAAAATAAAATGAAACTGTGACCATACGAAGACCTTAACCTTCAATGACCTTGACTTTGGAATAACCTTTACCTTCACATGACCTTTGATGGTTATCTATGATGAAATAACCCAATGTTGATGCATATAATGCATCAAAACAAATAGCCATTCTGCTGTACAGTGACACATTTTATGTTATGTTTTGGTAAGACCTAAAATGACCTTAATCTTCAAGATTAACGCAAAATCGGAAAATATATGAAAGGTCAATCTATTGTCTCTACATACGACAAGTATAGACTTTTTTCTCTCATGGTTTAGGGGTCAAGGTCACTTCAAAGTATCCAAATGAACTGACATTGGACAGCTTCAGTGACCTTGATCTTGGAGCGAGGTTGCCCAAATTTGAAAGAAATGTATCTCATTGATATCTATCATGTATGAAAGTTCAGTATCAAAAAGTTAGAAAACACTGAAATTTTGTGCAAATGTTTCATTTTTTTGACTAACATTTGCTGACCCTGTGACCTTGACCTTGCAGCAAAGTCATTCATTTACTAATCATTTTGGGTATACACCATGCAAGTTTGGTTGCAATAGGTGAAATAGTTTCTGAGAAATTATGCCACTTGCAATTTTTGCACAGACGGAGAGTAGACGACTACCCCAGAGAGATAAAAGAAAATGTTTTATTTTTTAAACACCATTTTTTTTTTTTAGGACTCATCTCGCACAGATGTGTGTGTGTGTGTGTGTGTGTGTGTGTGTGTGACTGTGCATGTGAGGAAAAAATGTTTAATAAATATCAAGAATCGCATAAACCTCATTGAAGTGTAAAATATATTGTCAAAATCTTGCTTGACAAAATCAATAATAGACACGAAAAAAAGGAACAAAAGGTCAATACTTTTCACTGTATTCAATTATGAACAGTTCCTAACACATTTCAAACCTATCAAACTGATCACATATTTTATTTGCCAAATACATTAATCAAATGAACAAATAAATTAAAGAACAAAAAGAAATAGCTTGCCAAATTAGTGAGGAAGAAGAGACCAAAAAAATCAATATTTATTATGTCATTATTGCATTGAACAACACAAATTAACCACACGATGAAAGGAATGCAAACACCAGAATGGCTGCATGCAGGTAGGACATGCTTTATCATTATGCAGCCAAAGCAGGACAAGTTATCCAATCAGAAAGTCCTATATATACATGTAATGGACTACAATCCTCTGTCACAACCACTGGTAATATAATTCTAGTCTGACAAGTTATGTATCTTAAACGTTAAATTTTACCTTTCTAAAATTAGACAAACTAATTAAATTTGATGATGGCACATAGTTCAAAGGTAGCACAGATACCAAAGATATTAATTTATTGATGTCAATTCATATTCTACTTCATGTTTTTGTCTTTCATAACACATTAAGCAGAGGAATTTAAAAAACTATTTGTCAAAAACAACTTTGCCAACAACAACAGTGAAAATAGCAGAGTCTATCTTATTAAAGAAATAACTAAACAAATACACAAATAAATAAATGCATTCCTTTCATAAAGGAAATTACAAGATGGTAAGCTATACTGAAATATATTTACACACACAAACACACACACTCCCACACACACACATGCACACACAGATAGTCCACAATTAGGCATTTTCAAAAGTGTAATTGTCTTGATGGTGTTGCAATGTGGCTTTATCCTAACAAATCAAAAGGAGAGAGAAAAAAACATGGATGATAGGCCACTATCAACCAGACATTGTTTATATCTGCCAAGTTTTAGATACAGCTCAAAACTTGATTAGAAAATGGTGAAGGAAAATGACCTCAACCTTTGAGAAAATACAAATACAAATGATCTAACATATTTATCAGTAGTTAAAGTAGCTGCAAAGTGAAAAATGATACATTTTGGATCAGTTATACTTGAGATAAGACCAAAAGTGTATTTTGAACAAAATAGTGAAATTTGGAGCAACCGACTGACTGACTGCCCGACAACAATCTTAAGAATGGCAGATTATTTGAAGTAGTTTTATATTAAAACATTGAAATTGTTAATAGCTGTTTCTCAATACACTGAGCAAAATGACTCCAATGACCTTGACCCTTGCAATAGAGCAAATATGATGGCACAGGAAGTAGGTCACCAACCAAAGTAATGCTCATATGAAGTTCTGTCAAAATCCCTTCAGCAGTTTTTGATGTAGGACTTCCAACAGACGGTCAGACTGACCAACGGACTGACCAAAATTTGGCTCATTCTGATTCCCTCTGACTATTTTAAAGTATTTCCAGATATGTCTTGAAAAACACACACACAAATGTGAAGAAATGACAAACAATAACATAGAGACAATCAAAGAATGATATAATGTTAATAACAGCCTTTTGGATTTTCAGATAATTATCTGAAGTAGGTGATATGGATCTCCATTTCATGATAATGTTTCTTGTGAAGGGGAGAGACTGCCATCTGTCATTATGACAACTACAAGACTTTTCAATTCAGTCAGGAAAAGAGAATAAACCAATTTGCGTAATTTCTATAAACCATAATTACTGGATTGCATCTCCACATAACTACAGAAGGGTACCAATATAACAGGCACAATCCACGAATGTTAAGAGCTTAATCCACTTCCTACACGTTTTAAATTTGGCTTGATCAAGAAAATAGAATTAAGAAATGCTATATCTATTGCTCCTGAAAATAATACTCAACAGATTGAAACCCCAAGTTGAACAAATCATAGCTGAAGAACAAGCAGGATTCAGGGCAGGACGAAGTACAACTGAACATATTTTCAACCTCAGAATAATCTGCAAGAAATACCTACAGCACCAGCAACAACTATGTCATGTGTTTGTAGACTTCAAAAAAGTCTTTGACTGAGTCTGGCATGCAGCTCTGTGGGCAACCATGAGAGTGTACAACATCAGCCCTAACATTATTAAAGTCATCAAAAGCCTGTATGACAAGGCTACCAGTGCAGTACTCCACAAAAGAGCCATCGGGAACTGGTTCAGAACAACAATCGGCGTGCATCAAGGTTGCCTACTCCCTCAAACACTCTTCAACATCTTCCTGGAGTGCATCATGTCAGATACCCTTGCAGATAACGAAGGCACAATCAGCATAGGAAGTAGAGCAATCTCCAACCTCCATTTTGCGGATGACATTGATGGATTGGCTGGAGAGGAACAAGAACTTGAACAGCTGGTGCAGAGGCTACACACTACCTCCAAAGCCTTTGGAATGAAAATAAGTGCCGAGAAGACCAAAATGATGATCAACAACACCAATGGAATCAACACGGACATCAAAGTCCAAGGCCAGTCCCTCAACACAGTGCACAGCTTCAACTATTTAGGAGCCATTGTATCAGACAATGAAGTCCTCTCCAGGATCGCACAAACAACTGCTGCCCTGACAAGGTTAAAGTACATTTAGAATATACAGGGTAAGGCTCCTGCACTCCCTTGCCATGTCCATCTTCCTATACACTTGCAAAATATGGACCCTCACAGCAAACCTACAACGAAGACTACAAAGCATGGAGATGAGGTGCTACAGAAGACTTCTGGGTGTTTCTTATACCCAGCACATCAACAATGACGAAATCCGACAGACCATCACACAAGCCATTGGACAAAACGATGAAATGCTTAAAGTGGTAAAGAAAAGGAAACTCCGATGGAATGGCCATGTCACCAGAGTATCAGGCCTTGCAAAGATCATCCTGCAAAGCACGGTGCTTGGAGGAGGAAGAAGAGGGAGGCAGAAAAAAGGTGGGAGGACAACATTCGAGAATGGACTGGATTGACACTGAGTGTAGCCATGAGGGTTGCTGAGGACAGAGAAAGATGGAGTACGCTGGTTAAATGATCATCTGTGGTGCTCCAACGACCTTCAAGTTACGGGATAGGACAGGATAGGATAGGGTAGGGTATCTACTGCCCTTGTGATATTAAACAACAACACTGCTACAATGAGGGATGGGGATGGGGAAACAGGGAACTATAAATAAAATACATCAATCTACTAGTGATCTGAGCTGTAAAGTTAGTTTTCCTCTTAATTTTACATTCAGCTTGAAGTGAGCTGGAATTAATTTAATGATCCGCTATAACTCGTATGAAATTACACTTCTATTCAAGTACAGGGAGAACAAGAGGGAAATAATACAAGAGATGAATCAAAATTTCATATTAATTTTAAATTCTATTTCATCGCGATAGCAAAATCAGCCACTGTGAGGAATGCAACAATCCACAAATGACAAGAGCTGGGGTGCTTTTCCTTATTAATATTCAAGCATAATATTCTAGCCTTATATTTATCCTTGTTTTACCTTGATAACAGTTTGTAATAAGCTTCAAAGCTTGTTTTTCATCTGAAAGAGTTTTTAATAAGCCTGAAAGCTTATTTTTTTTCTGAAGACTCGTGTTGATTTTATCACATTACATCAAAATAGCAATCCGGCCAGCACCGGCCATAGTTGACAAATGGGTCTTTTCATTTCGATCCTTTTTTGATTTTTGGGAAATGTTCAGCACGCATTGAACTTCCTAATGCGTCTTTTGTTTCTTCTTCGACATCCAGTTATGTAAAAAAACAATTTTGTTATCCTAGCAACGACGCTAATCCCTAAACAACACCAGTAGGGTTCAGTGCAAGTTCATGTTGCTATGTCATTCAAATAAGCTAGTGTATGGAAACACTCTATCATCTGTCTTTTGCCCAAAAACAGTAAACCCAAAGAACTCAACGACTACCGCCCTGTTGCCCTGACATCCATAGCTATGAAATGTCTCGAACGGATTCTTCCGTCTCGTCTTCTTTGTCACACTCAGCCTTTCTCTGACCCTCTTCAATTTGCATACAAACCCAATCGTAGTACCGACGACGCTACTGTGACGCTTCTCCACAATGCTTATGATCACTTAGAGACCGCTGGTTCCTTTGTCCGTATTCTATTTATAGACTTTTCTTCTGCTTTCAATACCATACAGCCATACCTCATGGCTCAGAAGCTTTTGTCTTACACTGTCCCTCCTAGACTCGTCCTGTGGATCGTTCACTTCCTCGTTTCCAGATCTCAGGTCGTGACTGTGACTGTGCATTTTTATCCTCATTGTCATTATGATTGTTGTTATTATTATTGTGATGTTTATTCCTTGTTGATTGTAATTGTACACCACAATGTAATTTCTTGTAAAAGATAATAAAGTTATCTTATCTTATCATAAGCTTACCATTCAAAATACTATCTCAGTGGTGTTCCTAGGATTAGAGGGCAATAGGACAAAATGTCCTAAATCATAAAACTAATCGGACATCATGTCCTGACTACATAAAAGCAATAGGACATTCAGATTGTGAAGCGAACCGATTAATGGTGTTTCTTTAAGATCGTTGCAAAGGAAGTAGCCTATGGTGTCGGTTATTTCCCTTTCAAAAGTGTCGAAGGTTGCGGCCCTTTTGTTGTTCGACGGAATGTACTAAAGAGTGATAATAGTCTAGCATTGTCCACTATTCAAACTCGTTTTAACGGCTTTGACACTCCAGTTTGTACAGATGTTTCTTGCAGTGACCGCTCTAGTCATAATACTATCGGACAATGACCGCTAATTTCGCAATAGAATCGGACATTTGACAGGACACAGGTGTTTGCATTCGGTCATTTTCCAAACGAATCGGACCATGACCGATGTCCGAGGCCTCGGGACATCACTGCTATCTGTAACACTCAATGTTGTTGTTTTTTCTGTCAGTAGTCGATTCAGCCCCGATGCTTGAATCCTGATAGGTGTAACTCAGATTCGTTTATCCACGCAACCCGTTCAATCACCAACAAGGCTGGAGTCGTCATATGAAATTTTCCAACTTTATTCAGCATACATCAACAACTGCATACAATCGCTCAAACGCTTTTTCCACTCTACAATTCTCAACTATCTTTCAACTCTACAATTTAATTCTCAACTCAAACAGTGCAGTACATATATAGTCTCTCTATACTCGAGAGAACTTTCAAATGATCGAGCGCGATACAATTTTAACCAATCAGAATAAACTTCATCATCACTGTCTCACGTCATACAACCATATTTAGGATGGAAGCGTCTCTAGTTACCACTAGAATTATCCACACGCTTCGATCGATAGTAAACAACCAACTCTAGAAAATTCTCAAATAATATCGACCAACTAAAATTATCAACGTTATACAAAGCTTCTAAGAACAACGCAAAACCAAACCAAAGGCAAATACACTCTATAACTGCATGCTTTACAAAATAAAACGATCTGATCTATCGCGCGCGTTTCACACGAACAGTAGTAGTAGTAGTAGTAGTAGTAGTAGTAGTAGTAGTAGTAGTAGTAGTAGTAGTAGTAGTAGTAGTAGTAGTAGTAGTAGTAGTAGTAGTAGTAGTAGTAGTAGTAGTAGTAGTAGTAGTAGTAGTAGTAGTAGTAGTAGTAGTAGTAGTAGTAGTAGTAGTAGTAGTAGTAGTAGTAGTAGTAGTAGTAGTAGTAGTAGTAGTAGTAGTAGTAGTAGTAGTAGTAGTAGTAGTAGTAGTAGTAGTAGTAGTAGTAGTAGTAGTAGTAGTAGTAGTAGTAGTAGTAGTAGTAGTAGTAGTAGTAGTAGTAGTAGTAGTAGTAGTAGTAGTAGTAGTAGTAGTAGTAGTAGTAGTAGTAGTAGTAGTAGTAGTAGTAGTAGTAGTAGTAGTAGTAGTAGTAGTAGTAGTAGTAGTAGTAGTAGTAGTAGTAGTAGTAGTAGTAGTAGTAGTAGTAGTAGTAGTAGTAGTAGTAGTAGTAGTAGTAGTAGTAGTAGTAGTAGTAGTAGTAGTAGTAGTAGTAGTAGTAGTAGTAGTAGTAGTAGTAGTAGTAGTAGTAGTAGTAGTAGTAGTAGTAGTAGTAGTAGTAGTAGTAGTAGTAGTAGTAGTAGTAGTAGTAGTAGTAGTAGTAGTAGTAGTAGTAGTAGTAGTAGTAGTAGTAGTAGTAGTAGTAGTAGTAGTAGTAGTAGTAGTAGTAGTAGTAGTAGTAGTAGTAGTAGTAGTAGTAGTAGTAGTAGTAGTAGTAGTAGTAGTAGTAGTAGTAGTAGTAGTAGTAGTAGTAGTAGTAGTAGTAGTAGTAGTAGTAGTAGTAGTAGTAGTAGTAGTAGTAGTAGTAGTAGTAGTAGTAGTAGTAGTAGTAGTAGTAGTAGTAGTAGTAGTAGTAGTAGTAGTAGTAGTAGTAGTAGTAGTAGTAGTAGTAGTAGTAGTAGTAGTAGTAGTAGTAGTAGTAGTAGTAGTAGTAGTAGTAGTAGTAGTAGTAGTAGTAGTAGTAGTAGTAGTAGTAGTAGTAGTAGTAGTAGTAGTAGTAGTAGTAGTAGTAGTAGTAGTAGTAGTAGTAGTAGTAGTAGTAGTAGTAGTAGTAGTAGTAGTAGTAGTAGTAGTAGTAGTAGTAGTAGTAGTAGTAGTAGTAGTAGTAGTAGTAGTAGTAGTAGTAGTAGTAGTAGTAGTAGTAGTAGTAGTAGTAGTAGTAGTAGTAGTAGTAGTAGTAGTAGTAGTAGTAGTAGTAGTAGTAGTAGTAGTAGTAGTAGTAGTAGTAGTAGTAGTAGTAGTAGTAGTAGTAGTAGTAGTAGTAGTAGTAGTAGTAGTAGTAGTAGTAGTAGTAGTAGTAGTAGTAGTAGTAGTAGTAGTAGTAGTAGTAGTAGTAGTAGTAGTAGTAGTAGTAGTAGTAGTAGTAGTAGTAGTAGTAGTAGTAGTAGTAGTAGTAGTAGTAGTAGTAGTAGTAGTAGTAGTAGTAGTAGTAGTAGTAGTAGTAGTAGTAGTAGTAGTAGTAGTAGTAGTAGTAGTAGTAGTAGTAGTAGTAGTAGTAGTAGTAGTAGTAGTAGTAGTAGTAGTAGTAGTAGTAGTAGTAGTAGTAGTAGTAGTAGTAGTAGGGACAGATGTAGGCCGTGGAGCCTTTCTGAACGTCCCATCTTTTATATTTATTTCCAATGGTCTGCATTGCATGCAATTTGCCTACATATTAGTCATAGCTGTAAAATAAGTCTATAAATTTTGGAATTGCAACCAACTGGGTTTTGAACTGATTAGTAGTTTTAGCACTCTTTAAAGACATTGGAAGGTCGTTCCAATGTCTTACAGTTCTATATGAAAAAGAGAATTTCCTAATATTTGTGTAACAGTGTCTAACAAAGATTTTGCCTTCAGATAAGCGTGTCGTATTACTATGAGGATTAGCAAAAACAGTCATTCCATTCTAAGTCATCAATGTTATTATAAATTTTGAATACTTGTATTAGGTCACCTTGTAATCTCCTACACCAGACAGTGAATGTAAACCAAGGAAAAAAAGTCGCTCTTTATAGGACATTTTTCTACATTCTATAAGTAACTTTGTTGCCCTTTGAACTTTCTCTATAGCAATAGACTGCCGTTTAAGTTTAGGATACCATACAGAATTTGCATATTCCAGATGGGGCCTCACCAAAGCCTTATACAACATACAAAATGATTCTTTATTGATAAATTTGAAAGTTCTTTTAATTAGTCCAATCATTTTATTTGCTTTGTTTATGCTGTTCTGAATATGAGTGTCAAAATTTAAGGACATATTAAATATTAAGGACATATCGTGCGCGTTTCAACGTAACACCATTCACAGTGCTAAACTATTTTCCAAGAATTTCAACAAGAAATAAGTTGTTGTTGTTACCTGAAGGGGCTCTCCGCAGGCTGGAGGCTCTCTCTTTCTTCTTCCGCACAACCTCCTTCTTCATGACCGTCTTCTTCACCTTGACCTTTTCTGGCACCATGACAGCTCGCTTGACCACTTTCTGGACGACCTTCGGTTCCACTTCCTTCACATAGTTGGCAGGGACGAAGCCCTCAGTGGCATCAGCTTTCCTAACCTGCCACCAGTCATTGTTGGTGCGCTGCAGCAGGATCATCACCTACAAACACACAGGAAGGAAAGAATTATTGCATCTGTTGCATCAAAAGGTCTGTTTATCCTTCATATGGAATACTAAGTTGGAGACTTTCTTTTCCTGCAGCAAACAAATGAAATAATACTACTGATAGAAAGCAGGAAGATCAACACCTACAATACAGAAAATGAAGGGAAACATACATGACAATGACATTTAACAGTCGTATACAAAGCCATTATTACAACATTGACTGTTTGCTGGAAAGGTGTTACCTAATTGGACAGTGACGATCAGAAATATTCAAGTCTACTTTAATTTAAATAAAACTTACATTTCAAATCTGTCCTAGTGCTGGTTGATCTTTGTTTTACATTTAAAAAAAGAAACTAGAATTGCAAAGCCCACATGAATCACATGCTCCTTATTGAACTCGCAATATTTTGTATGAAAATGAGTGCATAGAAAAAACAAAATGAAACGGTGACATTAAAATGCAAAATAATACAGACTTTGATCTTTCTATGCTCTTGAATTTGAGATGACCTTGACCTCTCCAAAAACATTAATGTAATATCCAATAAGCTACAGCAAAAGTTGTATTATACCCCTCCCCTCCCCCCCCCAAAAAAAAACAAACAAAAAAAACCGGAACGGAACGGTGACCTTTGGATGAACTTGCCCATAACGTCATCTCTCTTGCATGTCTGATCAAATAACTCAATGTTGTTGCATACTATTAAATAAATATCCATTCCAATGTACGATTTTTTGTTTGTGTTTGCAAGGCCTAAAATGACGACCTTCAAGATCAACGCAAAAATGGCACATATGTCCTCAGTACATCACCAAAAATGTAATGATCTGTATAAACTGAAAACTCACAACCATTGCTTGATTTGTACCTTTGTGAAATAGGAGTACGAGTATGCTATGCTGTGTCTGTGTGTGTGTGTGTGTAGGTGTGTGTGTGTGTGTGTGTGTGTGTGTGTGTGTGTGTGTGTGTGGTGTTGTGTGTGTAGATTTGGATGTGAAGCCTAACATTCTTAATAATTCTCATTTTATTTAATGCTGTTAAATTGTTTTAATGCTGTATTTTGTTTTACCTGCAGGGTGTGTTTGACTCCATAACTTTATATGACTGATGAGTGATGTATGTTACTATGTTTACCTATTCTTTAGTGCTGTATACATGTTATAGGCCAATGAAGTGTATAACACGATGAATGACTGTGCAAGAAAGGATGTATTTCACTGTCGCCATGCCACACCAAAATCCTTGTAATGTTTTTACTTGGTAAATAAATATTCTTATCTTATCTTATCTTATATAAAAGATCAATCTATTATCTCTAAATACAACGTTTGGACTTTATATCTCTCATAGTTCAGGGTCAAGGTAACTTTAAAGTACCTATACTAACCGACTTTTGGCAGCTCCAGTGACCTTGCTGTGAGGTTGACCAAATTTATCAAGTATGTGTGTCTTTTTGATATGTATCATGCATCAAAGAATCATTAACATTTTGTGAAATATTGTCTTTTTTTTTTTTTACTAACATTCGTTTATCCTGTGACCTTGACCTTGAAGTGGTCATTCAATCACTGATCATTTATGAGGTCTCATGGGTATACACCATCTTACCAAGTTTGGTTGTGATAGTTAAAACAGGTTCTGATATATTAATCAACTTGCAAGTTTTGCACAGAAAAACGAACGAACAGACCCCACCTCACCCCACTCCCTTTTTTTTCTAAAAAAATAAAAAAAATAAATGTCATTTGAATTGTTGGGACTATTTAGGACTCATCTCACACAGATTTGCAGAAATCTCGATTTTTTAATTTTATTTATTTTGGGGGGTGGGGAATGGAGGTAGGGGGTGAGTACATAGACTCACATTGCTAAGCAGGTGAGTCAAAAGAGAATTGGCTACATTCAAAGATTATATTAATTTACATTGATCCTAGGTACCAAGCTGCTCCAATAGTATACCTGATCTTCCCTTAACAACAACACAAAAATCGAAACTAAACATTGCAACGTCATCTCTACATGCAACGTGATTCTCATATAAAATACATGGAACAAGGAAACAAACAGCAAAACATCTTCTACTGCAGCGATTCTCCAAGTATAAATGACAATGTTGACTTTTAATTTTATTATTTCAATATAATAAGCTTATTCCAGTTAAAAAAAAAAAAACACCAATACAAATACCCAAAAAGTCAAATAACTGAAATAGTCATGCAAAATACAAATAATGCAATATGAAGGAGATATCTCTCAAACTCTTTTTGTTCATAGTTTGTAGATAATGGTGCTCTCTAAAATACGAACACTTGATACTATATGTAGACCAGTATGCTGAATATATATAACAACGAGATTAAATTTATTCTTCAACATCAAATGTGACATTTTCTCTCTGCCTCACCCCAAAAGCCCCACCCATGCACTCTCTCCTTCCTTCCCCCCCTCCTCTCTCCCGCTCTCTCTCTCTCTTAAAACATATCTGTTCTTAAAAACACTGCGACCTCACAATGACCAGCAGTTTTTCTCGGTCAGTAATAAGAGTGCATGCCACCCAACTCCAAGTATACCTATGTATCCATATGAACATACTTTAAACCTTCCAGCTCCATCCTACAACATGCTATTGCCATGGTGGTGTGCACGTTTTAAATGGATCGACGATATCAAGATATATTCCGGTCTTTTACTGGTCAGTTCAATTCAAATTCAAGTTTAATTTATTTATTTATCTAATCTTTCTAATATAGTGCTTTTCCAGCTCAAGAGCTGCTCAAGGCGCTGGCCGATACAGGATCTAAATCAAACCACCCAAGTTACAGTCCATTTCCTTACGTCGAAAACACAAAGGACTCCTCAAGATTTCGTATCGATTTCAACAAGTTGCCACGTCAAAGCTTCCATTTGTTGTGTTAAGTTATTTTTTTCAGTGGGGCAACACTCACTGTGAATTTGAAAACGATCTGTCACACTGAAACCTTCAAACTGGGCCACTTAATTAAAGAGACAAAATCATGTTTATCATGTTTTTTTCTGAGCCGGCTGAGTGGTACAACAAATGAAGGCTGATATACCCTGTATAAACTGACACTCTGGGTGGTACGGCCCTTTAAGGCATCGGTGCGGCAGGTCTCCGCTAGTACCTAAATACTCACTCAGCATGAAAGCACCAGAGTTGTGCCTGCGCCGAACGTCACTGAGCCTGCGACCACGTATTTCCTCGGTCCTTAGACTGGCGTCTCCCTTGAACCAGTAGTTAATAAAAACTTCCCTATATCATTCGATAAAACGAGCATCTATATCAACTACACGGAAAATTCTACGATGAACGCCTCTTCGACCAGGAAAAACATCGTGATATTAATGTGCGTGTGAGTGTACGTTGAAAGGGGAGCAGAACTGAATATAGTGAGGGGAAAATCTTCAACGCTCGTGACACAACCAATCGAACTTCACCGCATACTCCCAAAAGGAAGAAAGAAAACAAAAGTGCTTTGACGAAGAACTGAATACAATCGACGCCAGTCGGAGGTTTACTGCACTGAGCAAGGTAAGGTAAGGTTTCAATGTGTATCTTTCATCATTAAAACATACTCGGTGATGTTTTTAATCTGAAGTTCAATATTATATGTTAGCCCCCAAATCAAAGACAAGTAAACAGATAAAGCCAGAAGGTTACTACAGTTGCTACCGTTGAATGTTTCAGGTTTCCTAACCTTATACTCAGCGTACTATAGGAGATCTGAGATGCTGAGAGAGAGAGAGAGAGAGAGAGAGAGAGAGAGAGAAGGGTGGAAGGGGGAGGGAGAGAGGGAGGGATGGAGGGAGGGAGAGAGAGTAGCGTTAACGAACATTTGAGGACATTTTAGTTTTTATTGGAATTGATTGATTGATTGTTGCTTTAGGTCCAGCTTTTATTGGAAACCCCGGTTTAAAACTAGTATGTACTAAAAACAAGCACTACCTGTATTTTCTCATCTAATCTGCAACAAGAACGGCCACAAGAAAACAACAATATACTACCCATAATCCTCCATTCTGATTTCTAAAGATCGAAGAGAAGTTCGAAGGCCAATAGGATGCCTAAACCCCAAAGCCCAAACTTCAAAGAATCGCGCTTCAGTTCCTGATAATATAAACTATTATACTTTCTTTTTTAAAAACTCAGACACTAACTAGCAAGTCGTTTTGAAATGGTGTAGGGTTCCCCAGAGGTTACTGACAACACAGTTCTATATTAACTATTTACACACAACTTCTTTGAGCCGCTAGTTCAAATGGTCCAAACTCTAAAACAAGGAATTAAAATCATGAGACTGCATTTCAATGTGATGCGTTATAAAACCTATGAGACAGTTAAAGTTTAGTGACTCACTCACTCATTCATTCACTGTTACGTTGAAACGCGAAGGATAGTATGTCTGAAGCGCGCACGATAGATCTAATCGTTTCGTTTTGCAAAGTATTCAATAATAGAATGTATTTACCTTTGATTTGAGTTTGCATTGTTGTTAGAAGAAGCTTTGTATAACGTTGATAATTTTCGTTAGTCGATATTATTGGAGAATTCTCTAGATTTGAGTATTTACTATCGATGGAAACTTCCCGATAAATATCGAAGTTTGAGACCGTTCCTGGAAGGTTTAGAGAGAGGTATGACGTAAGTCAGTGATGACGAAGTTAGAAGGATTGGTTAAATTGCGTCATACGAGATTGATCCAGGGTGTTCGGGGGAAGAAAGAGGCTATATAATTATGTGTCGCACTGTTTTGTGTGTGTTGTGTTGCTGTTGATAGTGAGTTGAAAAGTAAAAAGTTGAGAGTGGAAAAGCGATTGTATGCAGTTGTTGATATGTGCTGAATAAAAGTGGAAAACTTCATACGAAGACTTTGCCTTGTTGCTGCTGAGTGAGCAGGCTGCGTGGATAAACGAATCTGAGTTACACCATATCAGGAATTCAGCATTGGGGCTGAATCAGATACTGATAGAAAAACACCAACATCGATTCGAGTGTAACATTCACAAACACACTCTCTCTCTAATCTCCCCTCCCCCCCCTCGCCCAAAATTTCTTTTTGTATTGCCAGATAATAAATCTGGACATGCTTTGAAATAATCGGGAATGAGAACGAGACAAATATCGGTCTGTCTAACAAGCGGTCGATTTTCATGCCATATCTCAAAATCCACTTAACGGATATTGATTAAACTTTGTAGAAACATTACCTAAGTTAGTGGCAAGCCTTCCGTGCCAGCATATTTGCTCAACCGTAAAGGTCAAGTCGCTGAGTCACTTTGTTGCTAAACACGTTCTGTCCACTATATCAAACGTTGAATTGATGTTTTTGATTTTTGTTATACAGGTACATCAATGAGCTAATTGCCAATCATACAGTAACAGTCCGGTTGACAGCCTGTCAATGATAGGTTGGGTCGGTCCGCCACTCCGATTTTCACTTTTTTGTTCAAACATATTTTGCCTTGTCTCAAGATAAGAAGGACAGGACTGGTTTTGATTTTTTTTAATTTTTTTTTAAAATATGCAGACACTTTATTCTCCACTCAGATTTTTGTTTCTCAATGAGGTAAAGGTCGCCGAGGTCAATTATACTGTAAAAGCGTTCTGCGCTTTATCTCAAAATTGGTAACAGATTATGATAATTATTGTTTTTGGCTTTGGCCGTCCGGTGTCTGGGGGTGACTTTTGCGCACTTATCTCGGAAACTAATGGCCGGATTTCTTTTTAACCGCTGGTATTTACATGTAGTTAGAACATAATGATCCCTACCAGATGAAAAAGTGTATGCATTCCGTGCGAGTCATCGTGGTGACATCATCATTTGTTGCTGTTTTTTTCTAATCTGTTTTCTCCCAAACTACCGCATATACTTAGACTTTACTTGGACTTTACCTATGCCTCCAAAGTAAAACCAAATTAATGAAAATAGCGTAATCATCGTGATGTCATTTTGATTCAGTGCTACATTAAGTATCAGATTTTTTTTTTCCACCCAGAACCGTCTCGTATTAATGTTTTGTTGGCTATGCCCAGAAAAGTCCAATATTTATGTTTGGTTTCCGCGTTTGACGTTGGTTTTTATCGGGTTGGTTGGAGTAAAAAAAAATAAATAAATAAGAAGACTTTGAATTATCTCTGATGGAAAGATCTATGACAAGTAAATTAAAGTAGTTTATATAAATCCAGACTTATGCTATATTCGGTTAATGTAAATTTTTATATAAACATAGGTTACAACTGAAAATGAAAATGAAAGATTCTCTGACTTTACATATCCTTATACATAGTAAAACCTAATATTATTGTATGGTTTGCCGAAAGAACATCCTTTGTCCTTCACGTTTGAACATGGCAAAACAATAGCATATCTTTTCCGTAACGATTCTACTAATTATTCTTGCGCATTGTTCTTTGTTCGCAGTTTTATTCTGTTGTAGACTATACGATCAGTCAAAAACAATCACTTAGCCTGTTCATTTTAACTTGCAGAGTGAGCCAAGCTGTCATCGTTATTAAAAGGTTAAATTGGTGCATGGAAGAGGTGTTCTGAAAAAAAAAATTATACCGAAAAGCAGGTCCTTTAACGGTTCCAGTTCAACAGCACTTCTGTTAAAAAGGATTCGACTACTCGTATTTACTAGTGTGAATTCGTCTCCAAACACGACAGTTTGGTTGTACTGACAAATATTAATCAAAGATCAGCCTGTATTATTTCCTTAAATCGGAAGCGCAGACAGCTTGGATCAAACCTGCAGCTTCAGTACTAATTTTTCCTGTAAAGCTGTAGAAATGAAGAGGGCCCCCGTAAACCATACTGTGAGTTATAATACTACAGTTGTTATCGAACGGTATCACTTCTGGTGACAGTTTATTATCCATTTCTATCGGTATTTGATCTGACAATTACTAGGTTATCGTGTTTTGCCCTTTTCCTCTTCTTTTTTTTTCTTTTTTTAAACTAAGAGCACCCTTTCTCTGCTTCAAGGGCACTAGCTATTCTGATTTTGGAACTAAAGAAGAGGTTTTTGAGAGGAAAAAAAGATTATACTAAAAAATAGGTCCTTTAGTTTAATGGTTCTAGTTCAACAACACTAAATCCTTCTTATATATTTATTTACCTAAACAGGTAACCTCAGACCTCTGTCAGAGGTCTGAGACTCTTGGAGTTTGCCAGATACAACAATCTGATAATGGCAAACACGCTTGGTCCCCACAAAAAATCCAGACGATGGACCTGGCACAGTCCCGCGGGGAGCATCACAACCAGATTGACTACATCATGGTCAAGAAACGCTTCAGATGAAGCGTCAACATTGGCAGGACACGCACTTTTTTCCAGGAGCAGACATCGGAAGTGACCACGATCTCGTGATGTCTTTCCTGCTCCACTTGAAAAGAGTAAACAAAGCAAAATGCACCAGACTGATGTTCGACCTGAACAAACTGCAAGACCCGGAGGTGGCAGAAGTATTCCAAGCCACAAATGGAGGGACATTTACACCACTGCTCATTTGGGGGGCAGATGAAGTAGATATCAAAACCATGACTACAACCTTCAACTCAGCAGTGACAGATGCCGCCACTGAGATCTTGGCAAGAACTGCCCAAAGAAGAAGCCGTGGATCACACATGAACTTTTGGACCTATGTGACAAACGAAGAGAGATAAAAAAAAAAAAAGAAAGAAAAAGAACACCTCACGGGGAGCTAATAGCTGATGCCTACCGAAAAATCCACAGTGACATCCGAAAAGGCATGGCACACTGCAAAGGCGAACTGGATAGAAGATCAATGCCAGGAAATACAAAACAGTCTGAGTAAGAACAAGAAGGCCTACCAGACTGTGAAGCGGTTGACAAGTGTTAAACAGCCCAAAGTCTCCCCGATCCAAAGCATGTCTGGCTTGTACCTTACAGAAGAACAAAAAATCTTGGATAGATGGAAAACGTACTGTTCGGACCTTTACAACCACACACCAAACGGACACCCATCAGTTCTAGCATGTCCCCAGAACAGAAAAGAAGAAAAAATCCTCCCAATTCTCCCAGAAGAAGTTGAGGCAGCAGTGCAATCGCCGAAGAAGGTGAAATTAGAAGGAGTGGACAACATACCCGCATGCTGAATTGCTTTAAGCAGGACGAAAAGCGATGAGTGACGACCTCATCATTATCTTTAACAAAATCTGGCCTATACCATGGATTCAGTCGCTTGTCATCACACTTCCCAAAAAGGGTAACCTTCAGGAGTGTGAAAACTATCGCACCATTAGCCTCACCAGCCATCCCAGCAAGGTCCTCCTGAAAATAATACTCAACAGGTTGAAACCCCAAGCTGAACAAAAAATAGCTGAAGAACAAGCAGGTTTCATGGTAGGGCGAAGTACCACTGAGCAGATTTTCAACCTCAAGAGTAATCTGTGAGAAATACCTACAGCACCAACATCTATATCATGGATTTGTAGACATCAAGAAAGCATTTGACCGAGTCTGGCATGCAGCTCTGTGGGCACCCATGAGAGTGTACAGCCTATACCATGGATCCAGTCGCTTGTCATCACTCTTCCCAAAAAGGGTAACCTTCAGGAGTGTGAAAACTATCGCACCATTAGCCTCACCAGCCATCCCAGCAAGGTCCTCCTAAAAATAATACTCAACAGGTTGAAACCCCAAGCTGAACAAAAAATAGCTGAAGAACAAGCAGGTTTCATGGTAGGGCGAAGTACCACTGAGCAGATTTTCAACCTCAAGAGTAATCTTCGAGAAATACCTACAGCACCAACATCTATATCAAGGATTTGTAGACTTCAAGAAAGCATTTGACCGAGTCTGGCATGCAGCTCTGTGGGCACCCATGAGAGTGTACAGCATCAGCCCTAACATTATTGAAGTCATCAAAAGCCTGTACGACAAGGCTACCAGTGCAATCCTCCACAACAGCGCCATCGGGAACTGGTTTAGAACAACAATCGGCGTGCATCAAGGATGCCTGCTCTCTCCAACACTCTTTAACATCTTCCTGTAGCGCATCGTGTCAGATGTCCTTGCAGATCACGAAGGCACAGTCAGCATAGGGGGTAGAGCAATCTCCAACCTCCGTATTACGGATGACATTGATGGATTGACTGGAGAGGAACAAGAACTTGAACAGCTGGTACAGAGGCTCGACACCACCTCCATAGTCTCTGGTGTGTAAATAAGTGCAGAGAAGACCAAAATGATGGCCAAAAACACCAATGGCATCAACACAGACATCAAAGTCCAAGATGGTGCATAGCTTAAAATATTTAGGAGCAATGTTAACAGACAATGGGTCCCGACAGGAAGGCCTCGCCAGAATCGCATAAATAACTGCTGCCCTGACAAGGTTGAAGCCCATTTAAAAAGACGGGACCATCGGTCTACACTTCAAGGTAAGGCTGCTGTGCTCCCTTGTTATCTCCAGCTTCCTATACGCTTGCGAAACATGGACCCTCACAGCAGACCTACAACGAAGAATACAAAGCATGTAGATGAGGTGCTACAGAAGACTTCTTGGCATTTCTTATACCCAGAATATCAACAACGATGAAGTCCGACAGACCATCACACAAGCCATTGGACAACACGGTGACATGCTGAAGAAATGGAAACTCCGATGGATGGTCACGTCACCAGAGCATAAGGCCTTACAAAGACCATCTTGCAAGGCACGGTGCAAGGCGGCAGAAGAAGAGGGAGACAGAAAAAGAGATAGGAATACAACATTTGAGAATGGACTGGCTTGACACTGAGCGAAGCCATGAAGGTTGCTGAGGACAGAGAAAGGTATAGTACGCTGATTGGTTCCCCAACGACATTCGAGTTACAGGATAAAATAGGATATAGGTAAGTAAGGCATTGTTGCTAAATAAGGAATTATTTACCTATATAATGCATTATTTAGCAGATGGTGCAAAATAATATATTATTTTACAATATTTCTAAATAATGATTTGTTTACCCATATAATGCATTATTTAGCAGAATTTGCAAAATAATGTATTATTTAGAAGATGTTGCTAAACAATGCATTTCTTACGTTAACAATTCATTGATTAGGGACTGCAATTATTATTATTTAGGGGATTTGCAAATACAAGTCGTATTAATTTGAGGTTGTTTGTAGTGATAAAGAAAATTGGAACATCGTGATTTTACGCTGTTTTGCGATTTAAAATGAGGCAAATGCTTTATTTCACTCTATTTTTTATATGGAAACTGTAACGGTAACGGCTCCGGAAAAAGAGGGATCCACCATTACTTCTGCAATGGCGGGATTGCCTTCATAGTAAATAAACATTGAGAACTCGCACATTAACGACGATATTGGGAAAAATAAAAATAGCAGAAGCGTTGATTCCAGATTTTCTACAATTCACTACTCCGCCTATTGCCATTTTTTTCTACACCTATCTGTGCGTTTTGGAGTAAATAAATATAAAAAGAAAGCTTTTTATTTTTCTTCTGAAGGAGATACTGAAAACACTGAAAAAATCGCAAATAATATTTTACAAACGGAATTCCATAGGATGCACGTAGCACTGGTGTCAAGAGTCTGAAAACAGGAAAGTTTGGTCGTACTGACAGATACTTTTTTTTTTTTTTAAATCAAAGACTAGTATTAGCATGCATTATGTTCTCGTTGTCTCCTCCCTCTCACCTCCTTTTCAATGTGCCACAATCACATACTGAGTGTCAGACACAATGTTTTAGGACACGAGTCTGCCCGGGCTCAGGTATCACAATGTGTCTTATTTACAGACATCCTTCGTACACAGTCATGTCATGTTTATTTTTGTTTCTCAGATGTCACGTGCGTGCGTCAAAGACTGAGCCTCTCTGCTAACATGCAGCCTACAAAATAACAATGAACAGTTTCTGCAACGGTTCCACGGCTATCTGTACCACTGGCACTATGCCTAACTGGACAGTGCAGACGACGGACAACGACATCGACTCATGGCTAGAGAAGAGAGTGCTGGGCACCAACGTGATCATCGTCATCCTCATCTTGCTAGTCGTCCTGATGGCCATCGTGGGCAACATCGCAGTCATCGTGTCCGTGTTCATTTACCACCGCCTGCGAGATGAGGCCTGCAACCTCTTCATTGTCAACCTCTCCCTCACAGACCTCTTGAGCGCCATTATCGTCATGCTCTCCTCCGCTGTCGCCGTCAGTGGTGAAGGGTAAGTAATTCCATGTTTCTCCTTGGTCCTTTCTATTACAGTCCGCACCCATCCATACCCATCTCTCATTCAATCCATATCCCCCCACCCCCCACCCCCTCCACCCCGCCCAAATCTCTTCCATCACCTTACCCAACTCGCCCACCCCATTCTTTTATTCCTACTGCTAACCATCTATTACACGCACCCCACCTACCCGTTTGCGGTCATAAAGTGAAAGCAGGGGCCAAAACTCAGTATATGCAGTGGGTTTTAGGCTACGCCAGTAGAAGGAACTGTGTTGAGATGAGGGATATAATTCGTAGAAATGAGAAACCGGAGACATAATACAATTGATGAGCGCGGGCTGGAGATATTAGATAATTTTGTTTTATTTATACCATGGAAACAAAAGGATGCAGACATGCTGGTAACGGTCATCTGTTTATACATTAACAGCTTATCTATATTACCCCCCCCCCCCCCAAAAAAAAAAAGGGGGGGGCAGAAAGTGTCTTGCAAACAACAATAACAAAATGCACGAGCAAGTATATGCGTTGTGTATTGTATCATTAACCCATCTCGTGAATACTGTTTAATCTATAATAATCAATGACAGAGTCGAAACACAACCCCATCTCCCGATTACTGTTTTATTCATATTTTCCTATGACAGAAACGCAACGCGCTATACACACAAGTAACAATTGCTATGCCATGATGTTTTAGCTTGTAATATCTTTCTTAACATGACATTTTGACAAGAAAACAAACATTTTAATGTTAAATGTGTTCAATTCGGTGGATAAATAATGGACCAGTTTTCCTCACAACTCAATAAATCAATATTTAATTTATTTTTTTCTCGTCTGTATGGATATAGTTTGCAGTTCGTGCATTGAAGTTTCAATGTTGTTTTTCACGTGAAAGCTTTGGGTTACTGTCTTGATGATACAATCTAATATGTTCACGGAAGTCTGCATTAACTTTAAATCGTTTTTTTTTAATTCTGCACAATGCATGGCTTGTAATGGGATTTATTAAAATAAAGAGGAAATTGGCTGGGGTCCAGAGGCCGCCTAGAAGCTGGTAGAGGGTACAGGGGAATGACCCCTCTCCCCCTCACTCCCTTCCCGCCGAATACGAATTGTTGCATTTTAATCGCGCATTTTTGATGAGCAAAATACATATACATTAGTGAAGGAAAGACTAGCTTGCTTACACACAGCTGAACTCTTGAAGCAGCCTGTCTTTATCGATGCATATCTTACAGTTATTAGTCGTCAACAAAGTCCAACTACAAATCTAAGTGTAAACACACACTGATGCTCAGCTGACACTTACTATTCACCAAAACGTCCTAATAATATAATTTAGTTTTAAGAAATCTTCATACATTCTGTCTGATGCACAACTCAAATCTTGAAAGTTTTTTTTTCCCACTGGCAATGGTTTAGTTGGTATGTTTGAAGAATTTGAAAAGAGTGGTTTGTTTGTAACCGCAGTTTCTCTGAACAAGTTTTTGAGGTGCTTTACCAACACTGTATTGGGTGCTGCACACTGGCTTCACCGATTGAGCATCATCAACACTTACTGAAGATCGTTCCGCTGGACCTAAAACAATAAATCATGTAATGTACTGAAGATCGTTGTCAAACTTTTTTGTTCCGCTAAAAACGATATTGTTCTCGGCGGAAATATTATTTCAATTGCGAAAATTTGCGGAACCGCGGAAAAATTACAAACCCTGAGAAATTATATTGCAGCAGAACCTCTCAGCATTTCCATGAGATGGAACTACGTATTAGTTCTGCAAAATATGTTTCTGTACTTCTCGTTAATTTTCTTTCATACTAAGTAAATTATTACTTCCCCATTGGAATAATTCTCTAAATTTTAAGATAAGGCTGAAATAAATAACCTCGAAAATTAATGGCTATAATATCACAGTAAATACTGTCACACTATCAAATGATTCAATCGGTAATGTTTTCAATCAACGTTTCTTCGTGACAAAACAACGTTTAAAAGATGTATGCTCCTTGTCGGTATGATAGAATCAGGACAGCTATTTTTTGTGCGCCCTTGGCGATGCCCTGGGATCAACTGTGCGTGACTGTGTGTGTGTGGGGAGGGGTGAAGGGTGTGTGTGGGTGTGTTTGTGTGTGTGTGTGTGAGGGTGTGTGTGCCGCATAAGCATGTAGCTAGCTAGCATGGTCTGTACTGTACCATCAGCAGCAGCAGCAGCGAGCGGGGCTAAAAACCGTTTCATCGCAATTCTACCAAAGTTGATATTACGGTTTGTCCTATGTACACAGGTGGCTTTATGGCCGTGCCATATGCTCGACAGTGTGCGGAGCCAACTACTGTTTTATCATCGTCAGCATGCTAACCTTGTGCTTCATCAGCATGGACCGCTACGTCGCCATCAACTACTCTCTCCGCTACCACTCCTACATCACACGGCCGCGTGTCATCATTCTCTGTCTCTATACCTGGCTGCAAGGTAAATGTATAGATACAGACGTAATAGAACTAGGCACACACACGCGCTTCTTCGACAGTCTCCGCACTCGAATGAGCACACACACACAAACACACGCACACGCACACACTCACACTTTTTTAAAATTTGAATTCATGCTAGGGGAAGACTACCTGAAATTGCATTATTATAAATTTCCGTCACACAATTAAGTACTTCTCATACATTTTATGTAGCGACATTCATTCACAAAGAACTTTCCATGGACTTCAATCATCCTCAACCTAACGACGCACTAGGACATTGGCTTTTAATCCCTTGAAGAAAACTTGTGGCGCAATGCATGCGAGAACCTTTTAATCTGGTGCGTTTTTATTTCTTTTGAACTCGAATTGGAACGATGGCATCTTAACAGCACTTGTTTTCGTGGGTCTCCGGCTTTTATGCATTTATTCCGATTTGTTGTCTGTTTACATCCGCAGATTTTAAGCCTAGTTCTGTAGTCTAGAAACTAATGGCGAAAAAAAGTATTTTTCGAGTAACTTGTATACATTATACACTACTCCGTGCCTTTACCAGTAGTGTTTTAATCCTCATCATCATCACAACTACATTGTACACTAATTTTAATTTACTTAAAGTCGACTACCAAACATAAAGGGGAAACTAACTGTTCAAATGTTGCGCATTAAAAGCTTGAGTTGCTCAAGGCGCCGGACTAAACCCAAGACACCATATGCATGGATGTTATTATTCCAGTCTTTTACTTCTTCTTTTGTCAATGTTGCTGGGTTCTTTAAGACGACGCTTTGCAACACCGTCAACAGAATCATTATAGGAAGCAGACTCCTGTGGAGGAAAAAAGCTATCCTGCAATCTGTGGTTGGGAATCGCACCCAGCCGCGACCGCCACACTTTCAATGACATGTCACGCTACGTTAGTAATACCATCATTGCCGATTCGGACTGATAAAGCTCGTCCTATTCAAAGTCGTCCTCCTTAATTCTCCTTTCTCAAACTTCTGTATTACGAAATGCATTGTTACATTCATTATTTTCTATGATTTTAATTATCTAAAGCTGGCGCATGTGGTGGGCTGTGTGCTCGGATGGAGAGAGATGGTCAAGCGCGTGGCCGTGTGAATGGCTGTGCGTGGTGTGGGTCGCAGTGTTTGAAAGGTGTGTGGGTGTGTGTGTGTGTGCGTGTGCGTGTGTGTGTGATGGCTGCATGTAAGCAGATCCTACTTGTTTTTGTTGCATTTTTAGTCCTTATTTATGTTTATGTTGTTACAGGCAAAAGGCAAATTTCTGTTGCTTTTTTTTTTACAATAAAGTTGTATTGTATTGTATTGTATTGTATCATCGAAATCTTTTAATCATCATCAAATTAAATGCGCTTGTAACTATTGGAAGAGGAGTGGTAGGCTTATGTGTCATAAAATTTGATCCTTGATGAAATATTGAAGCTAACATTAAATACGTTGCTAGGTCTCCCAGGATGCAGCTCGTTCTGTTTTTCCCAAATGTTCCACGTTCCCTGTTATCCCCATCCTTCTACGGATTCTGTTGTTCCCTTATTCCATTTTCTCGATTCGTCCCACATATTCCTCTCTTTTGATATATTCACCCACTCTGCACATTAAGTTTTTGCTGTTAAATGCCTAGCTTTAGCATTCATACACTGCTAAGCGTGAGCAGCCTAACAATTATCAGCATTAACAATAAGTTAAAACTGGAGTGTTCTGTTTTCAACAAAATTTTAATCGTGCAAATGTAATTTATATGTAGTTATCGTGTAGCCCAATCCTCAAGGGGTGATCACCTTTGCCTTGTTCTTTATAATTAGTTCATTCTAGGAGCTGATCATAAGATAATAAAGGAAGGTGATTCAGACAGTACTTTAATAACAATTAATTCTATATTCACTTCAGCCTAGGTTACAGGCCGGGAACTCTCGGGCAAAATGGAGATAATGTGTTGTGGAAAAACCCCCACAGTTCTCCAGATTAAAGTTACATATTGTAATCACAATATTTATTTATTAAATCAATTGTATTTAGTTTTATAAAACAATTATATTGATCTGATCTCAATTCCTTTTTGAGTAGTATTATCTTGTTTTGGTATAAATCAGCATGCTATCGGAGACGACTTTGCCCCTCGACCGAGACCCCACAGCAAAACCTGAAACCAATACAATAATCCTCATCTGATGTGTTTGTTCCATCTCACTTGCTCTTGCCAGGCTCTTGGACCAAACCCCCCTCCCCCACCCCACTCTCTCTCTCTCTCTCTCTGTCTGTCTGTCTCTCTCTCTCTCTCTATCTCTCTCTCTGCCCTACCCTTTCTGCGCAATTCATTGCCATTGCTACGAAACCTCTACCCTTTTTTTCTCCTCCCACCACTTAATCATTTCTGCCCACTTTCAACGTTTGACAATCTCATGGTTTTAAAGTCAATTTACTGCGATAACTAGTCGCCAAACCCGGTAAAATTGACTCAGGTAACCAATTATAAAAAAAAAAAAACAGAAAAATAATTTAGATTAATTAACAATGCAACACCGTTACACGGTTCTACATTAACAACTGCGAATGTGTCGTCCCAAAGCAATTATCCTGCAGTTAGGACAGATCCACAGATCTGCACGGGGAAATTAAATGTCCTTTTTCGCGCACTTTTTTTGCAAGCCAAGTAAAACAGACTCAAAAGAAGAAAGCACCAGTAAGGATTCCTACAATTTATTTTAGATTATTATAATTAATTCATTTAAACAAAGACGTTCTGTTGGGTTAAGTAATATTGCTTCTATTTACGGTATCTGCTCTTCCTGAAAGCTTTTTTTTTTTTAAATCCTTTCCTGGCAACCTCTTGTTGACATACCGTTGCAACATTGCGTGACTATACACGCAGCCGTGTAATAGATATTGTATCTCCACGACCGCTATTTTTGTCCACACAAACCAACACTGTAAGAAATACAGGAAAAGTAAACTTTAAAAAAAATAGAGGAAGTTTTTCTCTTTGATGTGACAATTAATGTTGATGCATTCTATTTTTACTAAAATTTTAGTGCAAGCATACTGTTAACAATCATTTAAAGACGTTTAGTTTTTATCACTGTGAACAAGTTTGGGAAAATGCATCAATATTAGAATATTGTTATCGTAAAAAGTTTTGCAATCGATCGGCGACTCCATTTTTTCCCCCTTTTTAAAAAAAAAAAAACGTTTTCCTCCCCCTCCCACTCAACTCTCTTTTGCAAACAAAAGGTAAAGGTGTTCTCGTAACCCTTCGGTCCTTGGGGAGAAAGGAATTTGGTACCTCTCTTTTCTCTGGGCAAGCTTAATCATGTTGGTTCCCAGAAACCCCGACATCTTGCTTTAATAATCCTACAAAATACACCTGGAATACACCAAGGGGCGCCATAACGACCTCTCTCGCCCTGACCATGATGAGCCATTATTCCAGTCCATTACACTGAACTAATGAGGTTAAGTTTCAACTCGCTCTCTGCTAGTCTGTCTGTTGCTTCCTCTGTAGTTCCATAGCGCTGAAATCCGTGTGATCAAACCCAATACAATGTAATGTCAATAACCTGTAGTAGGCTACATTGTGTAACGATATTGTGCTATTTCGGCGAAAGGTTCTTTGATTAACTCGTTAGCGTTCTAATTTTGGTTCTCTTCCTAATGACTTAAAACTTCATAACAAGAGCGTCTTTCTTGGTCAAAAAGATTGAAATACTCATAAATCACCAGCGACGTTTGGCTGTTTACTACCGTAATGATCATAATTATTACATTCGTTATATTCCTAGACGTATCACACAATGTCGACTCAGCCAGCTGACCTTCTTCAATCTATTATAACGACCATGTTTAAAATACAAAATACGAGAAAGTCGGGTAATATGAAATGGGAGTGTAACTGAAAACAGGGCCTTTTCGCGAAAATAAAAGGCCAAAGTTATAATTTTTGTATTCCGTCTATATTTTAGAAGCAAATTTAATCGTAGTCACGTTTGAGACACCTGTCAGTGAAAGTATGTTTTGGTCGGTTCCATGACATTTAAACACGCGACAGATAATCACACGACCCTTAAACACAGACTCTTAATCACGCGTCAGATAAACACAGGCATAGATAATCACACGACAGATAAACATATTGACGGATAATCACAGCGACAGATTAACACAAGAATTTTAAACACACGACATATAATCACAACAAAAGAGCATTTAAAACTCACATTTAATGATTCTGAAGCAATAAAGCATACGGTTATAAAAACAATGTAAAAATGAGGATACTAGCCATAACATGTTATTCCGAGTTACTTGATAATCTATAAGTGTTGAAAGTTCCATTTTGATTATTCAAGTAATACTAATGGGAAATAAAGAAAACACCCCAAAAAGTAATGTATATACTTTTCATCTATTGGTGAGACAGATGAGCCATTGATCGCAAATACTGCAGAACGTTTGCAGCTAAATAAAGATTAACTGCACGTCCTACACGGTGCTTCAAGTCACGATACTTCTTCCTTGGCGGTTGATTGACTCCGGATATTCCCTGTAGAAAACTCGCCTTCTGCTTTTGTATATCAATCGAGATACCATCCAAGAATGTCCAGAGAGTAGGATGATGACACTGGAACAATGACTGGAGACCGTAGTGCCATCCCTCTACTAAGTTTGTTGTTCGGGCAATACCGTCAGCTGCAGCTTGATGTTGATTCCAACGTTGGATAGAGAATAAACTTGGTCCATAATTGTCGCGTCTTCCAGCCCGTCTTCGTCCACGGATGTAAGTGTGTTCGAAATATGACAGAAGCTCGGGCATTAGCTCATGTACTTCACCAATGTGATCTGCCAGTAGCTCAAAAGCATCCGTGACGTCATCTTCAGGAACAAGAGCTAATGCGGGTATACATCGGACTGCTCCACGAACAACGTTGTCAGTTTCATAGGCCTGCTTCATCCCAACTTCATTCACCTTCTTTAGCACGCTTTGACAGAGATGAAAATAACAGCCAGAGATGACTGCACAGGGATATGCTGCCTGAAATGCCCAAAAGTAGCAGAATCTGCGTGTGTCGCCATATCAAGCAGTAACCAGAAAATCAATATCTTTCCAATTAAAATCTGTAACTTTGACCTCTACTAGCTCTACTAGATTTTTCTACTAGGTTTCTTTGAACTATACTCACTTTCCAACTATGCAATACAATACAACCAATACAAAATTAAATACTATTTATCAAGTTTTAATTCCAGTGTTAATCTGTCGCTGTGATTATCTGTCCATATGTTTATCTGTCCAGTGATTATCTGTCCCTGTGTTTATCTGTCCAGTGATTATCTGTCCCTGTGTTTATCTGACGCGTGATTAAGTGTCTGTGTTTAAGGGTCGCGTGATTATCTGTCGTGTGTTTAAATGTCGCCACACCGTTTTGGTCATGACGACCTACAACCGTCTCTATAACGCCGTTAGCGAGACCCGAATGTAAGCGCCTGTGGTGAAAAGCTAAATCGGATATCAAACGACAAAACGGGCTTTTCCGTTTGTGACATAGAGAAGGGAAATCAAGATGTGTCGAATGTGCGCTGCCCTCTGGGTATGGAATTTTATTAAATCACAAGATATGGTATTAACATGCACTGACAGTTATTACAAAAGGCATTTCAATAATTGAATTGGATGCAGTCAATTTAAAATTTTAAAAATAAAAATTATTTTCCTTTCTCTGTCTTCTAATAGCGATTTCCCTGCCTTTACACCAAATGTTTGAGTGATAGATGTGTGTGTGTTTAGTGTGTGTGTATGAGTAGGTGAAACATGTGAGCGTGTACGTTGATACAGATTACATATACCGCGCTTTTAGCCTGATAGGTGATTTGGAAAAAAGCGCGTTTATAGCATCCAGTATTATTATTATTATTATTATTATTATTATTATTATTATTATTATTATTATTACTATTATTACTATTATTATTATTATTATTATTATTATTATTATTATTATTATTATTATTATTATTATTATTATTATTATTATTATTATTGGATCAATTTATATCAAGACCACCTGTGTATTTCAGGGTTTGTGATGTAGGAGTGGAAATTCCGGTTTTGGGGTTGTGTTTTCAATCGCACTCGGCAATCTCCGGAATTTTTTTGTTGTTGTTGTTGATAAAATTAACGTTTCCAACACCTAAGCATATTGGGGATAAATGAAGAATGCAGACGATGGGTAGCCGACGAGCAGCTCAATGAAGAGGTAGGTAACGGAGTTAAGTAACTGTAGATGGATCGAAGTTGGAGAGTGCTCGAAGGCGACACAAGGAGATGGGCAGAACCGCTGCAGGAGGGAGGAAGACAGCTCGTCAGACGAGTGTGATGCTTGCCGGAGAGGGAGAGTTGCCAGAGAAGGAGAAATTATCTTAGACCGGGGGAATGATGTGTAAATTACACAGACGAAAATAAGGACTTTTATATTTGGGGCAGACCAGGTCTGCCAAGCTATCGCAAAAACAGAAACGGAAAAGGAAATATAAAAGCTGGTTAAAAGATCGAATGGACAGGTAAAAATCTTTCAGGACCACAAGAACAAACCAAACTAACTAACAGACCAGGTCTGCCAAGCTATCGCAAAAACAGAAACGGAACAGGAAATATAAAAGCTGGTTAAAAGATCGAATGGACAGGTAAAAATCTTTCAGGACCACAAGAACAAACCAAACTAACCAAAAAACAAGATAAATGCTAAAAGGGGGAACCGCCGAAACGGGAAACCGCCAGAAGGGAAAAAAGGGACGCCAAAAAGGCCAACCTGGGCCAAAAGGTCAATAGAATTACAAAAAAAATTTAACGGAACCAGTAAAATGAAAAAAAAAAATAGAAAAAAATGGCGCGTGAAACAAGCCACGCAAATAAGATGGAGAGACCCGAACGCGATCTCCGGAAATGTGAACTTTGCTTGGGGTATACGCTGCGCTGGCCTGAGTGCGGTTCTAAAAAAATGGGGTACGCGTTTAGACTATAGTTTGGGGGTATAGATCTCCACTTGAACCCACAAAATGTGTTTCTGATGGTTTAGAGCCCCTTTCAATCATAGTAAGATCTATGCTTGAAGCAACTAGCAAGTCACAGAAATTATAACTCTGGTGGTGGTGGGGAATGAAGGGGGAGGAGGTACGGTCATGTTTCGGAAGGCGTCTCCCTAGTTTAAAGCGCAGCACGTTTCGTTTATGTTGTTATTTTTAAATAATTTTTTTTAATTGCCCCTGGAAAGTTTTTTAACGTATTTATAATTAAAAAAATTATATTATGCACGTCCGCAGGTATTTCGGGCCAAGAAATGTATCCAATAACAAAATGTCCGTTCAAGTTTTATTCCGACTCCAGTGACCCTGATGCTCATTGAGTTTGGCAGCGGCTGCGTATGTGAAAGGGATGCGTGCTTGTTACACTTTGTTTATGACACAAATGTTATACTCTAGTATATAATTATGTTTACACTTGATGCACTTATATATTAAATAAAGTTTGTTTTATAAGGTAAAATGACATGTGAGTAGGGGAGATGCGAGTGCGTTAGATCTGAAGAGTATATATTTTTACATTTTATACCTGTTTTTCAAGTCTGAATCCCTTTTATTTATTCAAGCAATGTTTAAAGCCTGTCATAATTCCTTGTAAGAGGTAATAAAAATATGTTGAATTGAACTGAATTGTTTCATTTTATATCCCGTTTCATATTACCCGATTTACCTTGTTCAATTTCACGACATTCTACCACCATTAATATCCTGGCATTCGTTATACCAATAAATCTAGTAATAATAATAATAATAATAATAATAATAATAATAATAATAATAATAATAATAATAATAATAATAATAATAATAATAATACAGGATGCTATATACGCGCCTTTCCCCAAATCAATCAGGCTCAACCTGTACCAACATACACGCTCACTTGTCTCATCCATCCTCACTCACACACATACACAACAAATACACATCCATCACTCAAACAGGTGGTGTAAAGGCAGCGAGATCGCTATTGGAAGACGGAAAGAAAATCGAATTTTTATTTTTGAAATTTTATATTGACTGCGGCCAGTATCATTATTGAAGGGAGGGAGGAAACCGGAGTGCCCGGAGAAAACCATCGGTGACCTCAATAGTCTCGTATCTAAGTCACATACGATTGCCCCTTGCGGGAATCGAACTCGCGACCTTCGGCATAGGAAACCGGCGAGTAATCCACTGCGGATCTTCGCAATATTCTGCTTGCCTCTCTCTTCCACCCACACTTTACAGACTTATTCAGACATCACGCATTCTCCTCGTTAGCGACTGCTAAAACCGAGAAAGCCAGGAGCCGGGGTACATCCTGTAAAGAATAAATGAATCTGCTGAACAGTATTTGGACACTCTTATTACAGCGCTGGTCTATCAAACGTAATTGAATCTTTAGAACAATGCACAATAACTTATTGTTTGAAAAAATAAATACATTTGTTTTGTTGGTGGTGGTCTACGATCACTATGTGTATCTTACATTAAATAAATGATTTATTCCGGTCAAAGTTATTAGTTTTCATATTGATTGGATAAATGCGATTTTGTTAACCCGGCGACAAGTGGTGGTAGTGGTGGTGGTTGTGGTGCTGCTGCTGCTGCTGATGATGATGATGCTTATGAGGAGGAGGAGGAGGAATTTGCATATAAAACTAAATCAACAATTGACGCTTGTCACAGGTTTCGTTTTTGGTTTGGTGCCCATAGTGTACGGCTGGGTCGAGTACGACTATTGGGAGATGACGTGTGCCATACAGTGGCACCTGTACGGCAAACCTGTACTGACCTACGTCATTGTCGCCTTCATCCTCTGTTTCCTTGTACCTGGCGTCATTCTCACTATGGCCTACTGCAAGGTAGTTCACTCTTAGCTTATTAGGTTAATTACCTTAAACGCTCTTTTGCCTCTTTATCAATTCATAAGAAGTACCTCACACTTGGTTAGGCTATCTCTAATTTATCGAATCCCCGTTTACAAAAACAAACTAGAATATAAACATCATCAAAAAATATTACCAAAACGCATAGATATACAATGCCTGCATTGCTATATAATAATACCATAGAAAGCTCTAGTGACCATTTGGCAGGGAGCGTCCAATAGCTCCAATCTGACCCAACCGACCCCATAAACAAATAAGGAGTTTTTGGAGAGTTTTCAAGAAAGAAAAAAAAGGGTGACTAGTCTAGCGAAGAAGATATATTGATAGAACATATCGACATATTAGGAACGAGAAAGAGAAATAAGAATGATAGAAACAGAGGTAATTTAAAGCACTAAATTTCCACGAAAGTGGGGATACTATTTTTATAGAAAACTCCGACTGGGGTAGCAGCAAAATGACTCCACTGGCCCCGACCTTTGCGGTATAACAAATATTTTGGAGCGGGAAGCAGACCATTAACCTAGGTAATGATCCTATGAAATTTGGTCAAAATCTGTTTAGGGATTCTTGAGATATTGCTTATAACGGACCGACAGACGGACGGACCAGCCTCACCGACCGGCGTACATACATTTTGCTCGCACGTGAATTCCCTTCGCCTATTTCAAAGTATTTCCAATCAAGTTTAGACATACACAAGTCGGGGTGCCATACGTCTCGCTTACTCCCGTTTCGACTACCCTTTGTTCTCGTTCGTTCGTTATTTAGATTACCGTCCCAAGAAACTTTCGCTTATAAGGGACAAGGGCTGTTGACAGACAGTAGGAGATTTCCCGATGAGGGTGGTGACAAGGTGAAGTCCGTTGAAAACGGGGCACAGGATAAGTGGACCGTTATAAACAGGTCCGAAATTAAATGGTGGCTTGGTGGTACAAGGAGTGGGTGGGCGCTAATAGTGCTCAGAAGGACTGGATATACGCTTATAAGCACGAAAGGGAATATGTTTATAGGCTCAAAGAGCAAAAACAGTTATAAATATGAAGCTTTTATAGAAGGACAGACCAGGTCTGTGCTATTTAGGCAACAGGGGCAAGGCTAACGGAATATAAAAGCCTACGATAAAAATAAAAACCGATTAAAAATAAAATCCTTCAGGGCCACAAAACAAAACTAAACAGAAACAAAAACAAAAAATGCTAAAACGGCCAAACGTGGCTGGACCCAACGGTCAAAAGATGGCTATAAAGCCTAAAGAATAATAAATATTACAAAAAGCGACCTACATAGCCAATAAAAAAGTCGATGTATATACAAAAATAAGGCGCAACATGTGAAAAAACAAAATGCTACAAAAGGAATAAAAACAAATAAACCGCAAGAGCCGAAGAGACAAAAAGCGGCATCAATTATATAAAAGCACCACAAAAATTATATGGTGCAAACGCGATGATTACTAAAACAATAAAAATCACAACCATTATAAAAAGTTATGGAAAGTTTTCAGCTGATTACGAAACAGCCACGTCCGGAGAACCCGACCCCGTCAATGGGCCACGGTGAGAACGAAGTACATCATCAACAGGGGCATTTTTAAATCCCCAACGAAAGGTATCTAGGGCATCATTGAGTTCCTCCGCGTCTAAATAGGGCACAAAGGCTTTGGCGGCCACCTCCAACCACCCCGCGAGTTGAGAACCAGAAGGGGGCGATTTCCGCTTCACCTGGGTTGCACACGTTCTAGTGGGCTTTCTACCAAGTTCTCGGTTCGGGGAGAACTGAACCTCCGCGTCGCGTGTGTGACCGGGACTGGCGGTCTCGACCTCGAACTCTGACTGGGTACCGACGTCAGAGCAAGGCTGGCTAGAAGTGGACAGTGAACGACCGGCCAAGCCACGGACTGTATCCACAAGCCCGGCGACAGCATGAGTAAGTTTCTCGACCATAGACTCAAGGCGTACAATAGCAGCCCAAGGATCGCCGCCGCCGTGAACAGGCGCGGACGACACCTCGGCACGGTTCGTATTCGCGCGAGACCCAGATGGCAACGCGGCACTGAAAGGACCATCGTCAACCACCCGAGACCAGGGCGGCAAGGACGACGAGACGGGCGGAGCAGCCAAGACGCTGTCTTTTCCCCACACGGTTTTAGTTTTTACCTGCTGCACAGGCGCCGAGGCCAACGCGGGATGAGTCCCCGTCCCCGAGACGACAGGGATACCGGCGACCCCACATAATGGTCCGCCCGAAACGGAATCCCCCAAGGTTTGTGAACGGGCCTTAGACAAGGCCTGGGTACGCGGCATATAACTAGCAGCTCTCAAACGGTTTGCAAGAATGCGCTCTTTGAGCGCAGGACAATTTATGTTTGCAGCGGAGTGACAGCCCCGACAGTTAGGGCACACGCGCTTGATAGCTTTGCACTGTGCACCAGAGTGCCCGGACCCACCACAGGACGAACAAGTTTGATTTGAATTACACTGTTTTTTTGTGTGACCAAATTTCTGACAATTGTAGCAGCGGATAACCGTTGCCACAAAGGGGCGCACTGGGTAGTCCCTGCGATTTATTAGCAATACTGTAGGCAAGGTATATGCCTCAACGGTGACCTTGACCGAGGTGGCCAACTTGCCGTCTGCACAATTCAGACGACGCATACTACGGATCAAACATGCATGAACACGTCCGTCGGGGCCAACCGCCCCTTCGCATTTGGCCATAATTTCTTCTTCAGAAACTGTTAGGGGAATACCCTGTATAACTCCCTCGACCGTGGGTTTAGGTAACACACAAGTCACCGACAACTTCCCTAGCTCAGACACGCCAGCAAGTTTCAACTGCTGAGCACGAGTTTTGCAGGCCACCAGGTAGCCCTCTCCCAGCTGCCTCACCCTGTCAATAGGCCCCACAGCCTCAGATAAATGTTCGGCCAATTTCCAGCCGCGCGATTTGAAACTCTCCTGACTAGGAGCATCGGAGTATTTGATTATTACCGGAAACCGGCACAAGCTATGACTGACTACCGGCGGAGGATTTGATAAAAACCCATCTTTATTTCTGTTTCTTCGTCTGCCAGCGACAGTCGACCAGTTTTTCTCATGGTCTCCAATGGGAACCGCTGCAGACTGCCCGGGAGCCGGTTCGGAAGACTCTACGACAGTCTCCTCGTGAGCCTGAGTTAGACTATCAGCCACGGTCGGCTGACTCTTTAAAGCAGTTGCCTCAGTCGTCCGCTCATCCATTCCGTTGGAGGAGGCCGATGAGGACTCAGAGAGCGTCCTCCTGGAACGTTTACGGTTCGGTGTAGACGGGCCCACACCGACCTGGGCCGCCATGGTCTGGTCAGACGCAGCAAACGATTCCATACCTTCATTGACAATGATAGCCGAATCGATTTTCGATTTGACAACCGGAGAATCCTTCCGCGGCGCCCCGACCGGGCAGCGCCTCCAATGTGGAACATTCGACTCAGACCGATCCATAAAAACCACAACGCGATCAACTGTGCCAATTTACTACATAGTTAAAAAAACTAATAACCACAGGTAAAAGGAATAAAAACTCAAAACTTACAAGAAGCTAATCAAATCTGTTAAAAATTTGCCTAAAAATGGACCAAGTCCAGGACTGGATCAAAAGGTAAAAAAGTTACTTTAAAAATTCAAGACCATAGCCTAGGGGGCCTAACAGTAGAATAGTCACCAACAGAGAATAGGCAGACAGGGCCGCAGCCTCGGTGTAGGCGCAGTAGCACAGGTTAGATGCCCAAAGGAAGACGCAGTGTCGAGAGAAGAAGTTTCGTCAACAGCGCGGCTCCTGGCAGCCTCAAAAACGATAGCGTCAAGGTGACTGGTCCCCAACCAATGAAGAGACGATGCGTTGGCACTCAGTCTTGTAAATAGCGATGCGTAGGCACTCAGAAGTAAACCCTGTGTAGACACCAATACACTCTCAACTTCAACACTCGATCTGTAGATCGTGTTTGTTCTCGCAAATGGTGTCCCTCTTATATCCAGAGCGCATAGGCAGAGGCGTTTCGCCAACACAGTCACTCGCGTTTCCACTACAAGAGGACTAGTCTAATATATATACCCGCACGCATATATATATATATATATATATATATATATATATATATATATATATATATATATATATATATATATATATATATATATATATATATATATATATATATATATATATATATATGGGGGGGGGTGTGGCTGTGTATGCTGGTGTGCGTGCGGGCGTGCGGGTGTGCATACGTGAGTGGAAATTTTGTTTACAATATGCGTGCGAAACGTGAGTAGGCGAAACGTGAGTAGGCGAAACGTGAGTAGGCGAAACGTGAGTAGGCGAAACGTGGCGTACCGAAAATTGTGCACTTATGAAACACTAATGCTGAAAGGGTAAACTATACCGAATACGCTTATTTTACCCCTTAATGAACCCACGGTCCTTAAGAACGGAAATCGTTTAGGATTAGAGGGAAATGGAACGGTACTTTTGTTCTAATCCTTTCTCCTCCCACTAAATATACAACTGCGATTTTGAAACTAATGAACCTAGCATTTACGAAACGCGTATATAATTTTAAAACGTAAAAAATAAAAATTCATTTCTATTCCGACTTCTGTAAGATCGCCGCTCTTTGAGTTCGAATGAAGAAATTGCGCGTGATGGCTCCCTGTATTATTATTGTATTTTTAAGGAAATGCAGTGAACATCTAATAAACATTTAGTCTGCTACTATCCCAATGCCGCTTACATTCTTCTTGGTTTGAGCAGTCATAATCAATACGTTGATTCATTTGAAGCTGTAAAGCCGCATTCAAACTACGTCGTGGACGAGCTCGTTTCGCAGTCCTCTTTTTTTTCTTTGTTTCTTTTATTTGTTTTTCATTCCTTTTTATTTTTTTTAAGGTTGAAAAACATGTCTATAGTTAAAATTAATTCAAGTCGAACTTGGTTCCAAACTGACTAAATTTATCGAATCTCCACTGCATTTATTCAAGCCTTAACCCTCCCCTTCCGACAGTCACTGAACTAACCTTACAATGAACCTTAATGCGAGCTAATACCGTTCACTTGACCATACAAAGAAAATCAAAAAGACCTAACAATACTGTTGGTTCTGCTGATGACGAAATATAAAAATTGTGCAATGCAAAATCAATACATTTTGCAGGTTTTCAACGCTGCCAAGAAAATCATGCCCCGGCCTCAGCCCATGGTCAACCTAGGCGTCATCAACGAGATGACGCCGGACATTGCGAGAGATCCGAGATCTGGGCCAGCCCATCCAGCAGCAGCTAACGGCAACGCCCGACACACGGTAGAACCACCCCCAAGGCGAAAACCAGTGTACAGCGAAAGCGCCAAAGCGGTTCGCGGCTTACTGATCGTAGTGATCGCTTACTTCGTGTGCATGACGCCTTTCAGTGTGACCAAGTTGTACAAAGTGTGCGTGCCCATCCCCGATGCCTTGCCTGGGTACGCCAACGTCATTGCCACATTTTTTCAGTATGTCGGCAGCGCCGTAAATCCTCTTATCTACGGTCTTTTCCGCAAAGACTTTCAGAAAGCTTTCATGTTCCTTATTTGGAGGTCCGTACGGCGAGGAACAGCCCGGAATTCTATTGGAGGACTCAGTTCTACGTCATTCTAACTATCCTCCCCACTCTTCTAAATCGCTTCATGTGACAGGATAGATACCATGTCATATGTTTATATGTGTGTGTGAGAGAGAGCGAGAGAGCGAGAGAGAGAGAGAAGGTGGGTAGGTGTGGATGAGTGCGAGCGAGCTTTGTGGATGGAGAGAGATACATAAGCTTCGTGACAATGTTATACTGTGAAATTTAATGCCGCCATGAACTGTGTTCTTTTTGGTTTGTACTCACTCTTGCGTTCTATAATGAGCAATATTATCCCACAGCATTTTAAAAACGAATAATATGATCTGTTGAGGCCCACATTATCGCCGATGTTGGGAAAAAAGGCTAAACCCTGAGAGCTGACTATTGTACATACACTTTTGAGTGTGTTGTTATTTTCAACATTTATGATCGCTACCGCACATCAATTTGTTTTCTTTCAGACTTATTTGGAAATACTTCGTAGTTTATACTTTATAGTCAGGAATCAGGCCGGGCCAATTGTCTGGCTGTTGCACGTCGTATCGCAAGAACCAATGGACAGAATTTGTTCAAACTTCAAAGGAACATTTCCAAGGTTTAGGCGCCAGCTTCCTGTGCCATCGTATTTGTTCTATCTCAAAGGTCAAGATCGCTGGGGTCAATTCTTTGCTAATCATGTTTTTTTCCATATCTCATAAACGGCTGAACCGGTGTTGCGTTTTTGTGTTGTTATTTTTTTTTTTTTTGGGGGGGGGGAGAGGGGGGTGGTGGTACGAAGTGAGGATGGAGGTGAGGGGGAGGGGTGGGGGTGTTACAGATACAACAAATGGCCGCGTCATTCCCTGGCAGTCCTTTGGTCGGTCGGTTGGATAGGCAGTCCAAATGTCATTTTTCTGTTCAAAGCATTAATTTTATTTTGCATTATCTCAAAACAATACTTTGACAGATTGTCATTATTTTTACTACGCAGATTCTGCTTGCACTTTTATTTCATTCATATTATAATTTGTTCTTTTTGAAAGGTTAAGGTCGATGAGGTCTATCATATTCTAAATAAATGTGAGACTGAATCTCACAATTGGTTTCACAGATTTAGATAAATTTTAGCGTCAAGAATAGTTCAAACGACGTTGACGACGACGACGTTGACGACGACGACGATGATGATAATGATGATGATAATGATGAAGATGATGATGAAGAGGAGGAGAAGGAACGAGAAGGAGATGGGACTAGGAGGAGGACGACGCCAACGAGGTGGACGACAAAAAAAGAGGAGGAGGAAGTTCGCAATTGTTCCAAGTTTTAGTTTTGCTTCTTTGAGATAAAACCTAGACAGAACAGCTCCACAAGCATTCACACTTTAGAAAATTCTGATTTTCAGTTGTACATGTCTTGGGAAATACATTTTTGAATGGCTAGTCATTTTGTTGTTTGATTGGTATATTATTTTCAATTTAAGCTCTTTGTGATAAAGACCGCTGAATGCATATATGTTTTTTTTAAAAACACACGCGCGCGCGTGCGTGTGTGTGTGGGTGGATGAGTTGGTGTGTGTGGGTATGCGTGTGGATGGATGGATGGGTGGGTGCATGGGTGTGTAACTGTGTGTGTGTGTGTCAATGGGTGGGTGGATTGATGTGTGTGTGTGTGGTGTTACATGTTGTTGTTATTGACATCGTTGTTATTATTTTTTGTTGGTATTCTTAAATTCATTGCATAAATGAAATCTCACAACTCCCAATATTAAATATTCTTGGTATGTCGAAAATTAATATTGCTATCGTATAATAACGTTGTGGGTGTATTCAGCATGTCTTTAACTGCCTGTCCTGAACCATTGTGATCATCATACAATAACTTGTAATTGTGGAATCATCATCACACACAACTTATAAATGCGCAGTCACCATCACCAAAGAACTTTTAAGCATGCAATTATCATCACACAAGAACTTTAATTGCGCAGTCATTCTTCTCTGTAGGAACTTTGTGTTCATTTTTTCTACACAATCTCTGCCTCTACTGAACACCATAAAATAAATAATGAGAAACAAATGGATAAATAAATTAAAGACTGTTAATTTGGACAACAACAAAAAAAAAGCAAGACAAGACAAGGCAAGGCAACTTTTTTAAAACCAGGCTCTTCATCAGGCAGACAAAACACCACATAACAAAACCAGACGAAATGTCATTTACTATAAAACATAACAACAATCACAAACGCACAAGACTTCCTGACAAAACACTACAATGTATTACAAATATTAAGTACTACTAGTAACAAATTTCAAGATGGGAAAAGGATAGCAGAAGCAATTAGTTCTCACAAGACAAAGTAATACAGGGTTTAACACAGAAGCGCACTCATACATCAACACGTCCATGTAGTAATTTACACAAATATAAACGACAAATGTAATAACATGGAACAGTAGGTTAGTTGCATGAAGCAAATTTACATCATACAACGCAACTGCCAAACTTTAAATTAAATGGGCCACTCACCTCGCCTTTGTCGACCTTCATCCCTTGACCTTTGTATGCATACTGGGCCTTGACCTGAGGGATTTTGCGTGTCTCCATGGCATCCTGCATTACCTCTTTCTCCACCACCTCCTCCACCTCAATCTCCTTGGGCACATCGACGACCTCTTCTACATATTCTTCCTCCTTTTCGGCCTCTCCATTTTCTACTGGAATGAATTTGTCAGGGGAGATCTGAAAACAAATCGCAAAATGGCGTGAAAATGGCAATTAAACAGGGACAATATTTATAAACCCTGTGAGATATTAAGTGACACTGAAACTGCACAGGTAAACTTCAAGTTGAGTATCCAGTCCAAACCAAACTAAATGTCAGAGCTTGTAGACATCTATATTATTTTTGACTCACATGCATAGCAACGTAATGTACTCGCCACCCTTCCTTCCCCCCACTCTCCCCCCACCATCCCCCCCCCGCCCCTTCCCCCTCAAAAAAAGTAAATCCAACAAAAACTTTAAAGTGGCTAATTACTCTGAATCTATTTTATGTATCGCAACCACACTTCGAAATGATTGTGTATATCCATGAGACCTCCAAAATTATCAATGACTTGACTTCAAGGTGAATGTCACAGGGTCAACAAATGGTAGACAAAATATTACAATTTCTCAAAAAATTTAACTTTTTTCCCTAAGTTGAACTTACGATTCTTTGAGGCATGGTAAATTTCAATGAGACACACATACTACGCAAACCTTGCTCTACTGTCAGGTCATTGGTGCTGTCCAAAGTCGTTTCGGATAGGTACTTTGATGTGACCTTTACTCTAAACTATGAGAGATATACAGTCCAAACTAGTTCTATTTAGAGATAATATACGTTCCCTTTTTGCTTTGATCTTGACCGTCAAGGTCATTTTAGGCCGTATAAAAATGTTTTTAAAATTCTCATCGTACAATAAAATGGCTCTATATTTAAACAATAGTATGCAACAACATTGGTCATACATGAGCATCAGAGGTCACATGAAGATCAAGGTCAACCGATGATCAAGGTCACGGAAAGAAGGTCAAGGTCATTCCATGGTAACTGTTTTTTAATTTATTTTTTTAGCATAATACAACTTTTGCTGTAGCTTATTTTACCGTACATTAGTGTATTTATAGTTGGAGGTCAAGGTGATCTCAAGGTCAAGAGCACTGAAAGATCAAAGCTGTTATTACTTTGCATTTTAATGCCACGTATCAGGATTTTTTGTGTTTTTTGTTATGCCTTTGTATTTATGAACTATTCAAGTTAGCTATTTTTGGAACATCAAAACGGACATCAAAGCCCAAGGCTAATCCCTCAGCATGGTGCACAGCTTCAAATATTTAGGAGCAATTGTATCAAACAATGGATCCCAACAGAAAGTCCTCTGCAGGATAGCACAAACAACTGCTGCCCTAACAAGGTTGAAGCACATTTGCAAAGACAGGATCACCAGTCTACACTCCAAGGTAAGGCTGCTGCGCTCCTTTGTCATCTCCATCTTCCTATACTCTTGTGAAACATGAACCCTAACAGTAGACCTACAATGAAGAATACAAAGCATGGAGATGATGTGCTACAGAAGACTTCTGGGAATTTCCTATACCCAGCACATTACCAACGACGAAGTCCGACAGACCATTAAAAGCAATTGGACAACACGATGACATGCTCACAGTGGTAAAGAAACTCCGATGTTATGGCCACCTCACCAGAGCATCAGGCCTTGCAAGGAGGCAGAAGAGGGAGAGAGAAAAAGAGGTGGGAGGACAACACTCGAGAATGGACTGGCTTGAAACTGAGCGAAGCCATGAGGGTTCCTCAGGGCCAAGAAAGATGGAGTATGCTGGTTAAACGATCATCTGTGGTGCCACAACTACTTTCAAGTTACGAGATAGGATCGGATAAAGGATAGAAAGTAACAAAAGAAAGAAACTATTGACCCAAAACCGAACAACACTTTCAAGGTATAGTCTGCGTGAAATGAATTTTATAATGAATTTATTTGCACTCTTCCCTATTAAAAAAAAAAAAAAAAGATTAAAAAAAAAAAGAAATTGAACATTGCAAAAATAGTAAGACAGCTTCCACAGCAAAAATCAATAATCCAATTACAGACTTATAGTTTTCCTCTCTTTTCCTTTCCAGCCCTCCTTTAACACACAACAAGCGACCACAAAAAATCGCGAGGCAACGAACTAAAATACAACTATTGATACAGTCTATCTTCATTTATTTCTTTGTGATCGGACTGAGATGTTATATAAAACATGGATGCGACATCAGTCAAGTTTGTTATTGTTTCTTGTTTGATGTTGTTTTTGTTGCTATTGCTGAGAGGATGTGGGCGTGGAGGGATCGGATCGTACTGATGAATGTGTGATGTGTACTTTTATTTTTTATTAAGCGCAAAAAACAACAAACTGTTCATCTTACAAACATACACGCAACTTACCATTAACATAAAATTACAACAAGCACAACACGAATAAAAAATTCAGTTTTAAATCGAGTAATTGAAAATTCAGAGAGAAGAAAGGAGGCATACTAACACCTCACAGTCATTAGAACAAAAGACCAGTAAGAACGTAAATGCAACACTAATACCACATCAAAAAACTACAGGAAAAAGACTCATGCTTCAGACTTCCATGCATATAGACCCACATGATTAGATTCTACGTTCTAATCAGCCGTCAACGTGATGAGCTACCGATGTCAACGGGAACAAAAGAGTATAACGGCGTTGTCTGATTCATTGAATTAGTGTGTTATAACAGTACCTTGTACTGCAAAGAGAAAAGCAGAACAAAAGAGAAAAGCAGAACAAAGCTAACAGGGTGTATGTGGAAGAGGAAAGGAGGAGGGGGGGGGGTAAATACTATTTTGGTATTATGTGAAAGTTCAGTATATGACCTTTATTCATAACGCAGCACCAAACCTCGTAACTCAAAATGTGAACGTACGATCAATTATATGTGGCACCCCAGGCGAAAAACCATTTTAAGTCGCACAGACTGTTTTCGAGTTATAGACTAAAAACCAACAGTAAACTTATCCTTCAAAATATCGATCTTCAGACCTAAAAAAAAACATTTTGGAATCTACGATGTTTGCAATTCTATACGGGACTTAGCTCTGGAACCCACCAGAACCCAAAGTGTGCCTAATGTAAATAAATATCCATCAGACCTGCAGCATTATGCATGACATGCATGGCACTTTTATTTGTTGGCTCAAAGCCAAATTCTGATGCCTCCATTTAAGGATTGATTTTTTTTTTTCGCTGCTGGATAATATTATTCCAAGATCAAGGTCATAGGTTAAACAAATATTAGTCAAAATGTTAAGTATTTCACGGCTATTTCTTGCCTAGTTTATTATCTTGGACGTAGGAACCAAATGACACACCAATGTGACATATCTACAATGCAAGTTATGGAGATTTTGCCTCCAGATTAAGGTCACAGGAGACAGCCTAAACTGGATGGTATAGGTCATTAGATATGTTCATGATGATGACTTGTAGGACGCTGAAATTCCATGCCACAAAGTCATGCTCAACGCGCACAAATAGTGTCTCAGCCATCTCATACACACACACACACACACACACACACACACACACACACAAAAGCTACTGAAACGGGTGGGTTTTTCCGTCCTTTCCTGAAGCTTTACTGGAAGAGAATTCCAGAGGTTTGATGCTGCGTTATGAAATATATGACCTTGAGATACGGGAGGCGATACAATTCCAAACGTATCCTTAATAAAGGTCATATACTCAACTTTCACATGATACCAAAATAGTATTTCTGTACTCAAGGTCAAGGTCGTTTAAGTCCTTACAAACATTACGAAAATGTCACTTTTTGGAATGTTCCCATAGCTGATCAACCGTATGCCTTGGCGTTAGTTTATTAAATCATACTTGAACATTCAGGGCCAGGTGAAGATGAAGGACAAGTAAGGTCAACGTCATGTCAAAGTGTATCGGTTTTGTTAGATAATACATATTACAGTTTTTGTGTACGAAACGTGAAATCTCAAGGTCATGAGAGGGTTAAGGTCATCTGAATGTCAAAATCAGATTAAGGTCATTTTCATTTCCCACATAATATGACTCTTGTTTCAATATTTTTAACTATATGATATGATATAAAGGTAAAAGCCATCTCAAGATGAAGCGGCCATGGAAATGCCAATTCTGCCTTGTAAGATGAATGCTAAATTTTTTACAGAAGCCTCAATAAGACTAATGACTGAGGAGATAGAAAGAGGAGAGAGTGAGGAGAGAGAGAGCAGAGAGAGCTAATGATGGCGATTTATTAACAAAACAATAATTGCCTAGCAACAGTGGCTATTTAGGCAAGGCGAAGAAAGAGAAGAGAGACAGAGAGTTGATGTTTAAAAACACTGTCACAACAGAAAACCGATTCTGAGACATAGAGAAGGACAAAGAGAAAGACTTGAATATGGATTTACACAGAAAAACTTACGTTGTGTTCACTGGCTGCTTTTGTCATGAGAACAGCCAGTTCCTCTAAACGTTTAATCTCAATGTTGAAAGCTCTGATGTCTTTGTCCAAGTGATTATGTCTTGAAAGCAAAGCCTGAAAAATCAAGAAAAAGTAAGACTATACAGTAAGCTGCAATCGTTAAAAGATGCATTTCTTCATATTATTAGTAGGAATATGCTGTAGTTGATGGTGGTGGTGATGATGATGATGATGATGATGATGATGATGATGATGATGATGATGATGATGATGATGATGATGATGATGATGATGATGATGAAAAAAAGACACACCCACCTGTGCACCAGCCTCGTCCTTGCCGTAATCATCACTTGTGACAAGAGGCATCTTCTCCTTCATCCATGACTCTGCTTCGTTGGCATCAGCGTAGTACTGAAACACAATCAACAATGACATTACCAGAAAAAATCCCATTTTTTCACGCAAGTAAAATGAATTGCTTTTAATTATTTAATACAACTTTAACAACTCGAGGCGATAGGCCCAAAGTGCGAACTTCCTGCTTGATGCGCATTGTTCGTCATCCCAGACATCATTACAACTTATGTTAATCATCATGTGATTTGAAAACTGTTTTGGTTCCCCCCCCCCCCCCCTCCCCGCTACACTATTGCATCCTGTTGCTTGGTTTTTAGCATGTGAGCATGAAATTCAATGGGTAACAACCCTATATTAATATATATATTAATGTTCATCAGTACAACTTATGTTAATCTGATGAATAAAATTTGATACAACAACAACATCCCAGACAACTTAACTGTTTATGCATTTATTTGCACCTGTCAACTGCCTTTCTCACAGAATTACCAGGTTCTTTAATGTGCCAGTGCAGATACTTGGGAAGATGAAAAAAATCATATAAAGCAACATTACAGTAAGTTGTTTTCTGTGTGAAAAATCTCCTGTCATTGTCAAGATTCAAAACTAATTCATGTCAGGTGATTATAATACAAGTGTTCTGAAACTGAATCCAGTAATAAATCACATAGAAAATTAAAAGAACACTTTTATTATCATATACCATACTGACAAACAGAACAATATTTATTTAACGCCTCCCCACTAAATTAATCTAATCAATCAAACGAAAACATTTCATTATAAAAAGGTGTTGAACTTTTAACTTTTTTTGGTGTACATACCTGCTGTGCCTCAATGGCGTCTTCCAGTCGCGTGCGTCTTATGGAAGCTCCATCCTGCAGCTGTTTCCACTTGTCCATGAGGTTCTTGATGCGCGAACCAATCTCCAGTCTAGCCTCGTGGCCACGGTTGACCAGGTCCTGGCCCTTGCCACACACAGCCTCACACCTCGGCCAACGACCCTGCATCTCAGCTTCTACAGCCTAAAAGGTGAAGTGAGGAAAAGAGGGTGGGTTTGTTAAAAACTGATCTATCAAAAATAAATATGTATCTGCTTGTTTTACTACTCTATCACTACTACTACAATAATAATATGGCATTCAAACTCAAAGCTCAGTGATCTGTAATCAACATATACATGCTTTCATGATGCATGTGTGTTATGGTAGAAGTGTGTGCAATGGGGAGAAAGGGTGTGTGTGGGAATGTGTATTGGGTTGGGATAGGATGTGAGAAAGAGTGTATCTGGAAAGGGATTGGGATTGTGTTGAGTAGATGGATGGAGAGATAAGAAAACTATTCCTAGCCAAGTTTGGTAATAATTTTCCATTAAAGGTAATGAATCATTACCAAAGGTAAATACCTAATTTTCAGTTTTAAAAATTGTTCACAGTTGTTACTAACTTTACTTATCAACAAAACCAACTAGTCATAAACGGATGAGAGAAAAAGTTTTGTTTAGTAGGTCAACTGGAGGTAACTCCTTTATTTCTACATTCAGCGAGTACCGGCAGAGTTCTCGTTCTTGCCAACACCCCTCCACCTATAGAATCCACAAAAGAAATCAGACAGCGTAATTGAACAAAGAGAGACAACTCACATCATGTTTCTTCAATAGCATGAGAGCAGCATTAAGGTCCTTGCCAAGATTTGAGGAGCGGACAGCTTCAATTCTCTCTGCAACCCATCGGTCTTCCTCCTCAGTGTCTTGCAAGAACTGGTAGTACTGATGGGCCGTTTCCAAGCCAGTCTTGCGTTTATCACTCAGCGCTTGCACTCTAAAATTAAATGCCCAGAAATAATGTATTAAACAGCAAAATATATAAGAAAACAAATTCCTGCTGGAATGTCACTGTGACAACATGTGACACATAAAAAGACAATCGGAGAGGATGTTCACAAATCACTAATTGAAAATGCCGGTTTTTATGAAATTAATGCACATTTTATTTAAAATACAGTATATTTAATTACAGTGTATTTAGAATATTTCTACTGTTGTTGTTATTATTGTTGTTTTTAAAATTTAAATATTAAAATATAAAAACAACAATAACAACAACAACAGTAAGAAATACTCTAAATACACTGTTTCAACTTAGCTGCAAAACTCTTAAAGGTCTACTTCCACACCAAACGATAATTTAATTACATGTAGAGGTGCTGAAAATATGAATATATTCAAAAGTTTGGCAGCTCAACTCATCTTAATTTCCTAAAATGAGGGATTTTTCAAAAATACACCCCTGCATTTTTTTTAAACAGGAGAGAGAGGGGAAGGTTACGGAGTCTGATAAGGATGTATTGTTGCTTTAGGCACAGAAACAGCTCTATCTTCATCACTGCTACTACTACTGGAAACACTGCCTACAACAGTTCTTCTTCCATTTTTTTTTTTTAAACTAACAACAACAACAACAACAACAAAAACAAAAACAAAGTCATTTAGGATGAGTGCCTTGTCACTTGACTCCATGTCTGTAACCTTGTGACATCACATCCTTTGCTAATTGCTTTTGAAAGCCCATGGAAAATATTCCGATTTTGAAGCTCATTAACTTGATAATGAAACAGATCTGAACTATAAAATTTGGCATGTCTTATTTTTTCCGGCATCTTTACCGATTGCAAAAATAAAAGTCAGGTGTAGAAGTAGTCTTTAAAACTTCAGAGGAATGAAGACCAGCTCACAACATTGTCAATCTTGTTATCATGATTCATATATTAACTTGTTCAGAATATGTTTAGTCAAAAAATAAAAAATAAAATAATGAACATCATTGGTGCTTGCTGAATCCAGTTCAAAAACAATACATATTATAAGCAACAGGAATGAGCACTATATTTTCCAAGAAAAACTCACAAACCACAAACACTGCCAGGAGGCTATAACAATTACAACAAGCAACCGCTATGTAAAATTCCCCTTCACTCAATACAACTCACCGGTTGAGATCTTCGTTCAAGGCAGCGAGGCGCTTGTCAAGGGAAGCAGTGGACCCATCGTTTGGAGCCTGAGACTTTCTGTTGAGCTTGCGGACGCGCCGCGTCAGGGCTTGCAGCTGAGCTTCCTGCAAACTGTGCTGCTCCAGCATATCTTGTGTGGCCTGCAGGTGCTTGCCATAGTCTTCACCAGCGACTTTGCTCTGCACAAATAATAATAATAATAATAATAATAATAATAATAATAATAATAACAATAATAATAATAATAATAATAATAATAATAATAATAATAATAATAATAATAATAATAATAATAATAATAATAATAATGTTGGTTTTGTACTACTATTAATTCTCATCTTCTCCCTCCCCCCTCCCCCCATACTCCTCTTCCTCCTCCTCCTTCATCTTCTCCTTTTTGCTCTGTTTCTTCTTTTATAATTTTATTCCCATTTTATTACAAATTATCATATATATTATCCTATCCTATCTCATAACTCGAAAGTCACTGGGGCAGCGTACTCCATCTTTCTCTGTCCTCAGCAGCCATCATGGCTTCACTCAAGAAAGTCCATTCTTGAATGTTGTCTTCCCACCTCTTTTTCTGTCTCTCTCTTCTTCTGTCTCCTTGCACCATGCCTTGCAGGATGGTTTTGCAAGGTCTGATGCTCTGGTGACGGGGCCATAACATCAGAGTTTCCATTTTTTACCACGTCTTTTCCAATTGATCAACTCTTAACAATAATTAATTAATTAGTTTGTGCGTGTTCACAGTGCTGATTGATAATGTGTGTCTCTTCCAGAGACCGGGACATCATGAAAAGATGGCCCTACTGGACAAGCTTGATGAATGTAAGGCAACCCTGTCAGGTTACAATGATGTCATGGTCATGTTCCAAGCAACGATTCCATTCAGGAAGACCATTCCAAAAAGAGGATGATTGAGTGGAAGATTCGAACCGGTAAGCAAATGCATTGGCTGGTATGAAATTGCAGAATCCTCTTGGGAACCCTTTTTCTTAGGGTAGATTAGCCATTAGAAAATGATCGGGACAATCTACCACCTTATCTTTTCTTACCAAAAAGGTGAAGTGCCAAATCTGTCTGCCCCGACGAGAATTGATTTGGAATGGCTCTCAAAGAATGAAATATAACATCAACATGTTGTCCAATTAAAAAAGATAGTTTAGCATAACCAGAACACATATAAATGTTACAGTAAATTTACAAAACAAGGACATTCACACATTTTCTAAAATTTGTAGTAAATTTGCAAAAGGAGCTATATAATAGTGTTTATATAAATTTTTTTTAAAACTGTATAACATGATTAAAATTAAACATAATTAAAATGTGATTAAAAGAAAACATAATTAAAAGAAAAAATAAGAATGGATCACAGGCTCTGGTATTTGGACACGCGAACGTCTTCCTCTGCGTATCTACACCCAAGCGCCTATACCTGTGATGTGTCTCCATTCTGGTTATCTATAGGTACCCAGCAGAAGACGCATCACATGCATAGGCGCTCGCGTGCCCAGATACAAGCGCCTGTGGCATGGACTCCTCGTCTCTGTCTCCCTCTCTCTTTCTCTAAATAATTCATTACTATTGTTACAAGGGCAGGATGTAAAAAAGTGCACCCAGCGCTTAATTATTTACCCTTTAAAAATAGAATTCTCTCTCTCTCTCTCTCTCTCTCTCTCTCTCTCTCTCTCTCTCTCTCTCTCTCTCTCTCTCTCTCTCTCTCTCTCTCTCTCTCTCTCTCTCTCTCTCTCTCTCTCTCTCTCTCTCTCTCTCTCTCTCTCTCTCTCTCTCTCTCTCTCTCTCTCTCTCTCTCTCTCTCTCTCTCTCTCTCTCTCTCTCTCTCTCTCTCTCTCTCTCTCTCTCTCTCTCTCTAACTTCTTAGGTTACTTATTTTTATAAGATTGCTGATCGTGGCACCTAGAATTGCACAACAGCTTTGCTTTAAAGCATCTGCACCTGTTTGACATTTTGTTGTCCCCCACCTCCTTCCCCATTTACCCACCCACAATTGCATTTTACAAATCCTTGCCCTCATGATGCCGACTCTTGACCATCTGCTGACCGCAAAGATACAGTCTTGTCAAGGCAAACATCTGAGCTTATGCGGACACAAGTCAAATGGATTTCTTGTGTAACCACCTTTCAAAGTCTCTGTTGTCATTGCAATAATGTATATGTCTGTAAGTAGATCTCTGTGCAGTATAACTCCAAAAATATTTCTTGGATTTCCCCTGCCACGGTCAACTAAAAGCACTAAAACAAACAAGGTGCAAAGCTTAGCAAATGTACAAAGATTGAGTACAGAGATTTGACAATTTTACTAAATGCTCATCAATGTCTTAGTTAAAATGTCCACACAAAAAAGAAAAAGGAAGAAAGCTTAGTAAATTTACAAATTTCTGGAGATTTGTAGGACATTTGTAAATTTCCCGAGTGGAACAGTTATTTTGCAAATTTACTACAAATCTGAGGAAATTCATAAATTTCTTTGTTTTTGTAAATTTACTATACCATATATATATATATATATATATATATATATATATATATATATATATATATATATATATATATATATATAAAGAGAGAGAGAGAGAGAGAGAGAGAGAGAGAGAGAGAGAGAGAGAAAAGGGGGGGAAAGAGAGAGAGAGAGAGAGATGGTACAGTAAATATATATTTATGTGTTGTCAACAGTTCCTGGAAAAATGATTCAATAGTTCTCAGAGTTTTGTTAACACAACGAGAAAAGAAATCATGTGTACCTTTGATTTGTAATATCTAAACTGTTGAAAACATAATACATATATTGTCTAAACATCAGTGCATGTGTTCTGGTTAAGCTTAACTATCTGTTTTCTGCTTTCTTAAAACCTTACTTTTTGGTTAAGCTGAACTATCTGTTTTCTGCTTTCCTAAAACCTTACTTTTGCAAAGTGAACATGTGGATGGTGGGTTTTGACCAAACTATTGTTTTATAAATAAATAAATCAATGAAACTTATAATAATAGTAAAAATAGTCATGATCATCATCATGATAATCATCATCATTATCATCTTCATCATCAATAACAACAACATAATTAACAACATCAACAACAACAAAGAATTAGAGAAGGGAAAATGATGTACCTGGACTTCCCTGAGCTCTTCTTGAATTGAATCGATCTCTCGGAACATAGCCATGACGTCATTGTAACCAGACAGGGTTGCCTTACGTCCATCAAGCTTGTTCAGTAGGTCTTGCCACCTCTTCATGATGTCCTGATCCCTGGAAGAGATACAAATTATCAATCAGCACTGTGAACACGCATTTGTATGAATAATGACTAATGTGAAAAGAAATGGGAAGAGCTCGAGGATTTAGAGGTCAGTACGTTCTGTGCCAGACTAACGACGCATTGTTTTTAAATCCAGGTATCCTCATTGCATAAAATTTTTAAATGTTGAGCATACTATCATTACTATTACACTTACTTGTATCTTCGTAACGGTCGCCATGCTTAAATCGTGATTTGTGTAAAAAGCAGGCATGTAGCACCCATTAATATCATTAATATTATTATTATTATTATTAATTCGTTCTTTGCTGTTGTTCTTTTATGTAAAAAGCCCTTCTTCAAGGTTTGAGACATGAGCTCGTGTATTTCGAAATCTCACTAGATAATAATAATAATAATAATAATACAGGATGCTATGTACGCGCCTTTCCCCAAGGCTCAAAGCGCAGCGATCTATACCAACATACACGCTCACCTGTCTCATTTACCCTCACACACACCAAATACACATGAATCACTCAAACAGGTGGTGTAAAGGCAGGGAGATCGCTATTAGAAGACGGAAGAAAATCGAATTTTTTATTTTTGAAATTTTTATATTGACTGCATCCTGTACCATTATTGAAGGGAGGGAGGAAACCGGAGTGCCCGGAGAAAACCCTCGGTGACCTCAATAGTCTCGTACCTAAGTCACAAACGTTCGCCCCTTGCGGGAATCGAACCCGCGACCTTCGGCATAGGAGACCGGCGACTTATCCACTGCGCCACGAGGATGATTGTTTTATTATTAAATCAGCGTACAACGTTTGGCTGCATTTCCACTTAAGGAATGGTTTAGATTATAAACTGCTTCCTATCCTATCCTGTAACTCGAAGGTCATTGGGCCACCACAGATGAACTTTTAAACAGTGTTATCCATCTTTTTCTGTCCTTAGCAACCCTCATGGTTTCACTCAGTGTCAAGCCAGTCCATTCTCGATTGTTGTCCTCTCACCCCTTTTTCTGTCTTCCTCTTCTTCTACCTCCTTGCACCATGCCTTGCAGGATGGTCTTTGCAAGACATGATGTTCTGGTGACATGGCCATACCATCGGAGTTTCCGTTTCTTCACCACTGTGAGCATGTCATCGTGTTGTCCAATGGCTTGTGTGATGGTCTGTCGGACTTCGTCATTGGTGATGTGTTGGGTATAGGAAATGCCCGAAGTCTTCCGTAGCACCTCATCTCCATGCTTTGTAGTCTTCGTTGTAGATCTGCTGTGAAACAATGGCTCCTAAATATTTGAAGCTATGCACTGTGTTGAGGGATCAGCCTTGGACTTTGAGGTCCGTGTTGGTTCCATTGGTGTTGTTGGTCATCATTTTGGTCTTCTCTGCACTTATTTTCATTCCAAAGGCTTTGGAGGTGGTGTCGAGCCTCTGCACCAGCTGTTCAAATTCTTGTTCCTCTCCAGCCAATCCATCAATGTCATCCGCAAATCGGAGGTTGGAGATTGCTCTACCCCCTATGCTGACTGTGCCTTCATGATCTGCAAGGGCATCTAATATGATGCCCTCTAGGAAGAAGTTGAGTATTAGAGAGAGCAGGCATCCTTGATACACACCAATTGTTCTGAACCAGTATGACGATGTTGTGGAAGACTGCACTGGTAGCCTTCTCTTTCAGGCTTTTGATGACTTCAATAATTTCAGGGCTGATGTTGTACACTATCATGGTTACCCACAGAGTTGCATGCCAGACTCGGTCAAACGCTTTCTTGAAGTCTACAAACACATGATATAGATGTTGTTGATGCTGTAGATATTTCTCGCAGATTATTCTGAGGTTGAAAATCTGTTCAGTGGTACTTCGCCCTGCCCTGAGTCCTGTTGTTCTTCAGCTATGATTTGTTCCGCTAGGGGTTTTCAACCTGTTGAGTATTATTTTCAGGAGGACCTTGCTGGGATGACTGATGGTGAGGTAATTTTCACACTCATGAAGGTTACCCTTTTTGGGAAGAGTGATGACAAGCGACTGGGTCTATATGGTAGGCCACTTCCCACTTTGCCAGATCTTGTTACAGATAATGGTGAGGGTTTAGCTGCTTTTTATCGGAAAAAAAAAAGCTTTCTATCCACAGAAAGGGAGGAAACTCTTCACATTAATACCACAGCATATTCACGAGACAAGGACTACTGTCAATTATTTTGTTAAAGCACTAAAGATTGGGGTTGTAAAATAATAAATTAAAAATAATAATAAAATGATACTAAAACCTATCATTACAATACTTTGAATCGTAACATTTTATCTGATCTGAAAAACACCCAGAGAAAAATATAACTTTTAAAATAAGATTCTCTCATTATATTCTGCAACTTACTTTTGCTTGACTTTCTCCTTGGCCCGGTAATTTCCCTGCACAAGCTCCTTGGCCAGGCTGTTCAATGCTCTGAATCGATCTTTCTGTAAGACACAAATGTGACATTAACATGAATAACAATTTGAACAAAATTTATTAAGTGCAGGTACACTTCTGAATATACTAAGAATTAAAAAAAAACGACAATTCCCAATAGAACGCTTTCTTTTTACAAAGCTGCACAGAAAGTTTCTGCCTCAGGCATGCACCCATCCACAAAAATACATACACACAGGCATGAGCTCACACTATCGTAAACTGTAACAGAACAACCAGGCATTGATTTTATAGATCAGTTTCTAACGTCCATCACCCACACACAAAAATACAAAAACAAAATGTAGATTGCTTATCATTAGAATTCACTTAAAATGATGCTGTACAATGGGTATTTACCCTGGCCAGTATCTCAGCACTGATGGCCTCGTGTTTCTTGACAGCGGCCTCTGTTTGTGCAGCATTGTTGCAAACAATCTGCTCCTCAAGAATCTGCTCCATGTCGTTCAGCCATGACTCACGGATCGCTGCCTGTTAAATAAAACGCAATATTTCATCTTAATCGTCATTAACATCATCACACTCACCGTCATCATCACCATCACAACACCATCATCGTTAAGATTATGTTTGGTCATCATCATCATCATTATAATCAACGTGACTATGTTTCTCACCAAACTTTGGGCTAAAGTTGCCTATTTAATTTCAATCTTCTAGTATTTCCGATATTCTTCCTGATGAATTTATTTTTATATTAGTTTTTTTTCTTTTCTGTTTTCCAACCCAGACAAACTATAATAAACTTAATCCAATTAATAAATTATACAGAAATGCAGATAGAACATACTTAAATTCTTAAGTAGAAGAAATAATACTCTGTCTATTCCTTTCTTGATTGGGTCATTTTCCATAAAATACACAAAAGTACATATACATGTACATTAATTAAAAATAAACACCTACCTTTCTTGCAAATCGTCTTGCCAGCTGCTCCAGACGCTCTTGCCTGAAACAAATAATATTTCAATGACTAACAACTTCTGAAAACGTAACCTTTATACAGACAGAAATCTCTGAAGCAAGGCAAATGGACTTACAAAAAAAATCCAATACCATTATCATAAATCTCAATCGTATTAACTAATTTTTTTATTCACGTGATATAAAATCTTCAAATAACCCAACTAACTTTGAGGAAAAAATGTTCACCTGATGAGTTCATCTTTCAAGGCCACCTCTCTGCCATGTTCACACTTCTCCAGGGTAAGCCAGGCAGTCTCAATGTCATGGATGAGCTTTCCTTCTGGTGGGACATATTGCTTCTGACCATTTGCCTTCAGACGTGCCTGGATGTTGAAGTACTGAGCCTCGATGTTTCCACGCTCTCTGTATCTGCAAGCAGCAAGCATAATTTTATTAGTAAAAACAGGTGGTTTTGTAGAGCACTTTTCAACTAAAAGATCTGTTCAAGATGTCGGGACAAATGTGGCAAGCACAAGCAGTAGTACAAAGACAAAATATCTGAGATGCACATTTGCAGTAAGGCTGTGGATAGTGCCATGCTTCAGTTCATTACATCCTCCTAAATTACAGTGTAATTGAATAAAAAATTACTTGATCCTAAATTACGGTGTAATGACATAAAAATTACCTGATCAGGTATTGCACACACAAAAATCTAATAATGGTGCCTAGACTAAAAGACCTCTAAAACAAAATTTTAAACTGTATTTAGTGTTACAGGGAAAATGTTCTCTTTTGAAGATCATAGAGGTGGAGCTAGGCTTGTGCCACTGTTCTTGGTCATATATGGCAACATCAAAATCTTTCAAAAGCAGCAATAAATATTCAAAAAAATTAAAACAATCACTGACTTTGGTGGTTTTTCTACTGTCATGTACTCCTTGAATTGGAGCAGCTCTTTCTGAATGCCTTCCAGAGAGTTGGGGAAATTGCGATCGTTGAGGGAGGCAATCTTGTGCCTGATCCATTCCAGCAGAGATGTAGTCAGTGCTTCATAGTCTTTCTGAAGATTTTCAATGTCCTTGATCATGCCCACAATCTGTCAACAAAATAGCAGAAATCACCGATTATCAGATCTAGCTTAAAATCATGAAGGAAAGCTAGACTTTTTAAAAAGCTAGATAATAAAAGAAGAAGAAGAAGAAGAAGAAGAAGAAGAAGAAGAAGAAGAAGAAGAAGAAGAAGAAGAGACAACATACAAATGCCTGAGGAGTCAGGGGAGGTAAGGTGGGGGAGGTGCAGTATCTAGAGAAGTATGGGTTGACAGAACGAGCATTTCCTTTGCTCTCAAGAACCTCTGCCATCACCAACATCCCATTCAAATCGTGATTTACTACCAACAAATAACATAGGGGAACAGAGATGGGGATAGTAAAAATGAAGCTGCATATAGATTTGACACCATAAGATCATCTAGAACTTCCCACCCATACCATCAAACCCTTTTTCTGTTGTGCATTACATCACAATCCCCCCTCACAAACAATAAATACAATTTTTTTTAAAGTTGAGATAGACTGAGACTGAGTTGTTGGACTTGTTGGCAGTAGGCAATTGTTATAATGCAAGGTTGGGCAGCATAATATGTCAATTAAACGTCATCAATCATCAATTTGCTGAGAACAATGCAGTAAGCAACATTTTAATTTTCTAAACACCTGGAGATGTGAACAGCCATATGAATAAGCATACTAAACAATTAAAAAAGGCGTAATATAACTCCATGCCATGCAGACCCCTCCCATTATTTTCAGAGGGAATGTCACTATCTGTTGAACTGGTCAAGCTTGATGACCACTAAATGTGGACAATTGGGGAAGAAAGAGGGTCCTATAGCCACTTGACTCCACCCAGTCTTATGAATGGCAAACAATAAGATCCTGGTACAAAGACTAGGGGTAGGTTTGTACTGGAACCTGACCTATGGACACTAAAGACCCAAAGAACGGCCGAACAAATTCCCTCAATTGTATGTTATTCTCAAGAGATTAGTGGCAAATGGCCTTCTGAAGTTCTTTGGAGAGCCAGTACTAAATATTTACAGACCGACCTGTTATAGCCTCATAACCCTCATAATATTTTTATAAACACTATACGCCAGTTGAGTAACCCGATTCTTGACAGACTGTAACATTTCTTATAATGAAGTCTCTTGAGCAAGTATCCTCAGAATACATTTTCTCCTAAACCCTCTTATTCTTAGTCACTATCTATCTAATCCCTCCCACATTCCACAGTCCGCAAGGAAGGTGTTTTACACTGCATTTTCAATATCAATGAATGCGAGTGATAAGGGCACCAAATTCATGAACAAGAACAGTTTAGGCGAAGTATGTGTGATCTGAATATTACTTTTTGCACCGGGCGTGGGGTGTGCTCTCACGCTTTTTTTTCTGCAAGGCTATACTGTTTTAGGTGTGTATTTGACAATCTTACTTTTTTTTTTTTGTTACGCCAGTAAAATATGGGATGGGTCGACTACTACAGGCGACAATGTTATGTGTCCTGTTTCTTAGGCGAGACATGTGGAGTGAAATGAATGCGTTAGAGCAGAGAGCTTACGAAAGCTCACTGGTTAGAGGGACTGAGGTTTCCCAAAGATTTGTTTATGTATATATTAAATATATATACTAAATTATATACTAAATACCAACACCCAACAAAACATTTCTACACCTACTGTAAAACTGAAGTATATAATAAGTAATAAGTATTATCTGAGTGATACCGCATTCACCACCTTTAATATAAATAGGTATCCGTCTGACCTAAATGCCCCTTCTTCCATTCTATTTTTATCGATTCTATTTTATCTACCCAGGACTGTCATTACAGAACTTTAATAACTTCCCTCTGTCAACCCGCAGTTCCACCACTTACTTCCACTCCTATTCTGCTTGACCTACATACATCTACACGGCTGCCTCATTCTTACTACTGCTAAACGCAACCAAACTCTAGTTTTAACATATTAACGTGACTGTCATTATGATGCATCAAACTGAAACCGAGACCGTTCTGCTGTATGTGTACAAAGATTAAAAGTTTCCAACCGAAAACCCTGGCCAGCCCATTACTTTTCTAAAGCGTAAATAACCTCGATGACACATTTTATTATGCTTTTTCGAAACCAATCCCTTCTCTTCATCTCCTTCATTCCCTATCCCTCCTTCACCGCCTCTCCTCGATTTAGACTTGCATTAGCACTAGCTGGTTTGAAACAGAGTGCTTTTTAACGGAATGTTCTTTATGACTGTATTCGCTATGCTTAAACTGTCAAAATTATTCTCAATAATAGTCTGTTCTTAATTGTGCAAGGTCGACAAGCACAATAACAGGTGTACACACAATAAACAATCCATAACAGGCCTATTCAGATCCTGTTTAGTCATTTATTTCTGATACGGCCGGAATTCAAAATATCATTGGACATAAATATCGTCTTAAGGGGTTCCGTTACCCCACCTCGAAAGCCCAAACAAATGGTCTTTCAATTTAATTTATGACACAAGAAGAAGGGGACAAAATCTTAATATAGCATAACACGTAACTGAAGTGAAACGTCTCTAACTTGCAAATGATATAATATGTAGTGTTCAAACGCTATAATTCTCTCCCAGCTTCTAGTTCCTCGTTCAATTTACTACCTCACACAACAGAAATAACATAACTTTCCCTTAACAAAAAATACTACTCTTCAGTTTCCGTTTCAGTTAGAAAGCAAATACTCCCTTGATAGGCTACATAAAAAACCCACGATCCCTTTAGAAAATAAAATACCATTCCCACCACCGCCAGCAACAGTACTATGCTTCAGCTGTTGTTACTTCTCGCTCACTCTTTTTTTTCGAAAACAGTACATTTTGAATAACAAAATGGTATTAGTCGTTCCGCCTTAGTGTTCATTCCGTTGTGACCGTCTCGGATGACTGCCTCCACATTAGCCCTTACTTCAGATTATGGGGCCGGGAAACATGACAAAGGGGATGGTGGGGAGGGGGCAGTTAGAGAAGCTGGAGAAGGAGCGATTAAGTTAGAAATATTTTGTGTAAATGACAATGTCGCTGTTTCTGTTTCCGGTAAGGGGAATGTTTGCTATGGTTGTTGATGTCCTTGATGGAGGTTATTATGTATACGTAAGATAAAGATAATTCGTCTCCCTCGCCGCCAACGCTTTGCTTTTGAATATATGTACACACAAAAGAAGCAAGTATTTTAGCAAACAAATTTCTTAGATGTTATTACTATACATCATAGCTGAATAAGCGACAGCGAAAACCAGCCTTTTCTTTTCAACTAAACTTCCCGGCAAATTATGTTTTTGCACCAAAAGAATAAATCTGATGTATTTCCTTCCACCTCACCTCATCGTAAAATAAGTAATTAGGTAAATAATAAATAATTATCAATTATATTTTTCTGTCGTTTCAGCAAAACAAATTATTAATCTAATATATTACTATACAAGGAAATTCAAATTTTTTCCCCTGTTCTCCGGAGGGCAGATGTTGATGCAAAGTCGACTCCCGCCTACGCCAAGAGCTTACATTAAACTCCATTTTCCTTAAATGACAAATCCTTATATAAGGCAAAGAAAGTAATAACAATAAGAGAATAACAAAATAAAATATTTAACACAATATCAACGAGCAATGCAGTTAGTAGTTCTTGATTCTGCAGCTGTGCAAAACGGGACAGAACGTAATTTATAAGCATTGATGGAGACAGCTGCGTGGAAAATGGAAAAATCGAACTTTCACCACTCAAGCATGAGAGTTGTGGTCAATACGGTGATACAGAACGTTTCAGTTTTCGTAGCTGAGTAAGCTGTGATATAATATGATAAAATCTATGATGTTATGCAAGAACCTAGGGATCAGAGACTTTGAGACAAGAGCTCCTCTACTAGCTAAGAACCAAACCACATCTAATAATTATTCAGCATGTCCTTGTGGTTGCTGACGCCTACATCATTTGCCCCGAGTCTGATGAAGACTCTGATTAGCCGGTAATAGTGGTTTTATGCCGAGTTAGCGGTCACGGACGTCGTCCTAACACCAAGCATCCAGAGACCTCTTCAGAAAAACAAAAACCTAGCTACTGGACATTGTTATGAGTCCCAGTCATCCAGCGTGTTGTGTCGTATGTGTCCGGAATGTGATATATGTGGAACTATCCAACAGTCCCTTCAAAGAACGTTTCGTCCGTCAAGTCAGCAAAATATAACGGCACAAATAAAACTACCACACTGTGACGACTGTGTCATAATCACTTATAGTTTCCCCGTCAACTGTCGCCGCACCATAGAAAGTGTCCAGCGACAAATGACCACGGCAATATTAAACACCTGGGGGAAAAAAAGAGGGCTGCAGGGTGGGGATGGGGGGTGGGAGGGAGAGAGGAGAGAGAAGTACTCTGTATAATAATAGTCTATGACACTCTGACACCGCGTGTCTGAGACAATTGATATAGGCACGTCGGCCTCGTCTAGCATCAGCAACGCTGGGTGTGACCACCTCTGTCAACTTAACCTGACTGACCTCTGATGATGTCACAAGTCATTACTGTAGTATTTCCTACTACTATGACGAAATATAATAGGAACTAGCGGGACAGCAACCCACGATTTCAACATAAAATGTTAGTAGTAAATAAAAGACCTGGGCACACAATGTGGTTTCATGCCAAGTCCGCTTTGATGCTTTAAGCGCCGGACGACTAAGAACAATATAAACTCTAGAAGTTTAACAATATAAACACGAGATAAAATGAAAAGATTGGACGTGATAACCTACTATTTATAGATTCTAAACTCTGAATGGAGAATATTTAGCGCTTTTGAGGGAAATAGTCATGTGTATAAGGGAGAAAATGAGCGAATGATAGATCTAAATTCATAAATTGTGTATACACGTAAAATCAAGTAAATTAAAGAAAACATTATAATGGAACTACTTTGTTTTCTTAATTTGTTGAAAAAGATTAAACGTTTAAAACAGACGTATCCCAACGTTGAAACAACTGTGAATTCTGGATTACAATAATATAAACTTCTTTTTTTTAATGCATCCCCACTACTTGAGAACGCCAAGTGCACTGACAGCTCCATTCGTGTTCGGAAGAGCGTCCCTAATAAATCGATATGTTGAAAAGATTGATGTTGATTGTGTGTCAATGCTATCTGGTCATCTAGTACTAATTAGGTGTTCAAGTAAACTTAGTCTAGGTGAATGTGGCACACTACAAAATCAACACTCCGCCAGATTTATTATTTTTACAAGTGGTGATGCAACCCATGGCTTACCAGAGGTTACGCTGGGCAAGTTTACTAGTGGTTACATAGGTGGTGCATCACGGCCAAATAGTGGCCAACAAAAATAACGAACAGTTTGCTGCCTGCAAGTTTACGACAAAAGTAGCGAGAATGGACGCGCGGAATGTAGAAACCCTGACAGCCAGACCCCCATTAATAAACGCGCTATTTCCGAAATTTTTTACTTTGAGTGACACCAGCGACCACTATAATAGCTGCTGTAAGGACCTTGGCCTTTTTAAGCCTCACTGACCATACGGTCGCGAACTTTCCAGTAAAGTACGCCCGTTATTCAATGATTCTAGTTAGCATTCATGGGGATACTATGTTGACAAGGAAAGTTAAACTGTTATACAGAAAGTTACGAAGAGAACGACTGCTGAACTAAGTCGCGTTTATTACTAAAGGTTAAGAAACAGAAGAGGAAATAAAGGACATTTGGACAAACACGGCCGCAATCTGAATAACACACAGGAACAGGCAACACAAGTGATAAGGCAGAGCTCACAAGAACAGATAAAAACAGGCAGACAGTCTCACCAACACTTAGAAACCGACAAACAGAATGACAGTCTGACAAACACTCAAACATATTAAGCAGAACAGCCCCACAGACGATTAAAAATTATATATACATTTTATAAATAAATAAATTTGAAAAAATAAAAACAGTTTTTACAAGGGCGATTGAAATGCTACAGGTCTAATGGATTTTTCATTAGAAGGCTATTCAGGTGAAACTGGCGCTTGGGGCGTGGGGTGAGGTGGGGTGGAAGGAGTAGAGATAGAGACAGAGAAAGCTGACATTACAAAATGAAATAAAACAGAATGCAACACCTACAATACATGGAGAATCTTTACCCCGCAGTGTGCACCCCCGGCCCCATAAACTAGGGTGGTGAAGAATACAAATAAAACTTAAGGCATGCGTACCTTGGCAATTCTCTTGCCTCCTGTCATCTCACTCTTCATCTTGGCGAAGTAGTGGTAGTAGGAGGCCACGTACGTCACGATGATTTTCTCATCGGGTCGGTTGACATCAACATCTGGAATAAACACGCCATCGATATCAAGGTAACCATAAATGGAAATCAAAATCGTCTTGTAAACTAATCACAACACACATAGACACACACACTCTCTCACTCACAAAAGCAAGTTGTCCTTTTTTCACACTTAAAAAAAAAAATTCATTCACACACAGAACATTGAAATATAAAACCATCCATGGTTGATTGTTGCCTGTTCCATTCATGGAAGTCAAGTAGATTAAGCTGTAAAACGTTCTAGAAATGAATGAATATAAATTAATTCTTGAAAGCATCAATTCAATCATTAAATATGGACATAGGAAATGACGACGACGACGACGACGACAATGATGATGATGATGATGATGATGATGATGATGATGATAAGCGGTACCACAAAGTGTTTTATGAGTAGAATAAGGAAACAAAGATAGAATGAAACACAGATGGGGGGCAGTAGACTGCTGACCTTCAGCATCCAAGATCTTAGGGATGCCCAGATCGTTGGCAGCAACATCAAAAGCATTGTTGAGGTTTCCCATGTGGTCCGCTGGGTCCAAGCGATCATAGTTGATCAAGTCAGCTCTGAAACGGCAGCAGGGAATCATGCAAAACTGTTCAATAACGCCATTGCTAGAACTATACACCGTAAAACTGCTTTTATAACTAACTCTTAAATAGAAGCACGTCTATATTTCTTTTTCTTCCTCCGTGCATCAACAGCTAGACACGAACATAATATGGCAGAAGTAAATAAATCCATTCGTGCTAGTAACATTAATTCTGCCGCAAAAATGAAAATATCCCATCATTATTCTAACACTTTTGGCAATACGAATGTGTAAGTGCTGAAGTTACGAACCTGTGTGCGTGTATAAGAGCGTTGAAACCCAATCCATTTCGCCAGCTGGTTGTGAAATTCGTAATGTTGACTCCAGGGTATCTGTAAAAAAGCATCAAATAATTAAGTTTGTTACACAGCTCCTCAGTGTGCAATTAGTCATAAATAATGTGTTTACTAATGTAGGGGGAAGAGCAATCTCCAACATTTGTTTTTTGGATGACATTGATGGATTGGCTGGAGAAAAACAAGAACTTGAACAGCCGGTACAGAGGCTTGACACCACCTCCACAGCCTATGGAATGGAAATAAGTGCAGAGAAGACCAAAATGATGACCAACAACACTAATGGCATCAAAGTCCAAGGCCAATCCTTCAACAAGGCCAATCCCTCAACACAGGGCATAGCTTCAAATATTTAGGAGCCATTGTATCAAACAATGGGTCCCGACAGGAAGTCCTCTCCAGGATCGCACAAACAACTGCTGCCCTAGCGAGGTTGAAGCCCATTTGGAAAGACAGTACCATCAGTTTACATTCCAAGGTAAGACTGCTGCGCTCCCTTGTCATCTCCATCTTCCTATACGCTTGCGAAACATGGACCCTCACAGCAGATCTACAACGAAGACTACAAAGCATGGAGATGAGGTGCTACAAAATATTTCTGGGCATTTCCTATACCCAGCACATCACCAACGACGAAGTCCGTCAGACCATCACACAAGCCATTGGACAACACGATGACCTGCTCACAGTGGTGAAAAAACGTAAACTCCGTCACCAGATCATCAGGTCTTGTAAAGACCATTCTGCAAGGCACAGTGAAAGGAGTGCAAGGAGGTAGAAGAAGAGGGAGACCGAAAAAGATGTGGGAGGACAACATTCGAGAATGGACTGGTTTGACACTGAGCGAAACCATCAGGGTTTCTGAGGACAGGGAAAGATGGAGTACACTGGTTAAACGATCATCTGTGGTGCCCCTACGACCTCCTAGTTAGGGGATAGGATAGGACAGGATAGGATAGGATATGATAGGACAGGATAGGATAATGTAAACAAATGATGAATCACCACAGTGTGTTTAAGTTGAAAGTTTGTGGCAACGGGGAAGCAGAAGACTCGTTCCTTTACGCACAGTAAACAAAACAAGTTAAATACGCGACAGCCAAAGCATAAACGACGTAAGATCTGGGTCTAAGTAGTAGATTCCCGGTACACGAAAATCTTGCTGCAATACAACACGCTAGTTTCAAATATCAAATAACCAAAAATCCATCGGCGCCATGCACAAATTTCCTTGACAGTGTTCCTTAACACCAAAATGCGAAACTCGCTTAATCCAAAATGTTACTACGACCTATAGTTATCTCACCTGCTTCTGTACCTGTACCTAGCAGCTACCGCTGAAGGTCTCATCGGTACATCCTCATAATACAGCTGTCCCTGACGGTGCTGATGATGCTTGAAATACGGCAAGGACATCTTCACCGAAGTCTTTCTTTACCCTTTCTAGTTCTCTAATCCCAAGTACAGTCAGTCCACTGAATCCATAGATAGTGGTAAAATGTGAACTGAACATTGAGGTTTAACGTCTACACCCACCATTGGCGGCAGACGGGGATAACCATCCCAGGGAAAGAGGGGTAGGGACCTGAATCAATACTGAACCACCAAAGCAATCATACTGCCAAAATGGACAATAAAAATAGCCACATTTTATATCGCCCACCATTGATTCATTTGATAGCGGTCACTCTTCAGTGTTTGAAAAACAAAATACTTTCCTTTATTGGACACATGCTTTGAAACTATAGGCTGAGAAACAGTCTCTCTCGCAAACCTAACTGACACAGCAACAAAACCGGGCAAGCAAACGGCCCATCTATCAAGAAACTACACCTAATGCTAGATCAAAACAAATTAAACTTCAATAACACAAAGACTGGATAAGCCCTGAATTATCGTCAGAAAATAAAACCACTAAATCAATAAATTGTCCATAGCAAACGAAAATAACAGCAGTATTTATTACTGCTGCTATACTGTGCCTTGGCTGCAGAGAAACTGAGCTATCCGTGTAGGAAGCCAGAAGCTGTCTTACATGTGAATAAATAATTAAACAATCAGCCTCCACTGCCTGTCTTGATGCTCTATTGTGGATCTTCTTTATCGATTGACTTACCAGCTCTGGATCTGCTTAGCACTTTATTAGTATATCACCATAATTTATGGGGTCGCATGCGCATACACACAAAAATGAATGATAATAATGTGAACCCACAAATACACAAACACAAATATCTGACGGTTTGAACCTCAGAATGAGAATGAAAACTGGCAGAGGAATGAAAGTACAAAGTAGAAAATCACAAGCATTCACACACACAAAAATATCCCAAAGTTCTTAAAATTGCTTTGCGTTTAACAGACAGAAATCGTCATTCATACAACGAGACAGTCAATTAAAAGAGCCACATAGAATTTACCCTGCCGTCTTTCTCTGGCACCACAAAAGCAAAGCATCCTTGGCGGATTTCTTCTCGCTGCCCTCTTCCTCTTCGTCCACATCCACCACAATCTCCTGGATCTGGAACCGCAGGATGATGGTCCAGATCAGACCGAGGATAAGACGTGGGTTGCCGTCCACAATGTCCTCTGCGCCTATGTTCTCAAAGTACACTTTGGTGGCCAGGAACTTCAGACACCTGTTCAGGTTCTCCACCTTCTGCACACGCATGACGCCTTTGTTGGGTTGACCCAGCTTCTCGCCGGAGATGATCTCCAGCAGTTTCATCAAGATCTTGCCATCTGCAAGGTCGGTGAAGAGGTCCCGGATTTCCAGGCGAGCCTGCAAACACAGAACAATACAATCATGAGTACACTGCATTCTAAGCACACAGGTCTGCAATTCAGATATTATACGTACAGATACTGCATTTCATAATACAGCAGTGGTTGGGAGACGGAGAGAAGGTATAATCCAAAATAACGGCTAGTTACATCTGTCGCTAGTAAATCTAAATAGCTGTGTGTACGTTTCTTTTAAAAAAAATATAAAAAATAATAATAAAATAAAACAGGCAGGATGTTAACTACTAAAAGAGGAAATGGAAATTTAACGAAATAGTGCTATCAAACGGGTAAAAGAGATACACAATAAAAGTGAAGATACAAAATAGTTAATGCCCTTTAGTTTAAATTGAATGTCTGTGATCTTTCAAGCTTAGTCTTGACCTATATGGTTTACCCAATCTCTGATAGTCAGATTGGTACCTGCCCAAATAGCCTATGTAAACATTTAACTTGAAAATGATTACAGCAACTACGCTTTTACTAGCTTTCATAACTCACGATTAGCTTTCAAAGAATACACTGAGTGCATCAAAAGAAGAGAACCGAGCAAAGAGAAAACCCCACCATTGTACCGGTACTTAAAAGGAGCCTCCTACACCCACCTTCTCCCTGTTGTTGTTTGTAGATTATAGTCACACGACACTTTCGCATATAGGTGACTACTGGACCGATTTATACTGACACCAGCGGGCCAGTTGTTGGTAAAGGGGAAAATAATATGATCACACGTTGACCAATCCGGGATTCGAACCAGCGACCTTTCGGTTACTAGCAAGACGCTCTTACCAACTGAGCTACCCGGCCCCACAACCTTCTCCCTCACCCATTCTATCTCTCTTAATTTTCCCATTCTTTATTTCTTATTATCCGTGTGTGGGGGGTGGAGGGTAGGTGGGGGTGTTTGTATTAATGTTTTTTATTTATGTATGCGTGCTGAGTGGGTGTTGTGTGTGTGCGTTTTTTTGTGGGCATGTAGAAACGACGTTACGCTGACATACACTTGAAACTCTACATACTTTCTTTTGACTTTTTTTTGACGGCCCCGTTATTTTGACGTCAAAATAGAGTTCCGGTAGAGTTACAGCTGTTTTAGGCTTAGTGTTAGGGTTAATCTTTAAAAAATTGAAAATGTCAAAATAATGTCAAAAATGGGAAGTGTGTCAAAATAATGTATGTAGAGTTTCACAACAGTCATCACAACGTCGTTTCTACAAAAATGTGTGCGTATGTGCGTGTGTGTGTGTGCGCGCGCGTAGCATTATGGATGTGAACAGCAAAATGCACTGACCATAAAAGCACTTACAGTGTAGCACTCTCATTATTACACTGACCAACTTATACGCCGGTGTCATGTCGTCAAAGTTCCGGGTGTCTTACTTTAGCCGGGCGCCTTTGCGCATACACCAGGTCAAGTCCGGCCGACTTTTTCACGATATTCTTAGGCGTCGTAACCCTAACTCTAACCCTAATCCTTACTAAGACTACGAAAGCACTGTGCGCATGCGTCGAATTTTGTAATGCGTCGACCAATCAGAATGCTCCCAGCCCAAATAAGATACTAGGAACTTTGACGATGTCACACCGGTAACCCACTGTCCTGCAGTCGCCATTCCAGAACTAGACCCTGCCATTTCAGTGGTGCATTTCCACCCGGTCTACCTGCCCCGAAATATTACCCACCACCACCACAAACAGAGCAAGAGAGAGAGAGAGAGAGAGAGAGAGAGAGAGGGAGAGAGAGGGAGGGTAAGCGGTGTAGAGAGAGAACTCTTCCTATCTACCGTACCGATTCCAGGCGTCCCCTGCAGAGGAATGCAGCCTGAAAACCGGACCGTGTCAATATATCTAGTACAGTAAACTCTTGATGGTAGAGCAGGTTTTGCAGTACTGTTTACGTTTTGAATATGTTTTATTGATTTATTAGGTAGATATATTTACTCTAGTGCAAATACTAATAAGAGAAAATGTTGCAGATTTTTAAAGTACCCAATTGTTTGCAAATTAGGGGTTTTCTGAGTTCTTTCTTCGACGCTAATAACTGCTGGCGCTGAAAATTCAGAAAAGAAGATGTTTCAGTTGACAACGCGTATTTTCCATTAAAAAGTTCTTTTTCATTTTAAAAAAGAAAGAAAGACAGAAAGAAATTCTTGCGGCTAAGGGGAATGAGGTCAAACGTATTTTAGTAACACTAAACAGGCGGATAGCTTACTCTGATTATACTATGCATACATCTTTATCAAGTTTCAATTTGAAATTCTTTATCACAACTATCCATTCACACCAAAGCAACCCAAACCCTCTAGCGCATCTACTTCAGCAGGTAGGAAGTAGGTAGAGACTTCGAATGAGAGTTGGGGATGGGGAGGAGAAGAAAAAAAAGGAGTAGGGAACAAAAAATACAAGCTACCGTAGACTACGGTTGTTGATTAGGCGCTAGGCAGATCAGTGCGGTAGGTGTACAGAGTATTAGAGGCCTCCAATCACCCAGTTGCCTAGCCCTTATTGTTCACTTCGCGAGTGACAAGCGACACTTAAATCCTACCGTTGACCTACAGTTGCTTGCACAATTCTGCTCCGCAATACCTTCCAGAGCTTATTGCCCCCAATCATCCGAAACGAAATTATTCTTCGATCTGCGAATCGGTGTCGACTCAGGCTGCCAAGCGTTCATGATCGCAACACAAACAAGAAAACTATGGATTATAGAGCTTTTAAACATTCTGCTCAGAATCTCTGGAATTCACTGCCTCTTCCACTGAACCACGGCGATAGTTTGTCTTCCTTCAAAGGGGCAGCGAAGACTCATTTTTTAACAATGCATTCTGACTCAAAGTTTATTCCAGAACTGTATATACGCTATGTATTTTTTTTTTAAAATTTGATGGCCGCTCCCAAATTTTGGGATCATCTTCTTTTTCCTTGCATGCGCATCGAGCATGTCTTGCGACGTGGAGATGGCGCTATACAAGACCACATCGTCGTCATCATCATCATCATTATCATCATCATCGTCATCGTTGTCATCATCATCATCGACATTAGCACTGTCAGTTGGGTGAATCTAAAGACACTGCGTGGTGCAGTTTGCGCGTGGACCGTCATCCCACTCCTTCACGCCTTGTTACTCGCCAAAGGCTCCTTCCCTTCTGGTTAGGGTACGACACAGCCTTTTGAAGCGCCCGGCGGCGGCTACTACGAACAGACGTTTACAGTGCTGATTTTAGTCATCGAGATGGACCGAAAGGGAGTGGAGGAGAAAACAATGGTTTGTTACTTGTACCACGCGTAACGTAGGTTAACTGAGTTACTCTTCAGAAAAATAAGAAATGCTTTAAAGTATGTCAATTTTAAAGTTCCATGCTTATAAATGGTAATAACAATTCGAACTAATCTCACTCTATAAAATAACACAAAATCGTCATCACCAATATCCCTTGAACGTCCGTGCAACACTACCACCCGCCAAGGCTATACATAAAAAAGAGGACATGACAGAGAAGAAGGGAGAAAGGGAGTCGCTTTACAGATAACAACAATATTCTTACAGGACCACGTAACCTTTGAAAATGAAATACAAAGTACGGCGTTCTTCCAAATTAGTTAGCCCCAACACCACCCACCCTCCGCCCAACTACCCACCTTCCGCCACCCCAGCTCCATCTCTTTCTCTCTCCCACCCACCGTATTCCTCCCTAACCACCCCGTGATGTCACATCGTTGGCAATAAGAGAAAATTGGGGAGGGGGGGGGGGGGGGGACACGTCAGCGGACTGTAACGCAACGTTTCACACCTCTACTTAGAAAGTTACAACTCGAAAGAGAGTCCTTACATCCTTCTACAGTAAATGCCAACCACTAGGCCACGTCGTTAATTTTAGTCAGCCATTCCGCATTTTTGCTGCCTTTGCTTTGTATCTTGTAAAACGGACTCAACATTTTACGATGCTTATAAATAGTAGCAAGAATAAAAATCAAGTATTACGTCTGATGATACTAAGGATCATGAAGATGGGGTTCCATTTGTGTTAGGCGCACACATATGTATGCAAGTTTAGGTGTGCGTTTGGCGGTGGTTGGGAGGGTGTTCATTCTATCATATCCTATCCCATAACTCGAAGGTCGTTGGGGCACCACAGATGATCGTTAAAAGCGTACTCCACCTTTCTCTCTCCTCAGCAACCCTCGTGGCTTCGCTCAGTGTCAAGCCAGTCCATTCTCGAATGTTGTCCTCTCACTCCTTTTTCTGTCTCCCCCTTCTTCTGCCTCCTTGCACTGTGCCTTGCAGGATGGTCCTTGCAAGGCCTGATGCTCTGCTGACGTGGTCATACAATCGGAGTGGCTTGTGTGATGGTCTGTCGGACTTCGTCATTGGTGATGTGCTGGGTATAGAAAATACTCAGAAGTCTTCTGTTGCACCTCACCTCCATGCTTTGTATTCTTCGTTGTAGATCTGCTGTGAAGATCCGTGTTTCGCAAGCGTATAGGAAGATGGAGATGACAAGGGAGAGCAGCATCCTTACCTTGGAATATAGGCTGATAGTTCTGTCTTTCCAAATGGGCTTCAACCTTGTCATGGCAGCAGTTGTTTGTGCGATTCTGGAGAGAACTTCCTGTCGGGACCCTACAATGGCTCCTAAATATTTGAAGCTATACCCCGTGTTGAGGGATTGGCCTTGGACTTTGTTGTCCGTATTGATCCCATTGGTGTTGGTGGTCATCATTTTTGTCTTCTCTGCACTTATTTTCATTCCAAAGGCTTTGGAGGTGGTGTCAAGCCTCTGTACCAACTGTTCAACTTCTTGTTCCTCTCCAGCCAATCCATCAATGTCATCCGCAAAACGGAGGTTGGAGATTACTCTACCCCCTATGCTGACTGTGCCTTCGTGATCTAGGAAAATATTGAAGAGTGTTGGAGAGAGTAGGCATCCTTGACGCACGCCAATTGTTGTTCTGAACCAGTTCCCGATGGCGCTGTTTTGGAGGACTGCACTTGTCATACAGGTTTTTGATGACTTCAATAATTTTAGGGCTCATGTTGTACGCTTTCATGGTTGCCCACAGGGCTGCATGCCAGACTCGGTCAAACCCTTTCTTGAAGTCTACAAACACATGATAAAGATGTTTTTGGCGCTGTAGGTATTTCTCGCAGATTATTCTGAGGCTGAAAATCTGTTCAGTGCTACTTCGTTCTGCCCTGAATCCTGCTTGTTCTTCAGCTATGATGTTCAGCTTGAGGTTTCAATCTATTGAGTATTATTTCCGGGAAGACTTTGCTGGTGAAGGTTACCATTTTTTGGGAAGAGTGATGACAAGCCACTGGATCCATGGTGTAGGCCACTCCCCACTCTGCCAGATCTTGTTATAGATAAAGGTGATGGCGCCAGTCGTCGCTTCTCCTCCTGTTTGAAGCAATTCCGCGAGTATGTTGTCCACTCCCGCTGAGTTCCCTTTCTTCAGCGATTGCACTGCTGCCTCAACTTCTTCTCGGAGAACTGTGAGGATTTCTTCTTCTTCTCTGTTCTGGTGGACATGCTAGAACTGATTGGCGTTCATAGATACATAATTTTATATATAAACACACTCACAAGGTTTCTAGAAAACTTCTGTTAATCAATATACACCACAATTAAGACAGTATCCTATTTAATTGAGATTAAGCTGCAAAGTTATAAAAAAGAAAGGGGTCCTCCACACCAGGGAGGATGCAATTACATTACATTACATGATTATTGCTTTAGGTCCAGCGGACTCTTCCGAGCCAATTCAGGACCAGTATAGCCGAATCAGGACCACAAGATCACAATTTCGCTGAAAGAGGACTCGCCCCTGATCCGCATAAAAGATCTGCTTTGTCACCGGCACTCACCCATCTAGGACATGAGCGTCAGGATCTTTAAAGTCCGTTATGATTAAATGCATGCGACACAGACTAGACCTCAGTTTATACTCTCATCCGAAGGAGTAGGAAACGGGAGTAAAGTGTCTTTCCCAAGGACACAACACATTGCCCCGGCCTGGGTTCGAACTCGGGACCTTCAGATCCGCAAGCCAACGCTCTAACCATTCGGCCACCGCCCCTCTCACGGGACACTGATGCTATACTCTAATTTATTGAACCCCCGTTTACAAAAACAAAATAGAATATAAACATCAATATAAAGTATCAACAAAACACATACATATAAAATGCCTACATTGCCAAATAATAACATCATAGGAAGCCCCAGTGACCACCTGGCAGAAAGCTTCTAATATTTTCAAGCTGATCCAACAAACCTCACACACAAATGAGGAGTATTGTCCCGGAAGTTTACAAGAAAAAAGATAGGTGACTGGTTTAGCGAAGAAGAAGATAGTATAGTAGATTGATAGAACAGATTAGGAATGAGAAAAAACACAGTGGGAATTTAAAGCACTAAATATTCAGAAAGTGGGGATACTATTTATACTGAAACACCCGGCACGGAGGATGCAATACAGTGATACAAGTTTATAAATACCACTACTCCAATTTGATTCGACTCCTTGATGTAGTGATTTCTTGAGGTCATATCTTTAAGCTACTAAGCCTCGTAACAACACTCGCCAATTTCATTAAAAAAATATTTACTAGGGGAATTAATTTTAAAAATAAAATAAATTTAAAAAAACCGGAAATAACATACTGACAGAGACCGTGAATGCGTTTAAAACCCGTCTGGGTAAATATTTATTTTGGAGGTTTGATCATCCCCCCACCCCCCATCTCCTCCCCCCATCTTCCCCCCCCCCAAAAAAAAAATGGATTCAAACATGATATGATGGTATAACCATGGGTTGTGGGTCAATTACCCTCATTAAGAGATAAAATTAGGGCTAAAGGCTTTTAGCGTATGTGCCATACCATGCAATGCTATAAATAAACCGAGAAGCTGAAATTACCCTACCGATTCTCTAAACCCGTCATCCAAGGGACAATTATTCACTATTAATATTAGAGACTAGCGGAGAAAAGCCACAGTCAAATCATACGTGCATCTAATATTTAATATAACACAGATTAAAAAATCAGCAAACCACAGAATTCGCATGTTTGGCTCTGTCACGCCTAAATTCAACAAATCGGCACTCGTGACTTTTAATAAGAATGTTTTTGGCCCCTATAAACACAATCTTTAACACTGACTGAAGGCGACTCTCATAAAGTCTCTGATAATCAAAGTATTCTGTTTGGTTTTCTCGGCTGAAACATATACTCTCTCTAATCTCCCAACACAGGGAACGTGAGCTAATTTTTATCTTTACACCTGAAACATGATCTCAGTCATCACAGTGTTACGTAAGTAAGACTGAATGTCCAATGCGTTCCGACGTCTTAGCGAACCTACCGGTATAGAATTATTGGTATCAAAAGATTCGAATTAATGCCGCCCGTCCCCTTCTTCGCATTCAAAGATCTGCCCATATAACTCCTCATCTTAAATCCCTACACTGGCTTCCCATCGAACAAAGAATTGAGTACAAAATTGCTTGCCTCAGCTTCCATGCTCTCTCTTCATCCGGCCCTTCTTATCTCAAAACCATGGTAAACCCCTACATACCCTCTAGAACTCTTCGATCTTCTTCTGGCCAAAATCTCTGCATTCCACGAGTGAACAAATCCTTTGGTGAACGCTCATTTTCATTTTCTGCTCCCACCGTCTGGAACTCCTTTCCCATGTCTCTCCATTCTTCCCAAACATCTGCTGCCTTTCGTTCTGGTCTCAAGACCCATCTGTTCAAACGTTCCTTTGATGACACCACAATGTAAATTCGTGTTGAACTCTGTATGTATGTGTGTGTGCGTGTGTGTGTGTGTGTGTGTGTGTTATTGCTTAGCCATTTTAGTTCTTAGAAGTGTCTTATGTGGATGTAAAAAGCTCTGAGCTTTCATTAGAAAGGGTGCTATATAAATGTTTATTATTATTATTATTATTATTATTATTATTATTATTATTATTATTATTATTATTATTATTATTATCAACTTATCAATATGACTAACAAAGTGTCCGTGAAAACAATGCTAATATCAAATTTGGTTGAGTGTGAAATAATCATGACGTGATAATTATTATTAAAACCTACACCACAAAATAAAGCACATACAACAGCAGGTAAATGACTGACAGTCTTTCCTATTCGATCCTATCCTATCCCGTAACTCGGAGGTCGTAGGGGCACCACAGATGATCGTTTAACCACCGTACTCCATCTCTCCCTGTCCTCAGCAATCCTGATTATTTCGCTCAGTGTCAAACCAGTCTATTCTCAAATGTTGTCCTCCCACCTCTTTTTCGGTCTCCCTCTTCTTCTACCTCCTTGCACTGTGCTTTGCAGGGCAAAGACCTCATGATCTGGTGACGTGGCCATACCATCGGTGTTTCCGTTTTTTCACCACTGTGAGCAGGTCATCGTGTTGTCCAATGGCTTGTGTGATGGTCTGTCGGACTTCGTTGTTGGTGATGTGCTGGGTATAGGAAATGCCCAGAAGTATTTTGTAGCACCTCATCTCCATGCTTTGTATTCTTCGTTGTAGATCTGCTGTGAGGGTCCATGTTTCGCAAGCGTATAGAAAGATGGACAGTCTTTGCTAAATCTTTTATACTTCTTATGTTAATTGTGACTGCGCTTAATGTTGCAACTGTGTATGCAAGAGCTTCTAACTGAAGTCTTAAAAGGTGTTGTGTGGAGTGTGTATGTATGTGTGTGTGTGTGCGTGTGACTGTCTACTGACATCGGAATAATTCCCATATTCAATGTATGTTGTCATTTGGCTGAATAAATTCTGTAATCTGTAAAGGTAAGGGAAAGTGAGTGCATAAAGTCACATGACACAGTTCGTACAATGCATGCTAGCTCTTAATAACATACTATAAAAGTGCGGAATAAAACGACAGTAAAACCTAGAAACAAGCTGAAAACGTACGGCCAAAGGTTGTGGTACAACCAATAAAATAAAATAAAAAACTTCTTTCAGAAGTGGTTGAAAGGTACATACACTTAATTAAAACCCATTAACAGGAGGTGTGCAATATATACATCACTCTTAACATGTTAAAAACTGGCAGCAGTAAATCTGCTCAATACCAAAAGAGACCATTAATATCCCATAAAAGTAAACCTCTCGATCATCTGAATTCTTTACTTATAATTGTAATACTTTTCTAGAAGAACTTAAACGGCTACTGACATTGCCATGTTGTTTGAACAAAGACATGTACGAGGTAATGACATCCAGGTTGGTAAAGTAACTTCATCATTTTGCACTAAACTTTATACAAATCGGTCTAGCTCATGCCGTTTGACAGCCTCCAGGTCTATAGGCATACGATGAGAATTTCAGGCTGTATTCTCCAAAATGCAAATAATTATGCCGTGCCGGATCCATGGCCGGCAAGCCCACCACCCTCTCAATCATTTCCCTTTTGGCCCTGCAATCTTCTTTCCGGATATCCAGCCGGGTCGGCCATTGTACTGCGGAATGCGGTGGCCGTACATGAATTCATTCAATGCAAATCCCTAGCTCACCGAACCATTTCATTTAAACACAGACTAGGTCTCACTAACGAGTCGCTGGATATTCTTATAGGTACTTGTTGAAGATCAAAACCCAAACACGTCATAAGAACTACGAATTCCCAATATGGAGTTCTAGTAAGCCCGTGACTTTGACTATATTAACGGGTACAACGTCTGTTTACACTACGCCATGCAAAGCATACAGTACTGAACACAGATTTAAAACTGCACATGCTACAATAAAAAAGGAATGCGTAATAGATGTAAAGGCTTGATATGAAGAGACCCAAAATGGTTACAAATGCAGACTAATCTATACTCCTGTGTTGCTGTTAATAATTGTGTTTACAGACTCTGCGGAAATCTGTCACATGGCTTCTTTTTTTTAACTCTCGGATGAATCAAATATGTTCATGGGAATTGGTTTTTCATATATTAATGAAGTATTAGGCACATCGTTTCTCTTTCAGATTCGGATGACTCAAAAAGATGCGGCACAAAATACCATAGATCTGCGAAGGTACTATACGCGAAAAGCTTCCAAGCAGACATGATAATTATTGTGTTTAGAATATTAGATTCGTAGGCTAAACTTTTTGACGCCGAAATTAATCTCTGCATGAATAATAAGTGTCAACAACCGCCACGCATGTTCCTTGTATCTTCACGCTGACTACTGTATTTGATAATATCATCTCATCGTATTTCATTAGCAATTACTTGGGATTTGTAGCACAGTTTTCTGTTTGTATAAAGTAACGTGTGTTTTTGCATGTGTGATGGATGCAAATGATAAACCCAATGTGCTAGGATAATCTGTGTAGTATCTATAGGGTAGTGCATAATTATAGTGTACAATGCCCTTCTAAGTGTTAATAAGCTTTTCTGAGTATGTGTTTATCGTTGTGTTTTGATGAATGGTATTTAACTAAAGTAGTCGCCACATTTGGCTAACGCTTTTTGGCTTATGTATTAGGTTAAGAGATTTTTCACTTACGAGAATTTTGACAGGTGGCCACATCTTATGAGTTTAATGGCCACATTTGGCTTACGTTTTACAGCTAATGCATTGGGTCGGAGGTAGTGGCAACATGTTTATCACGGTCCGGTTCGAATTTATAAACGTGTGTGGCTGTGTAATTTCACTACAACAAGGCACTTTTTCATGAAGATGTAATGTACTCTTTGCGATTTAACTATAATATGAAACAACTTTACTAAGATTGGCACGCAACAACTGAATTCAACTTCCTGAACTCGCCATGTCGTGTGTAGCACACAATTTTTTTTTTTTTTTTTTGCGTGTGCTCATGCGTGTGGGAGGAGTTTAGGTTGACCTATAAACTCGTTACCTACCACTCTCGTTTCTGATTGGTGCTCGTAAGCCCGGCTTATGTATTTCTGCAGAAGAAATCAACCATGCGCTAAAAATTAATGGGGCCGGGTAGCTCAGTTGGTAAGAGCGTCTTGCTAGTAACCGAAAGGTCGCTGGTTCGAATCCCGGTGTGACATCGTCACAGTTCCTAGTATCTTAGCTGGGCTGGGAGCGAATGGGAGTATTCTGATTGGTCGACGCGTTACAAAATTCGACGCATGCGCACAATGCTATCATAGTCTTCGTAAGGGTTAGGGTTTGGGTTAGAGTTAGAGTTTAGGGTTAGGGTTTGGGTTAGGGTTAGGGTTATGACGCCTAAGAACTTCGTGAAAAAGCCGACCAGACATGACCTGGCGCATGCGCAAAGGCGCTCGGATAAACTAGGAGACCCGGAACTTGAAGGATGTGACACCGGATTGGTCAACGTGTGATCATATTATTTTCCCCTTTACCAACAACTGGCCCGCTGGTGTCAGTATAAATCGGTCCAGTAGTCACCTATATGCGAAAGTGTCGTGTGACTATAATCTACAAACAACAACAACAACAACATGCGCTAGAGGGACCGGGTAGCTCAGTTGGTAAGAGCGTCTTGCTAGTAACGGGAAAGGTCGCTGGTTCGAATCCCGGATTGGTCAACGTGTGATCATATTATTTTCCCCTTTACCAACAACTGGCCCGCTGGTGTCAGTATAAATCGGTCCAGTAGTCACCTATATGCGAAAGTGTCGTGTGACTATAATCTTACAAACAAACACACATGCGCTATCAGAGGGGCCGGGTAGCTCAGTTGGTAAGAGCGTCTTGCTAGTAACCGAAAGGTCGCTGGTTCGAATCCCGGATTGGTCAACGTGTGATCATATTATTTTCCCCTTTACCAACAACTGGCCCGCTGGTGTCAGTATAAATCGGTCCAGTAGTCACCTATATACGAAAGTGTCGTGTGACTATAATCTACAAAACAACAACAACATGCGCTATTCCTTGTGAAATTTTACGTTAGCCAGTACGCAAGGAAATACATAAGGAATTCATAAGCGTGACCGGGTGCGTAACACAAGTGGAGCCGGGACTTAAGGTTGAATTCACATTGGTCTATTCTGTAGGAATTTTTTTTTTGCACTTAAGGCCCGGCCACACTTGTGTTACGCACCCGGCCACACTTGTGTTACGCTTATGAATTCTTTAGGCATTTTATTGCGTATTGGTTAACGTAAAATGCCACACAAGGATAGCGCATGTTTGATTTCTTCTGCAAAAATACATAAGCCGGGCTTACGAGGACCAATCAGAAGTGAGAGTGTGACGTCACGAGTTTAAGAGGTCAACCTAAACTCTTCCCACACGCATAATTACACGCAACAAAGGTTGTCTGCTACACACGACATGGCGAGCTAAGACAGTTGAATTCACTTGTTGCGTGTCGATTTTAGTCATAGACAACAAATAACGTTGTTTGTGGTCTATGATTTTAGTAAAGTTGTTTCATATTATAGTCAAATCGCGAAAGAGTACATTACATCGTCATGAAAAAGTGCCTTGTGGTAGTAAAATGACACAGCTACAAACGTTTATAAATTCGAACCGGGGCGTTATAAACATGTCGCCACTACCTCCGACCCATTGCATAAGCCGTAAAACGTAAGCCAAATGTGGTCACAAAACTCATATTGTGTAGCCACTCGTCAAAATTCCATTAAGTGAAAAATCTCATAACCCAATATTTGGCTTACGCTTCATGGCTTTGGGTTATGAGATTTTTCACTGACCAGTGGCCATACCTTACGAGTTTAGTGGACACATTTGGCTTACGTTTTGGCTTAGGTTTTGTGGCTAATGCACTGTTTTGGAGTTAGTGGCGCCATATTTATCACGGCCCGGTTCGATTGTATAAACGTGTGTATAGTTGCACTACAACAAAACACTTTTTCACGACGACTTCACGATTTGACTATAATATGAAACAACTAAGATCGACTCGCAATTAGTGAATTCAACTGCCTTTAGCTCGCAAAGTCGCATGTAGCAGACAACATGTGTTGCTTAATCATGCGTATGGGGGAGGAGTTTAGGTTTAGCCCTAAACTTGTGACGTCACACTCTCGTTTCCGATTGGTCCTCGTAAGCCCGGGTTATGTATTTTTGCAGAAAAAATCAAACACGCCCTATACTTGTGAATGTTTACGTTAGCCAGTACGCAAAGAAATACATAAAGAATTCATAAGCGTAACACAAGTGTGACCGGGTGCGTTAACACAAGTGTGGCCGGGCCTTATGCCGTAAAACGTAAGCCAAAAGTGGCCACTACTTTACCATGTTCACGTGCGCACGCACGTGGGAGGAGACAGATCAAGAGAGAGAGAGAAGGGGAAGAGAGAGAGAAGGGGGAGAGGGAGAGAGAGTTAGAGGAAAAGAGAGAGAGAGAGAGAGAGAGAGGGAGGGGGAGAGAATGTGTGTGTAAATTCTGTGCACAAAAATAAGTAGGTATGATAGCGCGCGGGCGAGAATCGATTGGCTCACCGAGTATTACCAAACATGGCGTTAGGCATGGATGACGAAATGCACTCCGAATCTTTTCATTAACTTCCACCATAAACATTACAATTAGTGCAATTGATCGGTGGTCACCAGATCATCAGGTCTTGCAAAGACCATCCTGCAAGGCACAGTGCAAGGAGGTAGAAGAAGAGGGAGACCGAAAAAGAGGTGGGAGGACAACATTCGAGAATGGACTGGTTTGACACTGAGCGAAACAATCAGGGTTGCTGAGGACAAGGAAAGATGGTGCACGCTGATTAAACTATCATCTGTGGTGCCCCTACGACATCCGAGTTACGGGATAGGATAGGATCGGTAGTCCCCTGCGCACAGACTGGTCCAGATATAGCGCGAGGATAAAATGCCAAGCCTGATTAGTCATAGCTGATTTTAACGTTTGGACGCAATGTATGCATTCAGTGACTGTCATATATAAGGCTAAGGCTCTTTATCACTAGTCCCCTATACGCTAAGGTGTCCGGGGACGTTAAATTACTAAACAAACAAAATCTTTATCATGTGTAGTTGAACAAGCCTTTGGGAGAAGAAAAAAAAAGATTAATTTGAAACGCTCACATTATGGTAGTGCTTTAAGTCACATACATCCGGTCTGTGGAGGGGTAAAAAACAAACTTGGACAGGGCCCGTTTGTTGACGACTGCGTGACACCGGCTTTTAATGCAAAATAGTTACAATAATGAATAACAAATAAGTTTTTAAAAAATCGCTATATTAGTTTTTCAATTGTCCTAATTTAACTTCCTTTGAACTTTGACACCTGTATCCCACCTCAAATTTCTTTCTCAAAATTATGTCTACATACGAGAACCTGTTGTTTGTTTGTTTGTTATTAAAATGATTCAGCGCAACTTTTTTTTAAACGTTATTATGCAGCGACGACAAGACATCCTGGTCCTACACTAATATTCAAGTGCGGGAAGTTCAGGTTTAAGGCTCAAATACTGTCGACACTGTTACATCTTTTTGCATGTAATTAACTTCAGTCCCTGTAATCATCAATCAATCCGGCACACCTTGGCGTATGATCAACGCTGTAGACATAAATTAAACCCGCTAATAAAATTTTCTTCCGCGCTTCTGTATCCAGAAACGTTACTCGTCTCCTCGGGTTACAATCAATTTTCATGAAGATCAAGCAAACGAACACAGATCACTGTGAAATTTATCATGAAGTGACAAAACATGTGCCAGACAACAAAGGCCTAGAATACAGATTTAAAGACATTCAGTAAAACATTCGGATGTACTGGGATTAGATGCTTAAATGACCTTAGGGTCATTCTGCATTCTGTATAACAGGGCACGTGTGCCACTTGTCAAGGAAGTATTTGCTATTGACCCTAACGCGTTTCACTGGTCATCTTTCTAGTACGTTACCTCAAGTTTCGCGCGGTTTACACTAAGTATGTTACCTGCCAGTCTACGTGGAACTAAAAGATGTCATACAGACAGGCAATAATTTTGAGTATTTAATCGCGAGGACAACAACATTAAAATCTAGTTAACGGTATTGTTTAGGATTAAGGCGTATGGGATGATTGGTGTCGATAAACCCTATTAGCAGGCAAGGACTGGTGGGAGGGCGCTCCAGAGTTCTTGGCCAGTGCCCTAAGCCGTTCTTTAAGATGGAAAGTGTGTTATAAGAGAAAACTAATAGTGTGCCATAATGATAACATTTTGTAAAAAGAAGTGTTCCCTTGCCAAAGGAAACGGACTACATCATTTATAACATTAACAAAATCTTAACAGATGTAAAATTACGACGGTAAGGCGAGTCATCAATTCGTGTGATCAGTCAGTAGCCTACAGGGAATTTTAGATAGTTTGTCGAGCAAGCTAGATCCAGACCGGGAATCAAGTTAAGACAGCTCCTTGTTTACTTGTGCCTGATCAATGACTAGAATGACGCAAACTAAGAGCAGGCCAGATATTCAGGGATTAGATAGTTCTCATAAATCTTCTGCTCAACTTAAAAATAGTGTCAGTTACTAGTTTTGTGTAGGAGTTCTATGTAGTGAAGGTGAGCTCTCGAAGTAAGTTTCAGGCACTGAATGGGGTGGTGGAAAGAATGCGGACACCTGCGGTATGACGAGGAGCTGATAACATACCGCACCCTCACATCTACTACAGGCTACGGTATAACAGCACTGGTATAACACTTCAAACAGTGATGTACTCTCTTCTTTTTTATTCACGAGTCCGCCAGCAAAAGAGAATATCTCAATGCAATGTTTCGTTAAGGAGATAAGACTAAAGACCCTTTCCAGTTCAGGACATCTTCCTAATCGTGTCATCCTTTTGGGTTTTCCATCACAATGTTTTGCGATATTCTTCGTGAATATAATTATTATAACAGAAGGACGCAGAAATAAACAGCGAAGATTAAACTGTAGAAGTGAAATTAACAACCCAAACACTGTTTAGTAAACCCAGTTTTTCTGTACTAAGTCCGAACCTATAGGTTCAAGATGCTTTGACAATTCGACTCGCATTATAATGTTTTCAGCGTAAAGGAAATAGTGCTATTGCTTTAAAAAGTAGATTTGAAGTCAATTTTTAAAATATCAATATTTGTACAGTTATAGTGTGCTAAAATTATCATTATGATTAAACCGGAGGGAAAATGGCCAACATCTAGCCACCTTGATTCTCGTAACTGAAAGTGGAGGTAGTGTCAACGGGAGAGAGAAGGGAGTGAAGGGGATGGAGGGGGGGGGTGGGTAACGTCAGTAACTGACCATCAAGAAAGCTCTAGCATGCATACCATTCATATCGCAGCAACGGTTTTGTGGGTCATTATAATAATAATAATACAGGATGCTATACGCGCCTTACCCCAAATCATTCAGGCTCAAAGCGCGGCGACCTATACCAACATACACGCTCACCTGTCTCATCCACCCTCACACATACCAAACACACATCCATCACTCAAACAGGTGGTGTAAAGGCAGGGAGATCGCTATTAGAAGACGGAAAGAAAATCGAATTTTTATTTTTGAAATTTTTATATTGACTGCGTCCTGTACCATTATTGAAGGGAGGCAGGAAACCGGAGTGCCCGGAGAAAACCCTCGGTGACCTCAATAGTCTCGTACCTAAGTCACGTACGTTCGCCCCTTGCGGGAATCGAACCCGCGACCTTCGGCATAGGAAACCGGCGACTTATCCACTGCGCCACGAGGCCACCCCAACATTATGCAACATTGAAAGATGGCAACAAACAGCTTCAAGCGATACATCAATCTGCACTAATAATGAGCAACGCGATGAGGAATCGAACCCGCGACCTTCGGCATAGGAAACCGGCGACTTATCCACTGCGCCACGAGGCCACCCCAACATTATGCAACATTGAAAGATGGCAACAAACAGCTTCAAGCGATACATCAATCTGCACTAATAATGAGCAACGCGATGACGTTATACTATTATGGATTGATGAGTGTCAACCTAATAAGTGCCTACAAGGGAATTTGCTCAGTTTATAACTATAAATGTCATTCCTGTTGGAAAATCACTCGTCATTCTTCACACTTTAAAATAAGACTGAAATTTAATACAATCAATTAGACTAAAATCGCTGCAGTTGGCTCTTCAAACGATCATCTGTGGTGTCCCAACGACCTTCGAGTTACGGGATAGGATAGGATAGGACCCTGTAAACACTGAATAACTAACTAACTAACTAAGAGAAAGAGACAGAGAGGAGAGAGAGAGAGAGAGAGAGAGAGAGAGAGAGAGAGAGAGAGAGAGAGAGAGAGAGAGAGAGAGAGAGAGAGAAGAGAGAGAGAGAGAGAGAGAGAGAGAGAGAGAGAGAGAGAGAGAGAGAGAGAATGATGTGTGTAAGTTGCAACCCGTATTTTTCTTTAGCACAATGTTATGAGATTAAAGATCATTTTTGTCGATTATTTCAATATTATTTGAAACCCCCTTTTACCTTTGGTCATGACCTATTGCATTAACCAGCATACTTCATCTTTTTCTGTCCCCAGCATCCCTCATGGCTTCGCTCAGTGTCAAGCCAGTCCATTCTCGAATGTTGTCCTCCCACCTCTATTTCTGTCTCCCTATTTTTTGCCTCCTTGCACCGTGCCTTGCAGGATGGTCTTTGCAAGACCTGATGCTCTGCTGACGTGGCCATACCATCGGAATTTCCGTTTCTTGACCACTGTGAGCATTTCATCGTGTTGTCCAAGGGCTTATGTGATGGTCTGTCGGACTTCGTTGGTGATGTGCCGGGTATAGGAAATGCCCAGAAGTCTTCTGTATCACCTCATCTCCATGCTTTGTATTCTTCGTTGTAGTTCTGCAGTGAGGGTCCATGTGTGATAAATTCAAGGTAAAGGAATGAATACTTGTTTACAGAATGCAGTGTACATCCGGGACAGAACAAAAAGTATTCAAGGTCACCAGTTCAGTGCTTCCCTGGAGTAGTTCATACAAGTTGTCCGCTGTAAAAATTCTAAACTTGAGGATCTCATCTTGCCATTCAAAACTGGTAACTATTGTTCTCGTGTCCTGTTTTTGTGATACAATGGAATTTGCGTAAATTAAAAACCTGTTTTAAACTTAAACTAAAGCAAATTTTGGCTACGTGCGCTACCAATTTCTCTTAGTCCCGTTCCACATACTGTCGCAAGGAATAACTGACAAGGCCAGGACGCTGTTTGTTTGCGTTATTTAAAAAAAAAAAAAAAAAAGACAAGAAAAGAAAGGTAAGGAAGACAAATTTCAACGCGTAGAAAATACATTGAAGTAAGACGGCAGGGTGCCGGCAGAGGGTTTAAAAACACACGTTGAGCTAGCATGTAAGACGACCCTTTCTTAGCTAAGCCCCGAAACTAGAGACCACCACTGGAATCTCACACCCGTTCCTCCCCTTTCACCCTACCTCTTCCTTCCCACCCACACCCCCAAAATTAAAAGTAAAAAAATATATATAAAATTTTTAAAAAATCCACAGCTTGCATCGTCTTTATATTATGGTGGTTTCACAGTTATGAACGCCTTCAAGTCACTCGCCACGCGTGCTAGAATTTTAGACAAAACGAACTCGCATTGAGTTCATCCAATTCTAACACACGATGTACATCGGGTTCATAATTACACTGCGTACAAACTGATTGTACACTTCTGTTACGTTTGAGACGCGCACGATAGATCCGATCGTTTTGTTTTGCAAAGCATGCAATAATAGTGTATTTACCTTTGATTTGATTTTGCATTGTAGTTGGAAGAAGCTTTGTATAATGTTGATAATTTTCGTTGGTCGATATTATTGGAGAGTTTTCTAGGGTTGCTTGTTTACTATCGATCGAAGCGTGTAGATAAATCTAGTGGTAGCTGCGAGATGCTTCTAACCTAAATAAAGTTATATGACGTAAGACAGTGCATAGTTCTGATGAGGAATTTTATTCTGATTGGCTGTAGTTGCGTCACGCTGGAATGCTCGAATATTCTCTAGAGTATAGAGAGACTATATAAGTCCCGCACTAATTCAAAAAAAGATAGTTGAGAGTTGAAAAAGTGGGAAAGTGAAAAAAGCCATTAAGCGATTGTATGCCGTTGTTGATGTACGCTGACTAAAGTTGGAAAACTTCATACGACGACTCCTGCCTTGTTGCTGAGTGAACAGGTTGCGTGAATAAACGAATCTGAGTTACACTTATCAGGATTCAAGCATCGGGGCTGAATCAACTACTGATTTTAAAAAAAACAACAACAACAGTGTAACAACTTCCAGATTTGAGAGACTGATAGAGAGACTGAGAGGAGAGAGAGAGAGAGAGAGAGAGAGAGAGAGAGAGAGAGAGAGAGAGAGAGGTTTAGTTCCTACTCTATCCTACACTATCCCGTAACTCGAGGGTTGTTGGAGCACCACCGATGATCGTTTACACACCGTACTTCATCTTTCCCTGTCCTCAGCAACCCTCGTGGCTTCGCTCAGTGTCAAGCCAGTCCATTCTCGAATGTTGTCCTCTCACCCCTTTTTCTGCTTCCCTCTTCTGCCTCCTTGCACTGTGCCTTGTAGAATGGTCTTTGCAAGGCCTGATGGCCCGCTGACGTACCATGCCATCGGAGTTTCCGTTTTTTCACCACTGTGAGCACGTAATCGTGTTGTCTAATGGCTTGTGTGATGGTCTGTCGGACTTCGTTATTGGTGATGTGCTGGGTATTCACACTTTTCTGCTATCCTATGCACCAACGGGAATCCCCTCAATGAAACATACTTCCGGTTTCTTTCTCCGCGTGTTTTAGTGAGTTATTTCCAAATATTCAAGAATAATAATATGTGTCACTGGCCACCAGTATCGTACCCTCACATATTTTTTTTTTTTGCTGCAGTTTATTATCCCTTTCTATCGCCAGTGGCGCGCCTAAACCCTACCTACCTAACATTATTTGTGAATTTTTGAAAAATATTCGGAAAAACATAACGCCCAGATGCTGGCTCGAACCCACACCTGTCAGGCGCCATTGGTTTCTGGCTTGTGGACAAGGCAAGTTAGTCCCGCCTTAGCCCACTTGGCAACAACGCTCGCCTAACATAGTCAACTACTTCGTGTTTTGTGAAGGTTGCGACGGCGAAGCTATGGAAAACTACAAGAGTCTTCAGGTCCTGTTTCACTTTCTGTCGATGATCGACGCACCTCCGAAGTCGCCACAAATACAGGCCTCTAAGATTGTTTTTTGCATCCTTTCACTGAGCATGTACTTCCTCCACCGTTTTTATACTTATCCCACTCGTTTTCTGGCTCTAACAATCGTCGTTTTCGGCAATTTGCCATATTTAAAAGTCACGCATCAAGCTTTGATAAAAGCAAAACAAGCCAGACCGGAACTTGGTTTCATTCTAACCTCGTTTTAATTTATAATGGCGATACCCACGAGTTTTTATGATAGGTGCCGGAAAGTTGTGAATAGGAAACGCCCAGAAGTCTTCTGTAGCACCTCATCTCCATGCTTTGCATTCTTCGTTGTAGATATGCTGAGAGGGTTCATGTTTCGCAAGCGTATCGGTAGATGGAGATGACAAAGGAATGCAGCAGCCCTACCTTGGAATGTAGACTGATGGTGTTGTCTTTTCAAATGGGCCTTCTTAACCTTGTCAGGGCCGCAGCTGTTTGTGCGATCCTGGAGAGGACTTCCTGTCGGGACCCATTGACTTATACAGTACAATGGCTCCTAAATATTTGAAGCTATGCACTGTTTTGAGAGATTGGCCTTGGACTTTGATGTCCATGTCGATTCCATTTGTGTTGTTGGTCACCATTTTAGTCTTCTTTGCTCTTGTTTCCATTTCATAATCTCTGGAGGTTGTGTCAAGCATCTGTACCAGTTGTTCAAGTTCTTGTTCCTCTCCAGCCAATCCATCAACGTCATCCGCAAAACGGAATTGGAGATTTCTTTATTTACTATGCTGACTGTGTCTTTGTGATCTGCAAGGGCATCTGACATAATGCGCGCTAGGGAGATGTTGAAAAGTGTTGAGAGAGTAGGCATCCTTGACGCACATCGATTGTTGTTCTGAACCAGTTCCCGATGGAACTGGAGATTTAGTTAGTCATGGTTTATAGGATCCAGCGGACTGCAAAGAGCCGAATCAGGATCACAACTTGCTTGAAATATGGTTCACCCCTGATCCGTATAAAAGATCCGCTTGAACAACCCTAATGGAAACACTGAAAACATTCTACCAGCCGGTTACTTTACAATAAAGGCATCCCATGCAGGGACGCTGAGGCTGTACTCCATTTTACCCGTTTACAAAAACAAAATAGAATATAAACATCATTATAAAATATTTAAAAAACACAAACATATAAAATTCTTACATTGCTAGCTAATAATACAATAGAAAGCTCTAGTTACCATTTGGCAGAAAGCGTCCAAGCTGACCCAACAAAGCCCATATATAAATGAGGAGTTCTGGGAGAGTTTTCAAGAAAAAAGATGGGTGACTGGTCTAGCGAAGAAAATAGTAGATTGATAGAACTGATTAGGAACGAGAAAGAACAAAAGAGAATGACAGAAACTGTGGTAATTTTAAAGCACTACATTTCCACAAAGTGGGAATACTATTTTTTTTTTAAATATAAATTAAAGAAACCGGCTCCTCAACGTGGAGGAGAGAGAGAGAGAGAGAGAGAGAGAGAGAGAGAGAGAGAGAGAGAAGTGGGGGTGAAAAGTGGGGGTACGTGGCGGCGATATAAGGACAAAGAGGGGGACAACTGAGAACAGAGGGGCCGGGTAGCTCAGTTGGTAAGAGCGTCTTGCTAGTAACCGAAAGGTCGCTGGTTCGAATCCCGGATTGGTCAACGTGTGATCATATTATTTTCCCCCTTACCAACAACTGGCCCGCTGGTGTCAGTATAAATCGGTCCAGTAGTCACCTATATGCGAAAGTGTCGTGTGACTATAATCTACAAACAAACAAACAATTGAGAAAGGGAGTATTTGAGGGAGGAATAGTGAATGAAAGCGGATGAAGTTTTACTTTTACTTTGCTACCGTATTCAGGTAGGTGATAGGGTGGGGTGGGGTGGTGTAACGAACGGAAGCGGATGGTGCAAAGTCCTAAAAATGCATCAACTTCAGCTGAACTGGTCCACGCTTTTATACTAGTAGTAACAAACAATCAAAATACTGTAAGGGAATGTTGTTTTTAAATCTAAATGTAAATTCGGAAAAAATAAAGATAAACCAGTGCTTTAAAAAAAATAGCAGAGGCACTACGTGACTACCCTATAAACCTTTATATTAGGCTCTTCTTGCTTCGAATGTTATAAATTTCAAAGCACATGAAATGAGTTAGTCATTATTTATATGGTCCAACGGACTGCAAAGAGCCGAATCAGGAACACCATGAAATGAGCACCAAAATGCAACCTTGCATTCTTTTTACTACCACTCAACGCCGGAGAGAACAAATAAAAAGGCAGTACACTTTCCAGGAATTTATATAACTCTCGCTTCACTGTGTATAAATGTATACATTATGGTTTGATGAAAGTGCGCAATACAGATATAATGTTTACGAAAGCCTGCCTTTAATGGATTTATTTGCAAGACGGTGGTCTCATATCACTAGGGAAAGGCTGCGTTAATTCGTCTAAAAGCTGGTTAGGATGTAAATCACAAAGAATTTATTTATCTAAAAACACTACTCATGAAAACGACCTCCACAGAATTGCAGTCTCTATTAAAAAGTTCAAAGGAACGCAAACTAATGTGCGGGCGCCGCAAAAGTTACACCAGCTGTTGTTGCAGCAAGTTTTATTCATCAGATTAACGTAAGTTGTACTGACCAGCAAGCTTCCAGGCACAGTCTCTAGTTGACATTGCCATAAGGCTACATTATAACATTTTAATAGCGAGAAAATCCCCCTAAACCCACTTGACTCAGTGGCGACTCAAAGGGGTAACAACTATTGACAAGCTGGTGGGACTTATTTAGTTACATCTGCACCCAGAGATCCCGTTCGCACAGTGCACACACTTCACTTCCCTTTGGCGCTGAAAGACTTCACATTCCTAGGTGCAACTGATTTACTGGTGTTGAATGTTAGGCTTCTTTTTGTTCAGTTTAATTTCTACACACATACTTCTTAAAGCTCTGGAAAATATTAGCATCTTTTATAAAATTAAAATAAAAAGCACTAACAACCGCAAAACTGCATAGAACCAGTAAATTTTGTAGTTAAGTCGTGATTACTCGGGTGAGGGTTGGGTCGGGGACTGCAATTTTTCGTCAAAACCAGAGTATATTATTTGGTCAAAGGACTCGCTCGACATTTTCACTGTCGCCAGCAGTACATAAGTACAGAAGGCAAAAAGGAGGGAAACATTCTTTGCTGTATTCTTAAAGGAAAGGGGTACAAAGGATCGCATGGTTCAAACAATCTGTTGGAGTTACTAGGTCAAACACAGAAGCTGTCAAAGCAGGAAAAGGCGTGGCGGGTTGTGTTGTGATGGAAAAGGCCTTAAGGTCACAATAAGTGCAAATCCCATACATGTATTAGGATAACGAAAAACACCGGCACATTAAAAACAGGGCGGGACGATAATGGATGATTGACAATTAGTACTATGACTCAATCTAGCCGAATGACTTTAGGAACAATTAATTGAATCGGATCAAAGCCCTTTAAATCGGACCAACCGCTGCTTGAATTACAAACTCTTTCTCTCTTGTGTTCAATAGAAATCTTCAAGGTACAGAGTATGGCGTACATTGTCGTCTAGAGCTATATGTGCGCCGCATTTGACAGTCAACAATATTAAATTAACATACAATGACAGATGCACTGGCGAACCCAAACCCTCTGTCTTCTACTACTCTGAACATAGTCTCGACAACGAGATTAGCCGAAACGAATACAGAACTGCATCACGCAACAACTGGGAAGGGATCAGGTTGTAAGAGAAAAAAATCTGTTGTGGTATATCAACGAATTGCCATCATGTTCAAAGTTTTTTTTTTTATAAACTATTGTTGTTAGTGTTTGTTTTGCATTGAAAAGCACTCTAAGTAAAACATAATTGAATATAATCAGGACATAGCTCCAGGACGTCACCAGCTGTGAAAAATCACTATGACTGTTTACCTCCACGGCAGGGAAATACGGGAAGGGAATGGAGGTAGGAAGGGGGGGGGGGAGACGGAGGACGACAACCAAGCCATCGATCAGGTGGTCTACAAGTCTCGGTCAACCCGTGAACTACGTGCAGATCAATACCTCTGGTCGCTCGATTCAGTTAGTAAGAGCCACAGAAATGCGGTCAAATATAACCGCAATAATAAGTAAAACAACTCAGGGATCGAAACAAAAAGCACAGCAACAATCTATACTGCAAATTACTGCGAAACTTCATCGGCGCACTGAATGTGGGTGGACACGAAAAAAAGTCAAGGTAATATTGCATGATGAAGCATTTTCAAGTCTAGAAAAGTATAAATCTAATTACACAGTGGAAAAGAACAGGTATAAAACACGCTATTGCGATCATGAAACACCAGATAAATAATCAATGAGAACACCTTTCTGTTGACAAAACCCGGGTTTCCTTAATACACACACACACGCACACACACACGCACACACACCCACACACACAACATGTAAACATTCCTTGTCTGTGCTTGTGTTTGTAACAGTTTTCGCACTCTGATTGTCTAGCTGCTTGGGAAACTGATAGCCAGTTGCAATGAATGACAATTTCAACGCCCGACAGGACGCGACATGGTTCCCATGGAAACCAAACGATTGAGGACATTGTAATGTGCAATGTCAATAATTCGATAAAGACTAAATCGTAATACTGCAGACTGCATAGTATACCAATTTCCACGAAGCAGGTAAAGATTTGATTAATTTTCGAGGGCTCTTTTCTAATACAGATTTTTTTTCTGACCAAGGCTTTTATCAGTTGAGGTGTTACTTAAGGCTACTCATACTTTGCATTGAAAAGTCCACCTGCAGTGTTGCCATCTGTGGAAAAGACTAAGACCGAAGAGAGCATTACCAATTTCACTCTAAGCTATTTCTCTTCATAGCGCATCGACAAGACCGATTACAATAACTAGACCACTATCAAAGAGCTAATTGATCGTTTAGAGAAATCTTCAAAACAGATGAATGTACTGAACTCGATACGAAGACACACTAGTTAAGGGTAGGAAGTGACCTATCGAGGGAAGAATGACAATAAATTACTATGCAAGCATAAAACGCTAACATTCCGAACTAATCAGAACAACGAGTATACCGTAAATCAGCTTCTCATCCTCTATTTTAACTCACCAATTTTCCGTCAGTGTTCCACTTGCTGGACTCAACGGTGTAATTGGAAATAAATACAAAAGTGAGCGGTTCATGCCTTAGTTCAGTGTACAATAGCATTCATAAGCCATCGTCATGTGCCATGAATGTCCTAATAATGCATTTGTATGACCTAAGACCAGCCCATAATTTATTATGTCCTGCTTTCTTCAAGTAGACTTGTAAGCTTCAACTTTGCAGCGGCTACTTAATTAATGTCTCCGGTGTGTTGCCAAACAGGGTCTTCGAATAAGCCAATAGATACACGGTAATAGGGACGTGTGTGAACGTGAAAGCTTGTGGCCACTTCGCGGTGAAATGTCACTATAATGTACACGTGGCTGCAATTGACGTTCCACGGTATAAAATGCAATTAAGTAATCTAGCACGGTATATGTACTAACTCTGGCACTGTATTGTAATCTGTATTTAGTCTTGTGCACTTCTGGTTGAATACCTCCTCCTCCTTATCCTTTCTTCTACTTCTTCTTCTTATTCTTCTTCTTCTTTTTCTTCTTCTTCTTTTCCTACTCTTCCACTTCCTCCTTCTTCTTCGTCGTTTTTAAATTCGAAGTCACTCAAATGATAAAATAGTAAAGTAGTAAATATTTCAGTCGAGCTCGCGTATTATTTCTTAGGATGATTAAGAACAATAAGTAAGTAGTTCATAATCTACTAAATTATGTGAGTAGAGGTTACGTATGTGATCTATATCAACTACGGCAATTTCTCTTCTACTTCTTGGAAAAGATTCAAGTGCGACGGGAGTGGCCACACTGCTGGCAGGTATTTTCCAACATGCATTTAAGGCTCTTTCTTGCCTTCTATAGAGTACGGCATATCAACACTGCTGAGTATGGGTATCAGAAATCACACCGTTCCGCTGCTTTCCAACAATGCTTTAAAAAAAATGAAAACAACAATAAAATAAAAACATTTAAAATTAACAAACAAGGACATAATGACACTCTCCTCATGCGTAATTTCATGCGGCAATTAGGGTTCACAAGCGCCCTACCGAGCCATCGACTTGTCAGCACCCCTTTGCCATATTGCATACACTGGCAACTCGTATCTGTCACAAGTGCTTCCAACGCAATCTCTGCTTTCGTGGGAGGTCAAAAACCGTCTTGACTAAGTGTATCTTCATATCTCTATCGGGCAAAGAGCAAGACCCAAACGATGCGATTTCAGTTTGTCCTGTCGGAAATACTTCTCAAAATTTTCCTAAGATTTTCTTATAGTCAATCTTTGTGTCCCTTAAGGTGCACAGCAACAATGGACAGAAAAATTTGCTTGAATAACATTTCCATTTAAAATCAATAGTATCTAATCATGATTTGTTTTCTTAGTTGTTGTTTTTTTCATATATATATAAATGTGTATGTGTGTATTCATTGTTGAGTTGAAAGCCTGCCCGTTTCCCGCGCGCGCGCGCGTGTATGTGCGTGTGTGTGTGCGTGGTTGTGCGTGTGTGTGTAAGTGTGTGAGCATGATTATTGCATATTATAAGCGACACGCCAAATTTTCACTGCATTTTCTTGTGAATAAAAATTTCTTGACTTAACTTGATTCTAACTGCACATCTATTTTAAGAGTTAACAAATATCTTGTTTATAATCTAGTCTGCCTTTAATTAAACAAAAGTTCTCACAAAATAGAGCGCATTGTTCTTGAACAAAATCCCACTCAGACGACCACAATAAACAAAATTTCACGAGATACTTCACGGAGCAGTTCGCCGAAAATAGCAGCACGATAAAGTATAGTACAGTTCTAAACATACATATACACTGAGCCTAGTGGCACGTGCTATGTTGTGACATCGTAAAAGATAGCGAACTCTTAAGAGAAACGAGAGAGGAAAGGTAAAACACTCAGGTGCTCTGTACGTCGTCAAAAAAAGGTCAGAGGGCACGCCTTGTCAGATTGCCGCAAAACCCCACAATCTCAAAGTTATTTTTTAAATGTTTTTTTTTTATGTGTGTGTGTGTGTGTGTGAGCGCGTGCGTGTGTGAGTGTGTTGATCCTTTTAATATATCGGATAAGAGTCTGCACGGCTGGTAAAAGTATCGGGCAAATGCAGCAGTGCTATGATATGTACTGGCCATCTTATTGCAACATTCGATCTGAGGGTGTGGGGACAAAGTTTACAGTCATATTTTATCTTTTTACATTAATTCCAACCAATATAAGAATTACAGAGAGCAAGTTGCACAATAACCACGCACCTTAAGTTATTTTAAATTCTTCGTGAACCTATGTCAATGTTCTGGGAGCCAATTATAAAAAAATCAAACATTAAGACCTACAGTGATCAGCAATTATTTATTTCCCTCAATGGTTCAAGATGTGTGTTAATAATGATAAAATTCCTGAGACTCCTGTTCCGTGACAATATATTTTGACAGCGTGCGATTTACGACTGTTGATAAGAGTACGCGGCTGCATGCAATGAATATTGTCTCTTTCTTTTTTTCTATTTTTCTTTCCTTTCTGAAGTTGAACTGTTGAAGAACAAGGCTGAGTCGCTTGCCGTCGTTGTGCTGACAAACAACACGGCGCGAAACACGAGGTCTTGTTTGTAGTCCGATTTAGCAAGCACACACACAAGTGGAAGCGACAAACACCTCCACAACAACTTCTTTCTTTCGCTCCCCTCGATATCCTTGTTTCGTTTTTCTGCTTTTAATACCGAAAGGCTTGAAATTCTCCCTACTCTCGCAATCCGAACTCCACCAATGAGAGTCAAAATCCAATATGACAAAGAGAACATATTATATGATGATGATATTATTTGTGTTATAACGGAAATACATAAATCTGAGGCAGGAAAATTATTATAATTTATTCTGGTACTTTACTAGGAATTGAAGTTTTCCAGAATAATGTGCACTAAAAACAAATCATATGCTGTCTGTGGTCCGAAAAGATTCCTTTTGATGACTTGAAACAGGCTGTTCGCTTTTCATTGCGACATGTTTTTCAGTACTAAAGAGTTTTCAATTATATTTCAAAATAGACTTTAACCTCTGTTATTGATTCTTTACTACAGGTTCTTCAAATGGCTTGGGACTAACTATCACGCGATTTTTAGTAAAGTAAGAATGCCTTCTGAAGCAGACTGGAAAATAAATATATTTCATTTTCATACATGTCTTCGCTCGGCAAAACGTACACGGGAAACCCAAAATCTTTTGCCCTTAATGTTAATATGAAGATCCTCTGCCTGTGACATAACGCAGTATGGTGCAAAATACCTAAACGGCTGTAATTTACAATCAATGAAGAGAGAACAATGCCACAGCGGGAAGAGTGGCGCAGCTGGCATCAACAGCTTGCCGACGATGACAAGGAAAATGGGTCAAATTCATTATTCATTTTGGTAATTTAACATACTTTTCTATTAACCGCAATGCAAAAATTTTGTAATTAACTGAATAGATATACCAAATTTTGGCATTATATATATATATATAAAATGTGTGTGTGTGTGTGTGTGTGTGTGTGTGTGTGTGTGTGTGTGTGTGTGTGTGTTTTATTGTCTCGTTAGATTCATTGATTGGGGACAGACGATGTGAAAGAGTGTTAAAGGTCTATGAAGAAAGCTGAAAATAAGATTTTTTTTATACACATGTAGAATAGGCCATTTCTGCATGTGCGAAATACTGTAAAACAATTATCGCATGCAATAAAATATCAATACAGTAAGTTGTAAATAATTTAACCTAAAAGAATGGATCTCTTTTCTCACATATAATCCCCTGGAGCAAGGGGAGGTCTGCCTATGAATCAGAAAATTATAGCACACCGAATGGCTTCATCAGAATGACTATTTATGGATCGTTTTCTCTGCACGCAAGTGTACCTTGCAGGTATGAGAAGAATACACGCTATTATCCCAGATTTACAGCTAAGTAGACATAACATGTGCTTAAAACCTACATAAACTGTTTCCATGAATTCGTAGCCTACTTTATATTTGCACCAGGTTATAAATCCCTATTCTTAGTATGTTTGTCCTTGTAACCTTTCTATTGTCAAAGCGTCCTAGCTCTCAATATGCATACAGTTCAATGTTACGCCAAAATTAACTTAAAGATCCCCCAAATAAGCAAAACTCACATTGGGAAAGGCAAACATTAAAGCAGATGCAAAGGCTAAATCTAGAATGTTGACGGTAGACAACCTCATGAACCTCCTAGCCTCTACATTTTATTCAAATTACAGAGCTTGAGCATTAAGAGTTTTAAGCAAACGAACTTATGGTCAAGAACACAGATCTTTTAATTGAAGTCTTAAAAGGTGTGTGGAGTGTGTGTGTGTGTGTGTGAGAGAGTGTTTACCAGCATCAGAGCAATTTTCATATGTTGTCATTTGGCTGAATAATTTCAGTATTCTGTATTATATCGACATTAGATAAAAAGAAATTTCCATACTGTAACGTAATATTTAAACAACACAGACAAACATGGCACGGAATAATTGTGATGTTTAAAAAAAAAACAACTAAAAAGACGAGGGGAAGATGAGAAATCTAAGAACAGTGAACCATGTATTATATGCTATTGTGCCGACTGTCGAGGATGTTTCCAAGAGACCATTAAAACATACGTATCACGTATATCGGTTTCATCCAAATATGTGCGTTATAAGGATTGAACAAAAACTGTAGTAGACATTTGATGTAATAATGAGAGGCATTATAATAAGTTGACAACAAAAAAACAACACACGCTATATATTAGTTAGGCTGGGTTTGGGCGCGCCACAGGCTTCGACTACACCTTCCCCAATAGAGATGACCCAGAATTTCCCGATAAAAAGGGACAATAGAGTGTCAAATATAAAAAATAAAATTAAAAATAAAATTAAAAAAATAATCGAAGTTTGGGAATTTGAATTTGTAGGTGCAGAATTTAACACTCAGTCTTATAAGTGTCCGCAACTTTTCATAGTCTACAACTTTCACTACATTTTAAAAAAAAAAAAGGACATCCCGAACCACCCACAAAAATACACAAGGGGACAAAACAACTCTATAGGGAGGGAACAACCATATTTCAGGTAATAAGGAAGAAATTTTAAAGGAACATAAATGGCATTATTTAACCTGAGTCAAGTGACGAGTCAGGAAGAAAGGGACAAGTTTGGGAGGGAAGGAGGTAGGGAGGGGGAGAGAGTGAGGGAAGGTGAAAGGGGAGAGAGAGGGAGGGGGACGGGGAGAGAGGTGGGTGGGAGAGAGAAAGAAAGATTTATTGTACAAGGAAAGAGAACGAGTAAACTTTCAAGCAGAATGAAAAGGACGATTATGAGACCTAATGTATATTATATAACATTGAAAAAGGCAGAAAACAAACTGTGGAGAGGACTGAATGAGAAAGTAAAGCAGCTAGGTCAGGTAGAAAACATAAAGCAGAAGACAAAACGAAATACTGCAGCTCTGGGACAGTTATAATCGTTTTGTCCGACTTTAATATGAATTATTACTAACCTTTTCCAGAAAAGCATTGGCCCATTTGGTGAAGGTCTTCTTCTGAATGTACACACGTTCATCCTGAAGGGCCTTGATTCGACCCTTCTCAAAGTTTTGCGAAGTCTCCATGATGGTGGTTCGAGCACCACGCCTTACAATGTCATTACCACATTTGGAGTCTTTCAGGTAGGCCTACTACTCCAAGTCAGCACCTGAAATATGAGAACGCTTGTAATTAAAACTGAACAATATGACATTGTTGTGTATTCATATAATCGTCACAGTGTCGGCCTAGTTTAATATTGCTTTAATATCGTCATTTTTCATCTCTTTTTTTTTTAAATTTCGGGGAGGGGGGTGGGGGGGAGTGGGACACATACATGCACGCGCACGCGCGCTCGCCCACACACAGGTATAATGTTAAGGCATTTTATGTGAATTACAAATGAATGGTTTCGAGTGCATGTATTTTTATGTAATGACTATGTAAAGCGCGGTGAGTCTGGTCGTAGGCTGGAGTACCGCGCTATATAAAAATCCGTTATTATTATTATTATTATTATTATTATTATTATTATTATTATTATTATTATTTCTCGTTGTGAACGTATCAAACAAATATCGAAACACTAATATCGCCTTAACATACTGCAGTTTGGCCTTTTCAATGTGATTATAATGATGAGTAATGCAAGTTCTTCTAGCATAATTATAAATCATTTACTCACATTCAAACACACAAATAAATAATACCTTTGCCTATGGTATGAAGTAACAGACAAAAACGCCATAGCGTGTTTTGTTTGTGTTATCAATAAACATGAAGAAGAATACATGTTTATGTACACACTACTCAATCGTCATAAAATATTATCAGGAACATTCTGCATACAAGATAACATACCACAAGACAGAAAGTACGATAGAAGACAAAACAGCCTCAGCTGGTACGCACAAGTACACCTATTAAAAAGTGTACACTAGACGCATTGTAAAGTAGCCTGGTATCATGAAGGTGTTGAGCGGGTTCCCAACTGCATACCTTTCACTTCAGTAACTATTTTCCTCCCACACATGGTGCAAAAATGCGATAATGACCCATGAGATATAAATCACGAATTATCAGTTTGAAAGCAAAGCTTGGAGGAATTCGAAAACAACTTTGGATAGAATTATATATTCGTGTTCTAGTTGTTGCTTCCTCAGGCTTCTGTGGGCTTGTTGTACACTGAGCAAGTACATTCAAAATTACATTATATTCGCTGTTAATTAAACATTTATTTTTCACCACAACCCTCCATCTTCCAAAAAAGTCAATCCATGTACTGTGAGCTTTGTCAACTTGAACTAAATAATTCTGGCATTCTTAAGTTTTATTCACTTTCAGAGCTGATATAAAGTATGCCACAACTGGTTTTCAATTACTGTGAAGCCAAAATCGGTTGGTATGTCAAACTACCCTGTCAATATTAATTTGTCAAACTATGAAACTTTCTTTTTTCCAAGCAGGAGAACGTGAATGCACAGAAGTTAAATGGTGGGAAAAAAGGGAGGTGGATAGGCAAAGCTCTCCTTTTAGAATTGTTATTTGCAACCAGCATGCAAGGCATCGAATGCGCAGGCCAGGACGTCCTCTCACGCAAAGGTTCGAGTCCGTTTCAGCTATTTCAACGTTCGACTTCAAATATGTTGGCGCCCATCGAACGTGATACGACTGGCCAGACAATCTAGATCTTATAATAGAGAGGTTCTGCTAAAAAGACATATTTCTAAGTTCTTCCTGCTTTTTATTTCCAGACGTTAAAGCAATAGCCAGCCCAGTTAGTAGGCCTACTAACTATTTGATAAGACTAGATAGCACCTGCATGAGGCTGTTGAACGGCCAGAAAAAGAAACATCGCACAACATTCGCCATTCTCTATTCTATCCAGCCGTAGATGAGTGGTGTACTGGGGAAGGCAAAGCAGCAACACAGATTGATGAGATCGGCACCACCCATGTCCAGAGAAAAGGGAAGTTTTTAACGCCCCTACAAGACCAAAAAGTTATAAAGAAAAAAAAAGCATGCTTCGCAAAAGAACTGTAAAAACAAATGTTGAAAAATTTTAAAAGAGCACCATTCAAAGGCAAAAATGAATAATAATGAATGACTTGAGTGTCTCCAAAAGCGTGACAACTAGCTGTAAACAGCGCGTAGGGATTTGGCGCTGAGACCTACAGTGTAGGGTTGGCGCAGAGGCCTAAACCCAACAGTTTTGTGTTTTGGTTTCCATACTTCAACGGCAAACAGGCCAGAGCACTGAGTCAACACTGGGACGGGGCGCCGTGTGGTTGTTCCTAATGCTGCTCCCAAACAAGTAGTCTTTTCCCTCCACACCGTCACACCTCTTGACCCCTTTAATATTATCTGTGCATTTCCAGAGAAACAGTCAGGGGGGGGGGGGAGTGGGGGAGGGGGGGTGAAAGGAGGGGGCGGGGGGGGGGGGTTAATCAGAACGAGCCAAATGTTGGTCGGTCCGTTGGAAGCAATATCGCAAAAGAACCACTGAACGAATGTTGACAAAATTTCATTAGAACACTACAGCTAGGTCCACCTCCCGTGCCATCATAATATTTGCTCAACCGCAAAGGTTGAGGTCACTAGAGTCATTTTGTTGCTAAACTCGTTTTACTCAATATCTCAAACACAGCTGATGCGATTTTGTTTAAGTTTGGTTTACAGGTACTTGAAATTATGGGCCATTCCTTTATTTTTGCTGTTTTGCTCAAAACACAATTATCTCAAGAAAAACTTAACCGAAATTCAAAATGTTTACTTTGTGGATACTTATCTACTGCTAAGCATGTTATATCATTCGTATTTGTACTTTCTCAAATGTCAAGGTCATTGCGCTTCACCGTTCTCTAAACTCGTTGTACGCTGTATCTACAAATAACTTAACCCATTTTGACTTTTTTTTTCTTCCAGATAGTTCACATAGTATCGTATTATTGTATATTTTTCTTTTGCTTCGTTAGAATAAAGCCGAGTCCAAACACCACCAAGAAAATGAGCACTTTTGAAATTGTTTATTTTTCGGGTTATCGGCTTTGTTTGTTAGTATTGGTAAATATATTAGAATGGCTTACCATCTTGTTTTGTAGTCCCTCATACAACTCAGTTACGCACGCATTCACACATATAAATGCAACTCCGCGCAACTGCATGTATACGTCAAAGCACACACTCATCTGTCTGTCTGTCTGTCTGTCTGTCTGTCTGTCTCTCTCTCTCTCTCTCTCTCTCTCTCTCTCTCTCTCTCTCTCCTACTGGCGCTAGGGATGACTAATACCACGAACCCCTCCCCTCTATTCACCCCTCACCAACCTCCTCCCCCCCCCCAACAAAAAAAAAGATGACATTTCAACCAATTTATTTTATTCCGCGGACAGAGATAATTGCCTGCACGTGACTTAGAGCAGTGTAACAAGTCCTGATGTCACCAAAGATTGTGTACCTCGAATGCAGACCAACCTCTTGTCTGTATGCAATCCCTCTACATTCAACGTGCACCGCCTTACAAAATATACATATATGAAGTGAAAATTTCCTCAATTACATGCAGAAACGAACATTGCCCACTTTGCTACAACTTTCTTAATGTCAAAACTGATAAGAAATATCAACTTCAAAACAGGTGAAAATAGAAAGGGGGAGAAAATAAAACCCAGAAGACAGAAGAAACACATTTTACTACCTGACATAAATCAGTCGAATCTTATCTTCCTCCAGTAATACCGGAGAAACAAGAAATGGCCCTCTATAACCGCCAATTTGGACGGAAAAGTAGTACACAAGCTTCCTTAAAGTACAGTAACAAATCACATTGATATGATGAAGGGAAAAATCCAGCATCGACCTCAAAATGTCACGCTTGTAGTTTGACAGTGATTAATCGGCTTCAGCGCACTGGAACAGTGCTTGGTCCGCGGTGTCAAAGCAAGAAAAGCGCGGGAATAATGGTAAGGTGGCGATACGGTGTCTGGAACCCACACAAGTGTATAAAACTGCATCCGACTTAAAAGCTTCTCCAGCTAAGATCTCAAAAAAGGCCTATGATAATCTGAACACGGCTTGAAGTCAAAGGACGGGGTCAAATGGAGACCAGATGTGCCTACAACCACTGAGGGAATGGCTACAGATGGTGGCGGAGTTAATATCCAGACAACTGCAGCAACGACAGAATCGCAGTCATCATGCATATGACATTATTCGGTTGCAAATGCATTTAAACTGTAGTCTACCACCAACGAGTAAGTGGCATGGAAAAAAATTGCATGACACTTTTGACAGCAATAGGGTTCGGTATAAAGTTCTCTCCAATGAGATAAGTTCAAAGAACACAGAGAAATAACAGCCACGCACAACGGTGAGCACTGTGCGTTTTAGCTTGTTACGATATTTTACCATTTTAGAGGTTTACAAAGGTATGCTTCGGCGAATATTGCCATCTCATGAATGAACAATTGTTGGTGGATCCTACTTTAACACAACCACACATGTCTGTGCTGTCCTCCAAAACGAGAATAATCAGACTCACAAGGTATGCGTTAAAAGCAGGAAATGAAAACATGCTTAAGGTGACATGGCGGGAGAGAGTGGAATGCCCGCCATCGAGTCCTTTTTCCAGCTTTACGCGTACGCCTATACAAAATGCTGGGCTGGAAAGAGAGCTATAATAACAACCACTGCCATAAGGAAAAAAAAGATCCAAGAGTCAACAAAAAAAATACAGAAAAGAAGTAATTAATACTTCTGCGTTGTAAAATCTATATTGGCTATACTTAAAACTGTTGTGTTCAGAATTTGGGTACGAAGGAGGCACACTAGTTTTCATTTCAAAATCTATCACTAATCACATACTCTGCAAAGCACCTACTACTTTCTACTCCCCATCACCCTGGTCGCGCTGCACTGCGGCTGTCGTACTTTTGCTGAGAAGGCAACCCGAATTTCGCCCTCACCACCACCCCAACCCCTAATGGTTGACGAATATTATCCCAAATCAAAAGTATAAGTCTGTTCTGCAAAGCTATGCAGTTGGAAAGGAAAGTAGTTTGGAATGAGAACCTCTTATCTGTAAAATTGTAATGCTAACTTCATGCAGGAAACGGAAGAAAAATGTTAGATAAATAAAGGCGATAGTTTAATTGACACAAAAGTACACCTGAATGAGCGAGACAACCCACCACCATGCAGGGAGTCAAAATCAAATGTCGTCCCTAGTAAAACAGACATTCAAGGCTACACCGCCTCTCTCAAACACTACCGCGAAGAATACTAGAAACAATTGACGTCAAATTCACATGCACTTCAGTAAGGCTGTAAAGAGCCTTCCCGGCGTCTGAACAAGGCAGAGATCTAACATGTCTATAATGCCGATGTGTGTCAAGAGCCAAACTCCGACGATCAGTGCACACAATCCAACAAAATCGGCAAGACAAAAAAAAAAAAAAAAAAAAAAAAAAAGATAAAAACTTTTGTCTGCACAATGCATTATTTTGTTGACAAGAAACTACGATCCAAGTGGGAGGACAAAAAGGCCAGTACTGCAGTTAAAACTAACAGTAATATTGATTGATAGTGGTACAGCAACGTAAAATTCATCAGATTGTACGTAGACATTAAGACAATCCAGACTGACGCAACATGTGTCAGCAACGTTAAGATAATTTCTCTGTGTACGGGTTTTGCATTGGTCAGCACAAAGATCAACAAATTTGCAAAGGATGCACGGCAAATATACTCCAAGGGTTCGGGACAATCTCAACATGTATATCGAGAGTCGCTGGTGTGTTTTCAACGCACTCATTCCTAATAAATGCACTGGTCTCCTTTCTGCTGTAGCTAAAGTGATGGCGAGAGGGAAAAGCGATGGAAGTATTTGATGACAATGACGAAAACTGACTGACAACGGAAAAAAGAACTTAAAATCTATCCACGTTGGTACCCAAACTTTCCTTTTCTGTTCTGCTTAACAATTACTTCCTTTAACACTATAGTGTTTTCTTACTTACTTCATACCTGAGTACAATTATATTAAAACATGCATCAAATATTCCTTTTTGTTTAAGGATCGTTGATATCATAGCATGTAATGTGTTGATGATCCTAACCATTGTTATGGTACTCTTAAATGTAATTTAGTTATGAGATAGTCAACCTGCTCAGTTGTGCCTTTGCTATGTATTTTATTACTGATTTGTTTTAAGAATGTTGCTATTGCACTGTATTATGTAATTGGTTGTTGACTGTCATCTATGTATATAGGTGAATGTAGAATGTTCTAGTCATGCCTCTACCTTTTAAGCACTGCTATTATAATCATGTAAAGGCCATGATATGTATAGTTTAAGACAACAACTTGTGCTGTCATTAGATTATTTTGTGTGTGGGAGTGTGTGCGTGTGTGTGTATGTTTGTGTGCTTTCTCTGCATGAACGTAAAATTATTCGTTATTATTGATGTGGGGTTTGGTTTGTGAATGTCTGCATTTGATTGGAATTTAAGGTTGCTGTTGTGCCATTAGAAATGAATGTGTCTTTGCTATTTGTGTATATAAAATGAATATATTGCACGCTTCTTGCGGACAACGACCCAAAGACAAATTTCTGTATGTGATGAACATCAGACAATAAAGTTGTATTGTATTGTATTGTACTGTATTGTATATCCATCTTGATTTCAATGTATTGTTATCTACCTTTCAGAATACAACCACTAAGTTTATAGTTCATATAATGATATTATATTACTACAGTTCAGCTTACAGCAAACACTACTTCGCATTGCTGAACGGTTTCATTGTTTGGTAAAGCTCAACGTAATCCCATTATTTATAGCTGAAATGTATTTAGGGCAAGCAGAAGATAGTAAGCTACAATTCTAACATATCTAGACTTGGCAAGACCCAAGTCTTACGCTCCATAATACTATCCAAATAAAATAATGACACGCATTTAAGAGCTCATTACATACAGAAGAACAAACGCGAGAAAAATTATTTCATATTTATATTATTCAAATAGTCCACCCACCGAAGGTCATCCCAGCATTCCAGCTCATATCATGTCCACTCAAAGACATTCTTAACTCTAAGGTCAAGAGATTAATTATGGCACTATCTAGTAGGAACAGAACGATAGGTGTTGGTGCTTTAATGTTGTCATTCGCAGTTTTTTTCTAGTCCGGTCTGAGGTGTTTGCGAGCAGTAGTATACCAGCTTGTGCACAAACCATGCAAATGGTCTTAATCAATGTCACGCCTGGGTACAACCTAGCCCACTAGCAATCTATTCTGTCTTGCATGCATAGGTCAGTCGTATTAAATACCTTCCATTACACCAGTCTGAAATATTTCCACTTAAAAAAAAAACAACCGTAACCAAATAAAACAGATATAGTGGTGTTTTTTTTTAAAAAGCCTGCTAGTACTACTAGTACTAGCTAACCAAAGATCTCTAATCTAATCTGAAATGGTAATTTTAAATTCTCATGACAAAGATCTGCCTGCAAGAACATGTCGATTTGATTAGTTAACTTTTTTTTTCTAAACAGTCAAAACGAAATCTCAAAAGGAATGCTGTGAACCATACATCAACGATCACCAAGTAGACCTGCCACTCTTATTTCAATGGATCTGGCTTCTTATGTCATGCCACTGGCCTTAGCCGATAAATTTCTATATTCTTTGAAATTACACGCTAATTCGCCATTGTCGTAATTACCCGATTAAAAAGGCTCCTCAAAGTACCCACAACAATTATTGTACATATAGCCCACTAACTCAATCATCAAAACATAGATACACTTTCCTTGATTTCAACTTCGCGCCGTGATGAACACAGTCATATTCATTCTCAACGCCAAAGGGCCAACCGAATGAAAATCAGGATGAAGCTTTGATGGAAAAAGCGAGTGTAAAATGCTCGAGTAAATAAAATGCAAAGAAAACGGCGCGATATTCATTTACTTTGGTGAATCACGCCGCGGTGCTGTATGGTTTGGGTGGGTGGTTCTTCAGTATTAACTCTCTCTCTTGCATACTTTGCCTTATCCGGTCTTTTGTCGTCCTACCCCTCCTAGTCGTCGGCGATACCCCTTTATCAAATGCCACATTCCTGGACAAAAGACAAACAGCGCTCATCGCCTTGCTTGTCCTTGATAATGTAACCTCATAAGCACATAGTGCACTGTGTGGCAAAAGGATTTGTTAAAAGTGTGTTTGCACTATAACCCCTGTCACCTGCACCGCCAACACAATACACACTTTAAACTTACCCTACCCGCCACATTTCATACTAAATACATTTTCTGTCATACAAGTACGCGTGAGCTAACATATCGTGCACTATATTGTGTTTAAAGCAACATTTCTGGTTAGTGCCAGGCATTAATGCCAAAGTAGCTAACTAAAAACAGTCTATTCTGCGCATGCCACTTCTTTACCAAGACAAAGGTGATCGCTAAATTATAGGAGTACGAAATACACCGAGAACGATTCAAGTCTCGATCAACGGCATTCACACCGTCTGCAAAGCAGCCGTCTTTGATAACAATGCGACTGTTCAATCTCATCCGCTCCTAACGAGCATGCTTATTGTAATTTAATCAACAGCCGTCTTGATTTTTATGCACAGTACAATCTAAATGATCACCAAATGCAACACTAAATTAGATATTACAAAACTTAGGTGCGCCTATTCATGTTAAAAACTGTACAAATTAGTCAAACGCGAACTCCAGGTCAATGTGACATTTTGTGACACAGATAAGAACTGAAAAATGAAAAAGCATTGTCAAGTATTGCAAACACATTCAATAATTAAACAATCTAAAGTTTATACTTTTGGATTCATAGGCGTCACGTTCGAATGGCACGCTGCCCGCGTGAATAAAGCCTAGACTGGTTCATAATGTAAGTGATTATAAACCCTGCAAGTAGAGGTTTGACCAAAGAGCTTAATTATAGATCTTACGTCCTTTTCAATTTCCTGAAATCCCGATGCTCAAAAAAATCAGTGCGACAACAGCAAACGGGGACCGGGCCGACTCTTTTTTGCAGACACGCCCAGACAAAAAAAGTCTTCACTACTGGCATTATCAGAGGTGTCGAGTGATAATGACCCACGGAGTCTGTAGGGTCACAGCGCTTCTCTGGAATGCAGGACCTATATGTTGAGTCAGAGAGCTATACACTAAACTGGAGGATAAAGTCAAAGTAATAATAATAATAATAATAATAATAATAATAATAATAATAATAATAATAATAATAATAATAATAATAATAATAAGGATATTTATATAGCGCTTTTTTTCCAATGAACAATATCAGTTCAAAGCGCAGTACTCACGCATTCATTCTAATAAGCTAAACATCCTGCTTCATACAAAATAAAATCAGACACTTGCTAACGAATAAGAGACGAGGGAAGAAGGGATGAGGGGAGAGCTAAGGATGGGAGATGGGGTGGGTGATGGCGGTGGTCTAAATCAAAACAAAAAACAAAACAAAAACAAATGGAGGAATGACGACGATGAAAGTGACACCTTCCATCTACGTGTGCAGTTCCAATATCAAGTTAACTGTTTGCGATCCAGTTTCAATCTTACACGATCACTCAACGTTAACATCGCGCCTACTAGGCATACTGGTTTCATTAGCTGCTCAGGGCAGTGTACAGCACATCACAGGGCTATACAAACTACAATAGCCAAAGCCAAGACTCGAACAGGCAGCAGATGCGCATTATACATTTGACCGTTACGTGCGCATGAAGTCTGACGTACATTAAAAGTCAGCCACTCCCTTTACCCGAACACATTTAATTATATCTTTCATCACCCCCACTCCGAAGCTGGGTACAGTTGGTTTTTAAAAGATAAGGGCAGTGTTACTACTAACTTGAAACTTCAATAAAGCGATAATTGCTGCTTGTAGGACAAGGTGCGGACTGATTGGGAACAGTGGTTGCATGTCTAAAGACATACCGAGCACAGCTGACTCCACCTAATCCATGCGTTACTATATTAATATTTTGCACCGTCGCCGAAGTAAGACCATTAAGACCAAAACTGTGTTAGACGGCACGAGCTGCACCGTAATATAATAGTGATCGTTCATCTGAAAAGAAACGTACCATAAAATGCAACCAGATATGTACTAAATAATATGAACATGCACCACGCCCTCTCTAAAAACCTTATTTCGTACCCCATTCCCGATCTCCTACCGACAAAAACTGCACTTTTGAAACCTAGTTTCATCGAAACTGGATACAATTACAAAGCAAACTTTCTCTTTAACACTATCCAGGGTAAATTAGCACTATTATATAATGTCTGAGAATACATATTATTACACAAACGACTCGGTGATCTACAGTATTAGAAACTATTACATTATCTTATCAACATGTACATTTAATATCATTTTAACTACGGAAAAGTAATGCCTAAATCATATTCATTGTTGTATGATACTGTAACTGAGTGTGTTCATGAACCTACTACAACGCTGATAACGTTACATTCTTCAAGTACTACTAGTTCATGCGCAAGTCGCATTTCTTCGAGTAATGGCTGTACAAATATGCCACTAAGATAAAATCAACGGTAATACCACTACGGATATCAAAGTAAATACTTTAAGTGAAGCTTGAGATTTTGCAGCTCGACTGATTTCTCTCTTATAAATGTCAACATTAAAGGTGGTGATTTTTAAACCCAATATTTCAAATGATTTTTGTCAGATAATTATAAAGTTATACTAATTTTGTTAATTTTAATTAATTAATTTAAATTTTATGTTAATCTATGTATAATTGAATATGTTATCTAATATTACAGATGTGAATAGACGTTAAATTAAATAAATAAAAGAAATAAAGATTTCAAATGACGTATCAATAACGTAGATTAGTGGCAAATAGCGTGCCCTAAAGATCTATTTGATTAAAATATATCACAGACAAAATGTAACTGCTATGACTAACACTTCACATGTTATAAAAAACATAATTAGTGTGATTAAACCGTTACGTGATTACAGATTTCTGGAAGAATAACCATAAACTAAAGGGGGTGATATGTAAGGCTAAGGAAAATTAAGTGTGAATTGTCGTACCTTGACAGCCAATCTAACCTGATCCCAGTTCAGTAGGATGCACTAGGTAAAAAATGCAGTCTTTAAGAAGAACAAAGCATATCTGTTTACAATCGCCTAAAGGGCCATGTCGAATGCTGTTTTACGCTTTAGCTGTTGCTCTTTACTAGCACTGCCAGAAACAGATACAACAGATTGCATTGCACCTGAAGAATAATCTTGATAGTAATCAAAAGCCCTTCCCTGTGGTTTGATAATAAAACAAGAAGACGCTTCTTCGATTCAGTAAAATATCATTCTTACAACAAACCCATCTCTTTATGAACCATCAGCAAAGTCGGGTATACTTCTAAGATTGGACGGTTCGCGAAACAGCAGATAATGTCGGATTACCGTACACGTTGCCAAATTTATGTATCCCAATACACAATGGAAATCTTTTTCTGCGCTGGAAAGGGCACAATTAGGGCGGAATATTGTTTCCGGAAGCTGTCCGACAGCTCTGATGATCGTGCAGCTAATAATGCTCATATTTATGTTCGCATGCGGTTACAATCTTTTTAACATCGAATTTGTCATGTACTTGGACAATCACAGCCATGAACCTAATCTTTAAACTGATGAATAGGTTGGAAAAGGGGTGGAGACATTTTCAAAACTCTGATTTACTGTGTTAAAGTAACATAATATTAGTATAATAATGATGTATTGCGCTGCATTGTAAATTCAAATAGGCAAAACTCATATCCTTCAAATTCATTTTTATCAGTCTCTTTTCTTCTCATCTGCAATAATGTAAGCACATGGTCATAATAGTAGTCAACGGACGCAGTATGCGTAAATTAATAGGGTGCTGACCTCCACTTCGAAAGCACAAACATTTGCAATCTACAATTCCATCTCTTTGCCACCTAACCTAACACTCACCTAACTCAATCCCATCATCCTACTCTTTTCCACCTCTAACTCTATGCAACCCTTTCTCATGATTATCTAATTAGTCCAACTAACCCATGAATTCAGTATCATCAGGCTGCAGTGCAAAATTACATGTCAATGTTGAAAAGAACGGATTTTACATGACGTTTAAATCGAACGGCCTGAACATTGTGTCGTCGACACACTCCATCTGATCATGAACAAAACACTACACCTATCATATACCGTAACTCGAAAGTCGTTAGGGCACCACAGATGATCGTTTAACCAGCGTACTCCATCTTTCTCTGTCCTCAGCAACCCTCATGGCTTCGCTCAGTTTCAAGCCAGTCCATTCTTGACTGTTATCCTCCCACCTCTTTTTCTGTCTCCCTCTTCTTCTGCCGCCTTGCACAGTGCCTGGCAGGATGGTCTTTGCAAGGCCTGATGCTCTGATGACGTGGCAATACCATCGGAGTTTCCGTTTCTTCACCACTGTGAGCAGGTCATCGTGTTGTGTAATAGTCTGTCGAAATTCGTAGTTGGTGATGTGCTGAGTATAGGAAATGCCCGAAGTCTTCTGTAGCATCTCATCTCCATCCTTTGTATTCTTTGTTGTAGATCTGCTGTGAGGGTCCACGTTTGGTAAGCGTATAGGAAGATGGAGATGGCAAGAGATCGCAGCAACCTTAGCTTGGAGTATAGACTGATGGTCCCATACCTGTCAAGTCTTATGCTTTTGACATATTTCTTACAGAATTTTGGCGATTTTCAAGTCCTATGGCATAAGGTGCAGATCTTACGTTGTTGTTTTTTTTAAATTGTGGTGAAAAAACAGAGAGAGAGAGAGAGAGAGAGAGAGAGAGAGAGAGAGAGAGAGAGTTGCCTGCTCTCCTATGTCTCCCCCAGAGCAATGCTGATAGTGAGAGAGTCTTCTCCATGATCAGGAAGGTCAACACTGAGGCCAGGAGCAGTTTGGCCCCTGACACACTAACTGCTTTCTTGCAAGTCAAGCTCAACTCAGATTCCTGTTGTCATGACTTTGCTGTGACTGGCATCATGATGGAGAAGGCTAGGTCTTGTATTGATGAGTACAACAAAGAGCATCAATGAGTTGTTTTATTCAGGTGTGCATAAATGTTTTATTTTACATGGATTTGTTTTCCATCTCAAAAATTAAATAAAGTGCAGTTAGGTATTGAGAAAAGTGTGTTTTTCTGAATTTGAAACAAGACTGATTGGTTCGTTAAGCTTGGTTCGTTAAGCATGGTGTGTGTGTAAAAGAAAAGTAAGAGATGTCTCTTATATAGCGCACTTACAAGCTCTGAGAGCTTCTTAAGGCGCTGGCCCGTAATATCCAGGTATCACAAATATAGTTTGCTGAAGTCAGAACCCACGTTGCCCAAGACGCACTCACACAAGTCGTGTGTTCTGACCACTGAGCTATCCCTGCCACTGCGTATACATGTGTTTAATTCTGATTCATGTTGAATGTGACAATCCATGAATTTTCACACATTTCTTATGGTATTTTGTTCAAACTTATGGTATGGGAAGCAAAATCTTATGGTAAGAGTCCACAAGAGCTTGACAGGTATGTGGTCCTGTCTTTCCAAATGGGCTTCAAGCTTGTCCATGTTGATGCCATTGGTGTTGTTGGTCATCACTTTGGTTTTCTCTGCACTTATTTATATTTCAAAGCTTCTGGAGTAATGTCAAGCCTCCGTACCAGCTGTTCAAGTTCTTGTTCTTCTTCATCCAAATCATCATTTGATGTTATCAGCAAAACGGAGGTTGGAGATTGCTATACACCCAATGCTGACTGTGCCTTAGTGATCAGCAAGGGCATCTGACATGATGCGCTCCAAAAAGATTTTTAAGAGTGCTGGAGATAGTAGGCACCCTTGACGCAAGCCAATTGTTGTTTTGAACCAGTTCCCGAAGGCGCTGTTGTGGAGGACTGCACTGGTAGCAGTGTCATACAGGTTTTTGATGACTTTAATAATTTTAGGGCTCATGTTGTACACTCTCATGGTTGCCCACCGAACTGCATGCCAGATTCGGTCAAACGCTTTCGTGAAGTCTACAAACACATGATATAGATATTGTTGGTGCTGTAAGTATTTATCGCAGATTATTATGAGGTTGAAAATTTGCTCGGTGGTACTTCGCCCTGCCCTGAATCCTGCGTGTTCTCCAGCTATGATTTGTTCAGCTTGGGGTTTCAACCTGTTGAGTATTATTTTCAGGGGGACTTTGCTGGGATGGCTGATGAGGCTGATGGTGAGGTAATTTTCACACTGTTGAAGGTTACCTTTTGTGGGAAGAGTGATGACAAGCGAATGGGTCCGTGGTATAGGTCACTCCCCACTGCCAGATCTTGTTACAGATAATGGTGAGGGCGTCCATCATCGCTTCTCCTCCTGCTTGAAGCAATTATGCGGGTATGTGGTCCACTCCCGCTGACTTCCCTTCTTCAGCGATTGCACTGCTGCCTCAACTTCTTCTCGGAGAATTGGGAGGATTTCTTCTTCTTCTATGTTCTGGGGACATACAAGAACTGATGGGTCTCCGTTTGGTGTGTGGTTGTAAAGGTCAGAGCAGTACTCTGTCCATCTATCCAAAAATTCTTGTTCTTCTGTAAGATACAAGCCATACTTGCTTTGGCTCGCGGAGTCCTTGGTTGTTTAACAATTGTCAGCAACTTCACAATCTGGTAGGCCTTCTTGCTGTTGTTCTTGTCTCGTCTCTAACTCGAATCGATGCTCAGCTTCTCTTTCCTCTCTTCTTGGCGACGCTGCGCTTAGAGTTCTTTCTTCTGGGCGACGCTGCGCTTCGAGTTCTCTTGCTTCTCGTTGACGTTGTTCTTCTAGTTCTCTTTCTTCACGCCGTCGCTGTTCTTCTCTTTCTAGACGCTGTTTTTCTTTTTCTAGACGCTTCTGTTCTAATTCTATTTCTTCACGCCGTCGCTGTTCTTCTAATTCTTTCTTCAAGCCGGCGTTGCTCTTCTAGTTCTCTTTCTTGTATTCTCTCCTGAGTCTTGACGTACTCCGTCAGCTGCTTGCCTTTTAGATTCAGTTCAATCCCTTTCTGCCAGACGTCAGCCATCTGGATATTTCTGGACAGTTCTTGACTATGCTGCACCTTTCTAGACCGTTCTAGAACAGCACGCTTTCTGCAGTAGCGCTGATGCTTGTCACTAGTCGCCTTTGCGACGCAGGCCCCTTTGTTTTCGTCGTATGCGACGCTGCACCACGCTGGTGTTGATGTACAGTCTCCTGTGCTGAAGTAGACGCGACGTCCGCTCGTCGCTCTCTGTAAAACTGGCGATGTAGCTCCGAGACTGTCCCTCGACGTAGTGTTGCGGCAGCCACGTAGTCCCTGTCTGTTGTTCGCTCACGAAGCAACTCTTCGGCGACTACACGCCCTTGCAGTCAACCCGACTCTATCGGGGATGTAGTCCCAGTATGTTGGTCCCTTCCGACGCAACTCGTTGGCGGTTACCCTCGATGACTGCCTCTCGTAATGTTGACTCGCTTGTTGTCGCAGTTGAACCCTTGGCTATAGCGTAGATCCCGGCTTGGCCCCCAAAATGTTACACTGTTTGTTGTTGTTGTTTTTTTAATCAGTAGTTTATTCAGCCCCGATGCTTGAATCCTGATAAGTGTAACTCAGATTCGTTTATCCACGCAACCTGTTCACTCAGCAACAAGGCAGGAGTCGTCGTATGAAGTTTTCCAACTTTATTCAGCATACATCAACAACTGCACACAAGATCGCTCAATCGCTTTTTTTCACTGCTTCACTTTTTTAACTCTCTTTTTTGAAACAATACGGCACTTATATAGTCTCTCTATACTCTAGAGAAAGTTCGAACATTCCAACGTGACGCAATTACAGCCAATCAGAATAAAATTCGTCACCGGAACTATGCACTGTCTTACGTCATATAACTTTATTTAGGTTAGAAGAATCTCGTAGCTACCACTAGATTTATCTACATGCTTCGACAGATGGTAAACAAGTGATTCTAGAAAATTTTCCAATAGTATCGACCAACGAAAATTATCAACATTATACAAAGCTTCTTCTAACAACAACACAAAATCAAACCAAAGGTAAATACATTTTGTTCTTGCATGCTTTGCAAAACAAAACATTCGGATCTATCGTGCGCGTCTCCAACGTAGCACACTAGGACAGAGAAAGATGGAGTACGCTGGTTAAACGATCAACTGTGGTGCCCCAATGACCTTCGAGATACGGTTATGTGTCTCATTGATATCTATCATGCATCAAAGAATCATGTTCAATATTAATTACTTAGAAAAAATATGAAATTTTGTGAAAATTTGTAATTTCTTGACTAACATTTGTGAAATTGACCTTGAAGTAAGTCATTCATTCACTGATTATTTATGATGTCTCGTGGATATGTACATTATCTTACCAAGTTTGGTTGTGATAGATAAAATAGGTTCTGATATATTAATCCACTTGCAAGTTTTTCGCAGACAGACGGAGGACGGCGGACGGCAGACGATGGACAGACGGACAACAAAAACAAAACAAAATCTTAGTTTTAAAGTCAAATTTGGACTATTTAGGATTTATCTTGCACAGATTTGCAAATCCTGATTAAAAAAAAAAGGGGGGGGGGGGGGGCAAGTGGTGCATGGTAGGGAGGAGGAGGGAAAGAGACTGTACATAGACTAGCATGATGCGAGTTAAAAATTTGCTGACTCCAAGCTGGACAGTGACCACCAACGTTAACCCCTGTACGCATGTGAGCAAGTCCGTCTGTCTTCAAAGCTGAAAGTGATTTATTAAGTATACTACTGCCCGCGCCTAAACGAAGGTCACCGCACTCAAGGCAGGCGAGCGTCTCTTTTGAAGTGGCTCAAAACAAACCCATAATCCAAATATATCTGCAATGCCAGCTTGGCCAATTTTGTCGTCCAAACAGAAAACCGGCGGAGATTTATATTATAAAACACAATTTATGAAAGATTTGGCTTCATTAAAATGTTTATATGAAACAAGACTTAGTACAAAACAAGCTTGCTGACGAAAACAAAACTTCCAGTGAATAAACGCGACAGTAACGAAGGGGCGGAGGGAGGGGGTGGGCGGTGAAGGGGGCGAGGATACACAAAGGAGACAGCCAAACCAGAGATATACTGGCTGGTTGAACTTGTTCTCATGCAGAGGACACAATATTGTCAAGCGCGGCGATGACGACAACAGCAACAACAACAACGCCAGCAACAAACTAGATGTTTGAAAGGAAATCTGACAATGGTCAAAAGCAACGAAGTTTTTTGAACTAACAAAATTTGTTGTTAATTCCCGAGCTGTAAAACCCGAAAACTACTGTTTTGGGCTTTGGGCGTACAGCTTCCGTTCGTCCAGCGTCCCCCGTCCGGCTGTGTTGCGCACTTTTCTCTGAAAGTAATGGACGGATTTTTGTAAAACTCGGTATTTCGTTCGAAAATAGTAAACCCTACCAGATGACCACCCAAAAAAAAAAAAAAAAAAAAAAAAAAAAAAAGCATGTTGGGTGACGTATCATTGTGATATCATAATGTGTTTTTGTTCTAATCCTATTTTCTCCGAAACTTCTGGAGAGATTTGTTTCAAGTTTGGCAAGTACTTAGACTTAACTTGTGTCTCCAAGGTGAAACCAAGCTTATGCAAATCGAGTAACGTAATCGTCGTGATGTATTTTCTTAAATGAAAATTGTAAACTTTAAAATTTTTGTTTTAAACTTCGTAGAGTGTAGGGGTGCCTTGAGCCTTGAACGAAACTATGATAATGTAGTGAGGCCATAGTCATCATGGTGATGTCATAAATTGTGTGTTGTTTTTTTCTAATCCTATTTTCTCCTAAACTACTGGAGGGATTTGCCTCAAGTTTCGTAAATATTTAGACTTTACGTATACCTCCATCGTAAAACCAAAATTATGCAAATCGAGTGACGTAATCATGATGATGTCACATTTTAAAAAGGTTTTTATGTAATAAGAGTGTACAGATGCGTTGAGCCTTTGGTCAATAGTTATATCTATTGAGTGACGTCATCGTGGTGACTTACTAGTTTATTTTCATTTAGTTATTTATTTTGAGCACTTTTTTTTCTTCTAAAAACTAATGGACGGATTTCTTTGGAACTCGGTATTTAGTTAGTGTGTGTGTGTGTGTGTGTGGGTGTGTGTGTGTGTGTGTGGGCGTGTGTGTGTGTGTGAGAGAGAGAGAGAGAAAGAGAGAGAGAGAGAAGAGAGAGAGAGAGAGAGAGAGAGAGAGAGAGAGAGAGAGAGAGAGAGAGAGAGAGAGAAAAGAAATTCTGAACCCGTTAGTGTCCAATAATTTTTTTTTCATTATTTTCAACTCGTATTTTATTAAAACCAAAGAAAGATGTTTTTGAAAGAAGGGTATAACTTCACGCTCAAACCATTAAGTCATTACCAAACAAAACAGAGTGCAAACCAGGGCAGAGAGTTCACTAGGTCAAATAAATTTAAGTGAACAAACCGAATTCTTCTATTATTGCCCATGCAAAATTACTGGTGCAAAGATAGGTCACAACTGACAAAGTGTTATTGCTACAATTACAAAGACATTTTAAATGTAAGCCTATTAATTATATTAATTAAAGTGCTAAACTGTAGATACGAATCCCTGAGTTAGCATGTGTGCTACTAAATTACAATAGCGGTCCAGTGACGTAATGACCGACCTATGCAACAAACATGTTTTTGAACGATGCTGTTGGTAATACCTAGTATAAACTCTTGTGAACTAAATATTTTTTCTCTTCTATTCAAATCACTCGTGCGCATCGGCCATCGCGACGGCTAGAAAATGAGCAGGCAGCACAGTGAGGATCAGTGACATCCTGGGTTCGCACTAAGATTATTTTATGTCTTCTCATTTTAACGGAGCCTCAAATACTCCCGTATGCAGTCTACGGTGACAAACATTCCATCGCCATTAAAACTGTAAAGCGCCACAAATCGCAAGCGGTGGACTGAATAATTCATGAGGATGATTGTTACAGTTGAGTTACTTCTTGAAAAGACTAGAGGCAACGAAAGGACTCTATTTTGGTTCACGATGACAGCTTGGCTGACCGTCGTTTGTGTCACAGTCAATTAGCGATGTTGTCCAATGACGGACTGTTAACTTATTACTATTTAGTCTCCTTGTGTGCCTAATAGCCTGTCTTAATTTGGAGTTTCGTGGAAGGTTTGTTCAAAAGATTCAAGAACCTAGGTTTGGGATCTGAGAACCTCTAATAAAGGTTCGTGAACCTCCACGAACCTTCCAATTAAGACAGGCCATATAAGGGTAGTAGGAAACGGTACGTATTTGTTCCCTCAACTTGAAAGGCTTTGAAAAAGCGGGACACCTCACTGGGTACCAGAGCCTGTTAAGACCTACACCCTAATAAAACACTTACACTCAGTATGTGAGATACTTCCCTCACTCTCATTTTTAAGAGCAATAAATAGGCGGGAGAGAGGGGGGTGTGTGGGGTAGGGGAGGGGGGGGGAGAGAAATGCACACGGTGGACCGACTTTTCAGTGATTGGCAGTATAAACAATACAACCAGCACTCAGGCTGAAGAAAAGGCGAAGGTGAACACAGCAGACCGTTTCCGTCAAATACGAAAGAAGACGGTGGCTCGGATAGTGGAAGGGAGAAGGGGAGGGGAAGAAGGTGTAAAGGCAAAAGCGCACAGGTGAGCGAAGTGTTCAGTCTCTGATAATCAGTGTGGTATTCCCAGATCTTGACACATATTGTGGACATAGAAATGTCAGATGAGTAACTAATATCAAATACTTAAAAATAAAAAAAATTATCTAAAACAATAATAAGAGTTGCAATCGAACAAGCCAGAGCCATGCACTGCCCCGAATAAATTAATTTTTATTATAATTATAATCAATTTTAATAGATAATAATACTCAGCTATAGTGTCTACTTGTGTGCGAACTTCAAACTCAGGGGCTCAAAAGCATGCAAACTGACAAAATCGTCTGGAAGCTATTCAAACAGAGTATCAGGTAACCTGCGTTGTGATTAATGTTTCTCTGAAGCAAATATGGGTGTTCTCCGTCAAATGAGAATCGCTGACTCACTCAGGTCGCACTTGCCCTTGGCATTGTAGAAAACCTCAAAGAAGCGTGATATGAACTGAGGAAAGCATGATCAGGACGAGGAGGTCTCGGATAATCAGCGTGTCCTAGGTGATGCGAGGTTAGCCTGAAAATGTCGAGCGATAGCCCTATGTTGTCCCACAGCTCACACCTCTGTGGACGGGGCAAATTAGCAGGATCAAATTCTCTCTGGCTACCGTCTGCTCACTCCTCCACTATCACTCTCTTCCCCCTTCATATTAACGAATTCTGTTTCTGCTGCACCTTTCCCTCGATCTGCTATGGGTTCATCATTCTCTTGATCCTCATCACCAACTCCACTATCTGAACGACTGTCTGTCCGCTGGACCTAAAGCAATAATCATGTAATGTAATGAACGACTGTCTTAACTCTTTCCTCCCCCTTCGCCCTTCCTTCAGCTGATCAGCTTCCGTTCTGGTTGCTTCTGTTTTTAATTGGTCTATCTCAAAGGTTATGTACTTGTGGTACAGACTCCGTACTCTGTATGACTCAAGGCACTTGATCTTGTTAACTGATCATCAGTTATCAACAGTCGACTGATCATCGGTGGACTTTTTTCATACAATTATATATAGCAGTTAGTAAGATTTGTTGCTTCAGATTCGGATTCAGATTCAGATATATAGACTCTATGTTATTGTCCATGAAACATCACAGACATTTGTTGTTTGGGTACACAAATTATTCAAAAAGATAATAAACATACTTAGATTACTTAGAATTATCAATCATAAACTCTGTCAAGTATAATATTCTACTGATGTTAGAACAACAACACAAATCTTGGATCACTTTCTGACAAAACAACAGAGTAAAGTGTGAAAAGAGAACAACTGGTGTTTAAATGTCAGACTAAAGAATAACACAAATTATATGAATTTTATCATATAGCAAAATACGTAGTACTGATCTACTTTAAACAAATCTAAAGTGCAAAACAGCTTTTGTTAAACACAGTATAGATAAGTACTACACTATTTACAGCTAGTTGATAGCATTATTTTCTTCATACATGTATTATGTATTTGAACATCATTCACAACATCTACAAATGCGTCTTTCCACAATAGATCTGACACATTTGTACGGTGGACATCATGCATGAAGGTACATATATATAGAAGAACATCATTTAAATATTATATATATTATATATATATATATATATATATATATATATATATATATATATATATATATATATATATATATATATATATATATATAATTCGGTGAAAGTTAATAACAAGCAAGAGATGGACATAACAGTTAACACTAAATTACAAATGCTCAAAAGCGAACATTTAATATTTTAGCCCATGTATTCTACAGTCTACTTATGAAACTTGAAGCAAGGAAATCCAGGTGAGCCAGGTAACGTTGTTCAAGTACACAAAAGTAAATTATCGCTTCGTTTCGTAACTTTCCATTTGGGTATGCCTGTTTAAAAATCAAAACAGTGAACATGGGAACCATGCAATCAACGTTTCCATGTTCCAGTAAAGAGACAGAATTGATTACGATATTTAAAGATAACAATACGTGAAACTTACCTCACAGTACAGTGCAGGACACTTCGCCAGTAACAGAGTTTGGCGCAAGATATCCAATGCAAACAAAATAATCGGTGATTACACCTGCACGAAACAAGGCTGCTAAGCTGAAAACGAAAGGAAGAAAGCACGATCGCGCATTCACAACAGCACTCGCAAGCACAAAATATTCCAAGGAAAGAACAAGTCAAGGTGATTTTGGTGTGAAATAGTACGTCCAAAGGGCGCGGCGTGCCAGTTTAGTTTCGCGTAATCCACTAGCTCACTCACTCAAAACTTGAATGCGATGACTGGGGCCTCTAGTCGCGCCTTGTGCGACAATGTGGGGTTGTACGCGACTTCGGAATACAGATGCGCTACATTTCCGGCAGCCCAGTTTTACTGAGTATGCAGTTAAAAAAATATATATATATGTGATTTAAAAAAAAAAAATAATTCAGTGATAGTTATATGTGTTATTGAGTCATATTGAACGCGTTGAGCGTGGTTATAGGAAATTGCGCTTTATAAAAAAAATTTCATACACTCTTTGGTATTACTCAGCCATGTCTGCTCAGTGTCCATCATTGTCAGAGTAATAATTAAATTTTAAAAGTAAGCACCATACTTGCTATACCCAAGTTAGTAATTCTAACCCTCTCAATCTTGTTGATGATCGAGATAATGCTATATTGTTTCCCATTTACATTTATTTTATTTATTATTATGAAAATGTATAAACTTCTGGATCTGGATCTGATGAAGTAAGTTTCTACATCCATATATTGAAATGGGCGCAACTTACAATAAAATACATGTAACATTTATGCTGCCGCGAAACAGTAACTATAGACGCAGTACGCTTTCCTCAGGCGGCAAGCCGAGTGGGACATTCGCCAGTCTTCGGTAGACACGATTTGAAAAGCAGAATCAAGTGGAACCATATGTGTATTGTATACCTGTGTGACAGGTGGGCAGCGCACCCTTGCGGCAGCAAGAACGACATCGATGCGAAATAGGCAGAGGTCTGCTGAGGACTTGGAAGATTTGAGGGTAAACTACCCGCACAGGGTATGCCTATCTGCTAGAGATTAGAGCTGAAGTATGGAATAGAGTTTCAAGCCAAAGGCTGTTTGCATATAAATAAACCTATTATTGATTATATTACTGATTTTGCCTTTCCTATTATTATAAAACATTCTGTAGTATGTTTGTTTACACGCAGACCAATGCGGCGATGGTATTTCCTTGCAGAATTGTTTTTGTGGTCAGCCACCTGAGTAATCAACCATCATCATCATCTTCTTCGTTTTATTGCCATCGGTCAGCATACATATATGTTTGCGCGACTAGTCATTACAGTAGAAAAGAGGTTATCTGCAGCTACACGTAGGCCTATTTTTTAATACGATATTAAGGAATCTTCAAACTATCAAGCTTGGTTGGAAGATTAGGGTGAGAACGGAAGTAAAACACTGGGAGTTTTTTTTCCGTAGTGTTTAGCTATCTAGCTAGCATCATTATTTGTTGTGTGCTAGAAGTCATTAATGTAACGTTCTTGTTTGTGTCCAATGCGGGTATGCGATGAATTTTGTGGAAATACTTTGAAATAGGCGGGAATCAGAACGAGCCAAATATCGGTCTGTCTGTCGATCAGTCCGTTGGAAGCCATATTTCAATAACTACTGGATGGATTTTGACCAAACTTCATAGGAACATTATCTAGGTTAGTGGTCAGCCTCCCATGCCATCATATTTGTTCTAACACAAGATCAAGGTCAATGGAGTGTATTTCTTGCTAAACACGTTTTGCTCAATATCTCAAAACTGGCTGAAGAGATTTTGTTGAGTTTTGGGAGACATGTACTTCAAATCATGGGCCATGATCCTTCAGTAGCAGTTCGGTTGTTGGTCAGTCCATCGCTGAGAATTTTTCTTTTTCTTTTTTTCATTCAAAACACTTTTGCCTTATTTTAAGAATAACTGAACAGAAATTTATCATTTCTACTTTGCGAATACTTTAACTGCTGCTAAAGCAATGTTAGATCATTCATATTTGTACTTTTTCAAAGGTCAGTGTCAAATTTGATAATTTGTTTGCATGCAGATAGTTCAGATCATGGCCTATCATTCCATGTTTTAATTGTATTTTCTTAGGATAAAGCTGAGTCAAAACACCGCCAAGAAAATTAATACTTTTGAAAATGCTTATTTTTCAGCTAAGTGTGTGAATGTCAGGAAAAACATTTGAATGGCTTGCCATCTTGTTTAAAGTGGAAAAAGTAGCTCATTATTATTTATCAATTGTCGTTTTATACTTAGTTTTCGTTTAATTTTAAATAATTTATTATTTTATTATAGAGAAAAATAGTCTAGACCTGCAGGAAGAAAAAAATGAGTACGTGGTCGCTTTAAGCTTCCCAAGGGACTGCAATGCAACCCATGCTCTAAAGTTGTTAAAATTGACAAAAGCATCAATGCTTATAAATATAAGTCCCAACTGAACTGGAGAGAGAGAGAGAGAGAGAGAGAGAGAGAGAGAGAGAGGGAGAGAGGGTAGGGGAGGTAAGGAGGGAGAGAGAGAGATGATCTGAGAGTAATCAAAAGTTTACTTTTTATCTCATAGTTTAGGGATCACTTCCCACAAAAACAGACTTTGAATAGCTTCAGGGACCTTGACCTTGATGCAGAGTTGATTAAACTTGTTCGTTAGGGTGTCTCAATAATATCTTATTATTTATTATGCCCCTCCCTCCCTCCACCCACCCTCCTTCCCCCCCCCACCCCCCAAAAAAGGTTATTATTAGTAACTTAGGAAAAAATTTGAGAAATTTTGGAAATTTTTTAATTTTTTACTAACATTTGTTGACCCTTTACCTTAAGGTAATTCAACCACTGATAATTTTAGAGCTTTTGTGGATAATTATACATTATCCTACCAAATTCAGTTGTGATAAATTAAATAGGCTCCAAGTAATTTGAGTATATTTAATGTTTTGCATGGGCGGAGGGACATACAGACTACTTGACATACCAGTGGTACCTCAGGTTACGAACCAAGTTCTGGAACAAATTAACTTGAATTAAGTTGAAATCAATAAAATAGAGACAATTCATTTCAAGATGAAAGAATCATTTTTTTAATTAGGCTAACATCCAGTCGTTTACCTGATAAAATGCAAAGAATATGTGTACTTTACATATTAAATAAAGAGAAAGAAAACAACCAATTAAATGTAAAAAAACAAACAAAGATTTAGTCCATCTTTTTTACCAAGAAAACGGTCATGGGAAATGTGTCACTTTTTTTTGCTATTCTGAATCAGTTTTCGGAGTTTCTTGTCACTGTTTGTCAGCCGACGGGGAATCTTTCTGCACCAAGAAACTATCAAGGGGAATTTGTCACATCCTTTGCTTGAGTATCTTTCTGAAGTGGACCATCGCGTTATCATTCATCAGGTTTACTGTCCTGTTAGCAACAAGTTTGTTTGGATGATGTTCACAATGAAGTCTTTAACATCTGCCCACCTGCTAAACATTTATTTCTTTAATCCCTCCTTCGTTCATGACCTGAGGCACTGTTGAAGTTCGTAACCTGGATTGTTCGTGACCTAAGGCGTTCGTAACCGAGGTAACACTGTAATTTTTTAGACTATTTAGGACTCATCTCACACAGATTTGCAAAAAATCTGGAAAATTCATTTTGGGTGTCGTATGCATGCAAGTCAAAAGTAATAATAATAATTTTTAAAAATAAATCACTGAATTTTTAGTATTATAAAGGAAATAAAAATATAGTCATTGCCTCCAGAGAGAGAGGAGGGACAGAGATTCCAGTACACATTCCAAAACTTAATTCTGTTATAGAAACAAGGGAAAGAGAAACAGCATAATGTACGTGTTAAAATAAAAAAACAAAATGACAAGCCAATTCAGCTGTATTTCTAGACACTCACACACAAAGCTGAAAACCAGCATTTAATGTAATTAACATTGAGACAACCTCCGATATTAAATTGGCAGCGTAAATTTTGGCAGTGGTGCGTGACATTTCATTCCTGTTATGTTCCTTCAAACACAACACTCAGCGGTACATTGTTACATGCAAACAAGGTTATAATATAAGTAATTTTCAATATTGCCACCGATAGATAACATTGAGTGTTTGCTCAAAGACAAAGGTCGGTTCCAAGTTTGCTTGTTTTTACGCAAGACTCTCCCCACCAAGGTTTGCCTACTATAGTGTTGGCAATGGGGTTTGGGCATCTCTTGGATCCCAGTAGCTTTATTGACTGGATTTCTTATTCCTAAAAGGTGCACACAAAGCTGTACAGATTTTCCCTGTGCATTATATAGAAAAAAACAACAATACTTTGTTTATGACAGGAACCTTTAATGAAGTTCATTAAATTTTAAAGAAACATAAAACTAACGTAGAATACCAAAAAAAGACATTTAGCCATAAAATTCAAAGACTTTTCAAAGACCTTTTAACAGAAATCAAGAGCAAAATACGAAACTACAAATGTCGAGTAACAGCATAGACATGGCAAAATTTCTTCTGGAGTTAGTCAATTTAATCAAATTCAAAACAGTTACTTAATTACTGTCTGGTGGTAAGCATGTTTCAGACTTGTAATACAAATGTCAATAAACAAATGGTCAGTCGCAAACACTATTGGTTGAACATGTGGTTTTTTCCCCCTTCTCTTTGTGTTGTTGTAAGTGTTCAACCCTTTGGATAGCATTCATGTTGATCTGGCGAATGGGTTAGCAACAAAAAGTTTAAAAAAAAAAAAACTAAAAAAATGGTAGCTTAAAATTTAGATTGACCCTGCAATAACAGCACATTAAGAGCCTTCAGTGATGTTTCTTTTTCTTGGACACCCTTTTGGATGGCATTAGACTTTGCCAATAGTCCCAGGCAGCCATGTTTCTCTTCATCCAGTGCTTTTTTGCGCTTTGAGTCGATGTCAGACTGAAGAATGTGTTCTTTGGCCCTCCGAAATCTTAAATATTACTGACTCTTGTGGTATATACCCATATTAATATTATATGAAAATGAATAAGAATTGCCTACATTTGTTATTATTTTTCTTTCATTTAAGAAATTTTTCTCATATACTTTAAAAATTTCGGCTCTAACGATTCGATTGAACAAACAAAAATATGGAATTGTTGCAAATAAATACTTTACTTTGTTTTGACAATTTTCCCAAACTTTCAAAGACCCAAGTCAGTTTTTAAAGACTTATAAAGACTTGAAAAGACAGTGCAAATTTTCCCAAATATTCAAAGACCTTTAAAGACCGTGCGAACCCTGAACAAACTTTTATGTGCAATTCACCTGACATGCATGATGCAAGTAAACGGCAAGATTGGTCAGGAGAAAAAGAGAGAACCAAGAATAGTACAGAATGAACAGACAGAGCAGACACATCAAAAGAGAAATCTTCACATTATTGAAGACATACACGTAATACAAGAGAACAGGAGAGAAAGAAAAAAGGTACATGTATATTAACAAACAAAATGATAAAAATTAACATGATTGAAAAACTTGTAAAATTAACACAATAATAAAATTCTTGTGGCGATTTTTGAAATTAACTGCCAATGCCTTAAGCACTTAACATCTTAAGGTTACACAATATTTAATATCAGTTAATGTATGATCGTATGTACAGAAATATATCCACAGTTTGATAGATAAACAGTTTGATAGATAAGCAGACGATTTTGAAAGAAGTGAACACAGCATTATGTAGTGCATATCAGTAATGATAAGCAAAAAAGTATTCAACACGCTTAATCAGTGGGTTGGCTTCACTAAAGATAATAACAACCGATAGACAATATACACACAAAACTAGTAGATAATGCTCGTGAATTTTACCTAATATTTTGCTGCCGTAAAAAATACAGCTTACTGCTTGAATTATTGTTTATTAGAAAAAAAATATATAAAACACTCTAAAGTGTACAAATAAATAACAGACTATGATTCAAGATTATTCTGGAGAATATATTAATTATATACATGTATCTTTTACCTCAACAACTCATTTCTACACAAAAGCTTGAGCATGTGATATATCTCCAACTGGAAAATGTAATGTTTCACAAACACAAATATTAAACAACATTAACTGTCAGTCAATGTGACAAAAATAAATTCATACTTAAAAACTTTTAAAAAAAAAAGAACCAAACCTAGTTGATGAGTAATCATCACCAACAATAAACTTGTAACATAGGAAGAGGTAACAAAGCTAATGTTAAGGTCAATTTTGGTGTAAATGCAGTCATTTTATCACTCACACCTACACAAAGTTGTCACATATCTTTCCCTTTGCCTGTAGCCTTTCACTGTGAAAATGCAATTTCCAAACCAGACAAGTTTTATAAAAACAAGCAATAGGCCTTATTCGGACATGGGAGTAACCTGACTTTTAGTTCTGGTCGGACATCTCGTCTCAGGGAGCTAGGTAAGATTGCAACTGAAATCAACCTTTCGGTTGATCTAGAAGGTTTGATGGAGGGCAGAACAGAAATTTTAGGTGAGAAACTGTGTTCGTTTGCAAAGAATATCCAACCAAAGTTAGACAACTCTAGGTGCAACATGCAGACAAGCTGGTCAAAGTCGTTTCCCCTTGTATTTCGGAGCATTGTCTATTGTTTTGGAATATTGTCCGTGTCAGAACAACAAAAAACAACTCATGACTGCTTGCAATCGTTGACCTGGTGTTGTGAGTGTTTTTTTGCAGCACTTGTTACTGCAGCCACTTTTGTTCTAGATAGGTCAGGAGAGAAGTTGGGCTTTGCTGGAGCAGGGATTCCCCTCAACCCTTTGACAGCTGGGGTTGACTTCTTAGGGGAGTTGGTGATGGTGTTGAGTGCTGAAGAACCGTGCATACCACTGCTGCCTGCTGCCATGGGAGTAGGCAGATGGGAGACAGTCGACTTAGAGGGGCCTGGGAGGAAGCTTGTTTGCTGTGATGGCCCAGGAAGAAGGTTTGGGCCTGGAATACCGCTTGGCTGCAGAAGAAAAAAAAAAAAGCATGAAACTCATTAGCCTTGATGAATTCAACCAATTCTGAAAGTAGATACATCACTCTGAAAGTTCTCTAAGCTGAATCACTTTTACTGAACATGAAAATAAGTACAATCAAGAGAAAACATTCTACATACTATATGAATCACAAATATCTGATTTTAATTCTTAAAATCCACATAACTGTGTTTGAGACATAGACAACATTTCCCCATTTCATGCTTACCCTTTTTAACTGTGACGATCTAGCTGATGGTAGCTGAAGGCGAGACGGCCTGCTCGAAGAGCGTGTAGTTGGGTGGGCAAATGGTTCAGATGTTGATGCTGAAAGAATTATTTAGTTCAAATTTAATGTCCCTATAATAATACTTTTATTGTTTTGTAGAACAAATGTTGATTTTATATACAGATGAACATTGTACAAATCTCCCTGTAAATGTTTGTATGGGCACTATAAAGGATACTTCATTATGTATAAATCATTACTTGTCTCAAATCTTGATGAATTATCTCTGATATGCTGTTGTCAAACCTGCACATTTGAGAACGAAAGTATTTTACAAATATCTTCTTGAAACTTCAAAAATGAGGGAATTCTCACTCTGTTATTTACTTCTTTTATTTTTTCTTATTTTAGTTTTATATCAACAACATTAAATAAATTATGGGAATTTATACCTGTTTCAGCAACCTTTAGCAGCTTGCTAGCAGAGACACCAGTGTCATCCTCTGATTTGCGCTTGGTCAAGGACAAACGTCTGCGGGTCATTACACCCTCAGCAGATTTTCTCATGGGGTTGCTGTCAATGGCAGGTCCAGATAATTTGTCTGAGTCCTCACTACCAGGTCTCTCTTTATTCGCTAACTGCCGCCTGCCACCCAAAGTGTGATCTTGGATGCTTCAGCAAGTGTTGGAATCTTGAAACTGTCACACTTGAGCTTTTTCTTGGAAGATTCAATTCAACACTGAGGCCACTAGCTAGAGAGTTTTTGAAGAAAGATAGCGATAAAATTTTAGTAAGCTGCAGCTTCCCAAAGCTGTCTCTTTTTCACTCTGCTGGTCGCTTGAGCTGGTGGCAATTTGGCTGCTGCAAGCTGAGATTTGGGGGTGTGGGGAACTTTTGGAAGATACAATGTAGCAAGTGGCTGATGCTTTTTTTGCACCTCACTTGATGTAGCTTGCACTGTTATTGTCTAGCTTAGCACAAATTTTGGAAGAGGATACATGTTTGCCAGATCCTTCTGTGTTTTTTTGCTTCTCTCTGTTTCTTCAGCTGCATTACATATTCTAGGAACACAAAAACAAAAAACAGAGTAATAATTGCCGTTGAAACAATAATAATTTATATGCTATTCCATTTTGTAGCTGAACAAAATTGTAAACGATTTTCTTGCAGAATAAAGCTGGTAAATCCTGCTGATTTTTTTGTAACCTCCTGGTGGTGAATGCTGGTCCCCTGAAGTTTCAATGTTTTCCTGCTCAAAACAAGCTCTTTGTGAGCTTGTCAGGAAGGCGGGCAACTGTATGCTGCCTCTTTCCAAAATACTGTAGCAAGTGGCATTTACCTTTTCATGCACCTCACTTGATGTATTTAAGCTTGCACTGTTATTGTCTAGTTTAGCAGCAACAAATCCATCAGCTAGAGAGGATACACTTGTTGTGGCAGAGGCAGATACATCTTCCGTTGAAGTAGATCCTTCTGCTGTGCCTTGCTTCTCTGCTTCTCTCTGTTTCTTCAGCTGCATTACATATTCTAGGACACACAAAAATAAAAAAACAGAGTAATAATTGCCGTTGAAACAATAATCGCCAATTAATTAGGGTCCATATGCTATTCCATTTTGTAGACAAAATTTAACCTGCTCATAATACAAAATTGTAAACGACATTACAATACTCTGGCAGCAAATGAAAGTAAAGGCTTGAATGAAACTTAACATCATGGGTAAATCCTGCCATCCTGATTTTTTTGTTTAACCTACAGACAAGTGGTCCTCCTGAGGTACTGGCAGCAGGTCCTCCTTTCACTGTCCTTCCCCATGAGGTGAAAAAGCTCTTTGTCCAGCTCAATGTCAGGAAGGCGGCCAACTGACTCTGTGGCCCCCTCTACACTAAAATCACTGCGCTAATGAGCTTGCGCCCATCTACTGCGACCTCTTTTAACAAATCCCTGTCCTTATGCCAGGTATCCTTTATTCTCAAGACCTCCACTATAGTGCCAGTGCCAAAGAAATCCCAGGTGGCATCTTTGAATGACTCTAGACCAGTGGCCTTGACCCCCACAGCCATGAAGGTGTTGGAATGCCTTGTCCTCCACCATCTCAAAGCAGCCACAGTGCTTCTGTTGAACCCTCATCAGTTCGCTTTGGGCGAACAGATCTGTTGATGATGCAACACTGTGGCTCTGGGCCTACACCACATACTGCAACATTTGGAATCGTCCAACATGTACGCACGCATACTCTTCATTGATTTCTCAACACAATCATCCCACAGAAGCTGTTCGACAAGCTGCGCATGATGAATGTCTGCCCGCTGATATTTCACTGGGTCCTGAGCTTTATGCTGGACAGACCGCAGGTAGTGATGGTGGGATCGTTGACATCAAGTTCCACCTCAATGAGCACCGGTACACCTCAAGGCTACGTATTATCCCCCCTGCTTTTTTTTCAGAGAGTCCCAAGGACTCTCTGGTGCAAAATTTCAAGAGTCCCCTTACAAAATTTGAGAGTCCCCTTACAATTCCTACATTTACCTTGATTTTGATTACCAACATCACGGACACACAAATACGCCTCAAAGCCAAACAAAGCTTAGTTTTCAATGCAACTTTTTTGAAAATTATGAATAGCCATAAAACAAGCAACACAACAAAAGGAATACTGTTCTGATAAATGTTACAAAGGAATCCATCATTGACTAGAGGAACCTTAAAATCACATAAAATGACCATAGAACAAACATGAAATGGTCATACGAAAATTTACACACATCAATCTGCTTGTACTGACAAACTGTCTCCGTAAAAGCAGTTAATGTTCTTCTTCTTTCGTTGGGGGCTGCCACCCTCAGCTTATTGAGGACTCTGCAGCCAAATGCTGTGTATGTTCTTGTTACCGGCACTCACCCGTCTAGGACATGAGCGTCAGGATTTTAAAGTCCGTTATGATGGAGTGCATGCGACACAGACTAGACCTCGGTTTATACTCTCATCCGAAGAAGTAGGAAACGGGAGTAAAGTGTCTTTCCCAGGGACACGACACAATGGCCCGGAGAGGGCTCGAACCCGTGACCTTCAGATCCGTAAGCCAAAGCACTACCATTAGACCACCGTTTCTCTGCTAGAAGGGACTAAGTCTAGTGTTAGAGGGGACTAAGTCTAGTGTTAGAGAGGACTAAGTCGATGACCAGAAGAAAAAAAATAAGAGACAAAAAAATCTGTTCAACTGCGTATTACAGACAAGATCATCATTGCCTAGTCTAGAGAGAACTGAAAATGATGATTCAACATTTAACGATTGCATCGTCTTTCGCATTTCTGCGGGTTATCGTTTTCCGTAGCCATGTGTCGAGCGACATGTTTCAGCTTTTCGGAAGCAAACAAAAAGGCAGCGCATGCGTGTCAGCGCGGTCAGTGGGTAGGGGAGATCACCGCGCTTACTCGGCTCGGGCGCATGATAGCTCAGAGGTGCCAGGATACATAACGGTAGTAAAAAAAAACGTTGCGTCACTTGTGACGCACCTTTTTTTTTTCATGCGTTTTTTTTTTTAATTTTTGTGCGTCTCTGACGCACACATGTGCGTTTTGGGAAACACTGGTTCGTGACTTCAATGTTCATGTGGATGACCCAAAAGACAAGTTTGCTATTGAATTCTGTAATCTGCTTGACATGTTTTCTTTCACGCACGCAAATAGCTGGTCCAACTCAGAAAAGAGGCCACACACTTGACTTGTTGATTTTTTGCTTACCAGATAACAATGTTTCATGCTTATGATTCACATGATTTGAAATCTGACCACAATGCAATCCTATGTCATCTGCATGTCTCTAAACTGCCTGTGGAACCAATTACCATTATTTGTCACAAACTGCGTAGCATTGATCCACTTAGCGTTTAAGGCCGATCTTGCTACCCTATCTCCAAATTGCTCTATTGTTGACTACAATGTTACTGTGCAAGCTGCACTTGACAAGCACGCGCCTCTCTGCCAACGCACGGTCCTCCAACGTAAATTTAACCAATGGTTCAGCAGCATTGCTGATCAGTTCCATCAGCTCAAACGCGAGTGGCGTCAGGCAGAGAGGCGTTGGCTAAAATCAGGCTTGACAGTTCACAAAGAGATTTTTTAAACCATCAAACAGAAAATAACCATTATGATAGAAGAAGCAAAAACATCATTTTCACATCACTGTTCACTGAAAGTAAAACTTGCAAACAACTCTTTAAGAATTTCAACTCACTCCTGGGCAAGGAGACGGCATCTCCTTTGCCTAATATATTCAAAGACAAACTCCCATCTGTTTTCTCCACCTACTTTTCTGAGAAAATCCAAACTATCCTCAACAGCTTTCCTCCTTCAGACCCAACCACTCTTCCTTCTCCACAATTTCTGCCTGTTTCTGAAAATCACCTTCGTGACATTCTGAAAAGTACTGTTCCAAAATCGTGTAAATTTGATCCCATCTCTACCAAGTTACTGTATGAGCACCTTGAAACCATTCTCCCCTCTTTAAAACACATCATCAATGATTCCCTCCTATCTGGTATTGTCCCAATTGAACTCAAAACTGCAATCATAAAACCCTTGCTAAAATAAGGACCACATTGGACAAAAACGACTTGAAGAATTATAAAGAATGTTGTCTAGTATTATATATAAAGCATGAATGTATGACTAGATGAATGTTGGTGTGTGCGCGCCTAGATCAGCAGGGTAGACACCTTACAAATGCTAATTATCAATATTATTATTGCAATGTCTTTTTTCTGCAATCATCAATAATAAATAAAGTGTTTCCCTAATTTGTAAACATATTCTAGAAATAATCTAAATACATTTACTCACTAAGCCTATCTTTTGGGCTACAAAGATATTGTCATCAGTCCAAATAAATTTACATTCTAAGTTTTATTAAAATGTATTGAAGGACAAAATACAATTATGTAATCAAAGTGTTTAAGGTAATATGTCTGCAGTAGGTCTAACATGAACTGCGTTTTACCACAACATGTAGCGCCAACGATCATTTTGCAGTGAGGATCGAGATAACAAGGACGTAATTTTAATACACTAAATCTTTTAATCTCCCATTGTTAATATTTAACTGAGCGTCACATAAATATACTGTATACAGTAATTGGGTCAGACTTGGTAGCAAAGGCTTCTCTATGGAGCTCAATCGTAATATCGTCTGTTCCATTTTCAATTCTCCTCCCAGATCCATGAAGCTCATTAGTGGGGATCATTCTAAAGTCAATCCACAACGCAAATTATTTACAAGATAATCTTCCAGTCTTGAGTCATATAAATGGAGGTCTTTTGATATTAAATCAACTGTATCCTTAAACGACTCCCACCCAAAATCTTTCAAATCTCATCAGACTGCTGAAAAAACAGCATACCATTCACGAATAAATGATTAGGCTTGTCTTCAATCACGATAGATGCCTTTGTTATATTCAGATTTACAATTCAAACGCCTCACTGTCACAGTTGTAATTATATTTTTTGTACAAACAGTACACCTTTAAAACTTCTACCCGATGTTCCATATAGCGTCTTGTAGGTCTTTATTAAACTGTCTACAACCCACGATCCTAACCCTGTGGTTCGGGCATTAAATAGAATAGACCCAACGTTTCCCGGCATGTTCTAAGAGGCGACTAACAGGGGTGATGTTAGCACGGCATCACTGAGCGAAAGTCTACACAGAAGTCACCGACAGGGCGGAGGAACCTCACGTTACTACACGTTCAACAACCACGTGCTCAGGGCAAGGCGAGCCACACTGTATCCGTGGATTTCGGCTGTGGCCAACAGCCTGGAGAGGATTGGGCACCGCCAGGTCTTTTTTGCCCAAGACACACTACATGATGAAACTATCCACTAATTCCATACCGGATCGGTCGTCGCCCGACTCAACAAGGACCGTGCCTTCCGTTGGCCACCAGGACGGAGGTGATAAGTATGCTACTGATGGACAATTTAGCAAGATCCGCATGAGAAACAACATCATCATAGGAACCTGGAATGTCAGGACCCTAACTCAGTAACTGCGGAAGGAAAATTAGAAGAACTGGCCCACGAGCTGGACCACTATCGATGGAACGTTCTAGGTATCAGCGAACTGCGCTGGAAAGGCCTAGGTGAAACAATGACCGACAAAGGCCACAAGGCCGATGTGTAGGACCTAACAAGCTTTCTTAGTTTGGCTTTTTTAAGTAACTAGAAAAAAAAAGAAAAAAAAAAAACAAAGGCTGAAGGAGGCGAACTCCCTGATGAAGTGTTTAAACCTAATGAAGATGAAGACCTTGAAACAACTAGCAATGGTAGCAGATGACATGAACCATCTCAATCAATTGAGTATTGGAGAAGAATTATGTCAAGTAACTCATAACAAAAAGCTAACAAAATAAACAAGTTTAGATTTACAATCATATTGGACGTCAATTACCTGACTATGTTTCGTTGAGCGACTTTCAGCTATACAAAAATAATAACTTGTTTATAAACACTACTGACTCCAGTAAAGAGGTCAGAGTGCAGTTAACAATGATCAAGAATCCAGATAAATTTTATTCATCGTCTACTTTGAAAACTAAACTCCCAGTCACCGTGATAAGGTCATTGGGAATTTCAGAACTATTACGAAAATAGTAGTGGCAGCAGCTTCACTACAACACAATGATCAAGAATCCAGATAAATTTTATTCATCGTCTACTTTGAAAACTAAACTCCCAGTCCCCGTGATAAGGTCATTGGGAATTTCAGAACCTATAACATTACGAAAATAGTAGTGGCAGCAGCTTCACTACAACATATAGACTCAGCTTTGTCAAATTCAGAACAAATAAGTCTTCATGACTTGTCAGATTCTTCATTAAAAATAAATACTGTGACAAACGGACGATCTATCTCTGGGGCTGGCTGTGTCCCGTCTTCCATTCCACGCCGGCCGGCTAAGCCGACTAAGCCCCGCCCCTCGGGAATCACCCTTAAAACCTCTGCCTAACCAAGACCCACTGTCAGTCTTCAGCTATCAGCCTCCGAATACACAACTGCCTGCCCCGGACACGTCACATCACGTTGGGACCCCTGAGCCTCGGCAGTACTCTTGTGATTCGACCCGTTCTTAGGCAAGGTAGAGAGGAAATTTACTTTATATCATTTAGCATTCCCATCACCCGTCGATCGCCCAACATGTTCGTATGTCCTGTAGATATGTACGTTCGTGTTTGTGGTTTTGTCTTGATGTGTTGCTGTGATATGTATCTTATTCCTTGTATATATTATCTGCCTTTTGATTATTGTACATGCCATGTTTGAATTTATACTTGTATGCTCCCTGCTAGCCCCGTGTATAAATCTCCCATGCCATGCTGTCCCACCACCTAGATTAAAGTCCCCCAGCACAGCACCCTTGCCTACAACCCCCCCTTTTGTCCTGTATTTATCCCATTTGCTTCTCCCCTGTTCCTACTGTATAGATATCTGCCCCTGTTGTCCCTCACCCCATCTTAAGGCGCCGAAGTTATTATCTATTAGCGGCCGCCAGTAAACTCCACCAAAGCCCCTTAGCCATTGTTGCAATTGTTGGACTGTTGGTACGAACCGGTCAACCCTTGGCCGGTCCGCCCAAGTTCGAAAAATCTGATGGGCACGCGCGCTAACCGGCGCTGCGTCCAGAATATATGTACACCGCTGAGCTTGAGTCTGTACTACGTTACAGAACGGGCTCCTATACCAGCTCCTATACCGGCTGATCCAAGACACGAGACCCGCTGCGTGCGACCCTGACAACCCGGTCGTCACTGAGAAGTGTGCCAAACTAAACTCCGCCATCAGCCAGCAACGTAGGCTGTATAGCAGCAGAGGTGCCTACCGTACGCGCTGGCGCGTATTTTTACGAATTTTCAACATAAAATACGACAATACGAGCAATTCCTTGAAAATACGCATTTTCGTGGTGTTAAAAAAAAAAAAAATTCACACTGATTTTATGTTTCGATCTGCTATTTTATTTACTTGCTGACCCTAGAGCGCATGCGCAAAAGTAAAATCTCGTGCGTGAGAGGTAATGCGAGACTTTGTATCCGCCATTGTGCTAAACATGGTGTCGCGAAAGCGTTTACACGAGAGTGACGATGAGAGCGAGTCTGAAGAAAAGCGGGATAAGGTTGCAAGTAAGCAAAAAGCGCCACAACATTTCTTACGCGAATACCGTGAACGTTTTTGAGGAATAATCGAATCTTCAAAAGGAGTTCATTATGCTCACTGCAACAAAGAGTTCAGCATTGCTATGCATACGACATTCAGCGACACTTAGATTAGGTATTACGGACAAACATTTTATTTTGGTTCAGGATGTTTTATTTTGTTTTTATTATATAGTACAAACCTTTAGAAGATTAAAAAAAATTTAAATTGTTAAAATAGGTCAATATTAAGGCACTCATACAACTGTTCAAAGTAGGTAACCCTCACATAAAATAAAACGCGTTTTTCCCAAAAGTGGCTCAGCCTCAGGTGTCTAAAATTAATACAAAGTGGATAAAAAGGCACTGTATTTACACAACAAAATGCAGAACACTCTAGTATGCTCAGAAAACAAAAAGTGTTGCCAGTTTCAGCAGAATATACGAAAATAATAATGCATTTATATATCCTATATTCATAATTCATATTAATTAATTATTGGACAATATGAAGATCCTTTGGAGGAGGAGGGGGTGGAGGGGTATGGAGTAAAATACAACACAAAAATAATATATTAGTGTGCATTTGTGACCATAACTTGTTGAGTTCTATATTATTTTGTTTCATGAGAGGATTAAAATGGTGAGCTGGAATTAGTATGAATTGATGTTTTGTGAATGTGGCAGTTTTCATGACAATAATTCTTTGATCAAATGTTGCGAGTTGCGCGAAATCTGACATTACACAAAATACACATTTTTCATGCAGCCAGTACACAAATGGTCAGACTGGGGGTAGGCACCTCTGTATAGCACCATCAAATCTGCTATCCAAGAAGTATTGCACCACCAAACCTGTTACCCAAGAAGTTGACCCAGTGCCCTGCATTGGCCACCCGACGCCCACGCCTGAACCCTTGCGTCATCGCCATCCAGAAGCCTGAGACAACCACCGCCCTTACGCTATTCAAGCTAAGTGCCCACCGAGCGCGCGCCACAATTCAGAGACACTCTGGCTAAGCCACTCGCTAAATCCAGATATCCTCCTGCCCAGTGATGACATCAGTCCTCAATCGCCTTAGTATTCCCCAAATCGCCAACCCAGAATATCTCCAAGATACTCAGGACTCCTATTGACAATTTCCAGTGACTAAAGCCTTAAGCTTATCTAATACAGCCGACCTACTTCCACTTAATAAAATCTACTAGTATTATAATATCACCTCAGACTTCCCCTTGTTCTAATTATTTACTAGTTTAGCTTACATTCTCCTCGTCTGGCCTTTTGACTGTCTATCATTCCTTAGTGACTCCCAGCCTTATTTCCTTGAATGTCGCCGCGAGTTGGCCTAAACAAGGGAGGCAACACAGCGCGGGGGAATAAGTGCTAATCCTCATCCCCCTACCCCCTTTATTCGTGACAAATACAGAACCTTAATAGAAACTAATGTGGACCAACCTTGTGTCTTCAATACCTCTGTGTGAACTTCAAGGTTTGGATCAGGCATTACAATCTGTGAGAGGGGAGAACTCACCCAAGCTTGGCAAACTCAAAAAAGAAATACAGAAACAAAAAAATATACTTGCAGAAGCAGATGACTTGAACTTAAACTTGGATGTAAAACAGACGATTAAAAAGAGGCTCTCTGACCTTTATACTGAACGCTTAGCAAGATTAGAAAACTTATCCATAAACAGATATAAATTAATAATGAACTTTGCTAGAATTAAAGAAACAATTCACAGGATGCTACACGAAGACACTACAAATTGGAAAAAATCTCTGAAGTGAAATCTAGATGCAGAGTTTCTTTAGCCGCTTTGTCCACTACAATATTGCGAAGATGTGACTAGGTACCCACATAAATCTATAAATCTAACTAACTTTGCTAGAATTAAAGAAATAATTAACAGGATGCTACACGAAGACACCACTCTCAGAAAAAATTCAAACACTGTTTAGATAACACGGTGTAACAATATTTAGCATTTTTACAGCATTTGGTATGGCTATAAGTACACTAGTCTAGGCAAAGAAGCAGACAAATCTGGAAGAATTTGAAATAATCTGTTATTGATTTGATTAGACCATTCGGTCTGCCAGAGCCCTTTTACAATAAGCGCCAGTCATACAGAGCAGGTCAGAATATGGAACAAATTGGAAATCAGACATGATTAAAAATTAGGATGCTTTGGATTGATAAACCTGTTTCAGAGCTAAATGAATTGCATGTGAAATGTGGCATAGATATATCCTTGTTTGGTAAGTTCTTAGCTAGTGTTTCTAAACTGGAAGCCAAGTGTTGAAAGCTGTTATAAAACTTTAATTGATTCAGAGTGAACGAATTATATTTTTCTTCTGTCTCAGCAACACATGACACTCTGTATGTGTTCGTCATTGCTTGCATGATTAAATGAGAGTAATAATTATGGAGATTGTGAATAAAGATTGGAAGAGTAAAATGTTTTATTCCATAGTCTAAATTACACTTCTGATGTGCAACGCCTCTAAATGCTCCTGTAAGATGGCAGTGATCTTTCACCCTAATGCAGGAGTGAGATTTAGCGGTCGCCCGAGGCGACTTAAAACCGGCTCGGGCGACCTCACTTTATAATTGAGCCAGCCCGCCTGGCGACCTAAAAAAAAGAAAAAAAAGATAGGCTTACTACTTGCAGACTTTTAGAAGCTCGGTCCGAAGCGAGAGCGTTTTTTAGGTCACTTTTCGTCTGCTACGAGTATGAAACATACGCGAGCGTTATTTCCATTTGCCTACTTCCCTTTCGCGCCAAGCTCGCTGTCTGCTTTGTTTGTGAAAAAGACACTCGCTACAAATTACGTATGTATTGTCAAAATTTGTTTTATATGAGTTCACATCCTACTTCCCTTTCGCGCCAAGCACGCTGTCTGCTTTGTTTGTGAAAAAGACACTCGCTACAAATTACGTATGTATTGTCAAAATTTGTTTTATATGTGAACGATAGTCGGGCTGCCTAAAAACCATGCGGGCTACCTCACTTTACTTACTAGCTAGCCCGGCGGGCTAATTAGTCTCCTGTGTTAAATCTCACCCCTGCTAATGTCAGAGTTTCAAACTGGTTTAGTACAAATGTGGCAGTGTGTGGCTGCTTCAAAGACTACTGAATCAGATTCGGTAAAGATCACTGGCACAGGACTTTGTAATTGTAATAAACCAAGTTTATATCATTTATTCATTTCATTCACAAATTTCTGTGCTGCTGCTTCTGGACCCCTGTAAATCACGGGGTTTCTGTGTTGTCCATCAGCTCTAATGTTACCCAAAACTACAGACTTCATGTATGTGTGTAAGAAAAGAATTACGAAAACCTTTTGATATTTTAAAATCAATGATTCAAAGTCTGCATAAACTACATAAGTTTTTTTGAACTGTTTGTATTTTAAAATTGTATCTTAGAACCAGGGTTGGGTAAAATGAGCTGGGTTTGAATATCAGTCAGTCTTGAATATTTAACTGTGCCACTTCGAGACTTCTGCACAAATACTTCTGGCCATCATATTTTGTAGTATGCCCCATCAGTCTAGAAATGTTTCGAATTTAGTGTAGTGTTGAATGCTCATTGCTGGTATCTTGAGGGTCTGCAAGTAGTAACAGATCAACGTGTTTAAAAATCAGAAAACGATGGGGCATTAATAGAAGAGATTCGTAAAAGAATAAGTTTTGATTCAGTGTCCCAAGAATAAACATTGACTGTTATGGGTTTGTTGTAATTCAAATTTATCAATGGTTTCCAGGATAACAGATAAGTTGATGTACTTAACATTTAATTTTGTTACGTGTTCTTTATACTGCACCACTCTCTCTGGATGTGCCCTGGAAATTATAGGAAATAATTTAGCCAATACAAACCATATAAAGCACATGTGGTCTGTGTTTTTAATATTTAATACAGCCTTCTTGTCTGAAATTTCTTTAGTTAGTTAGTTATTCATTGCTTACAGGGTCCAGCGGATCCGGACTGCAAAGACCTGAATCAGGACCACAAAATCAAGACCACAACTTCCCTGAAAGAGGACTCACCCCTCATCCGCATAAAAGATCTGCCGAAACAACCCTAGTGGTAACACTGAAGGCAATCCACCAGCCAGTCACTTTACAATAAAGACATCCCACACATGGGACACGGAGGCTATACTCTAATTTATCGAACACCCTTTTACAAAAATAAAATAGAATACAAACATTATAAAATATCAACAATACACATACATATAAAATGCCTACATTGCCAAATAATATCAGGAAGCCCCAGTGACCATTTGGCAGGAAGCGTCCATTAAACCAAGCTGATCCAACAGACCTCACACACAAATGAGGAGTTTTATCCCGGAAGAGTTTTCAAGAAAAAGGGTAGGAGACTGGTCTAGCGGAGAAGAAGATAGAATAGTAGTTTGATAGAACAGAGTAGGAATGAGAAAGAACAAAGGAGAAAGACAGCGACAGTGGGAATTTAAAGCACTTAATTTCCAGAAAGTGGGGATACTATTTATACTGAAACCCCCGGCACCCCCATGAGCGGATAAAATTTCTTTAGAGAGAGGGATATAAGACTTTCCTTGAATCAGTTTGTACTTTGTAATTTTATGCAGTTCTAGCGATTCTAAACTTCCTTCTGTCCATCTGGAACCTTTGAACTGGGGTTGTTCTACACCGTCTTAAAACTTCTGAATTAAAATAACAAAGAATTGTTTAAATCTGCCATTTTTAACATTTTGATTTGAGGAGAAAAAAACGTCGACTAACTGTGGAATATTTGGAGCTGCTATGAAACAATGACGCGATCAGGGTGGAGAACAACTGAATCAAGAAATCTCTGAAATCCGGCCGGGGCCCAGGGGCCAAGCCCCGGTATTCGCCCTCTGGAAGAAAATGAATTTATGCAATTTTGAAAGTAATTTAGGGCCTCTCCTTGAAGCAAAATGCACAAAGTAAACATGAATAGAAACAACAACAACAAAAAAAAGAATGTTTTATGCACATGTCTTTCAAAAAAGTTAAGAATCTTGATTTGTAGGCCTAACAAAGTTTGAGGTCCACCACTGTTACACACAAACTCCACATTTCCAATTTTACTGGGCACACGTTTGTCTATTTTTTAGCTGTAAAAAGGCAAGAATTTTTATAATTTTAGAGATATTTAGGGGTACGTTAGTAAAAACACCACATCTTAGGTATTAGTGACTAGTGTATAGATTTAAATGAAATAAAATGCAAAAAGAACAGAAATAATTTCTCTTTTGATTATCTACCTTTTTATACTCTTGTCATGTCTTGTTTTTTATTACTCCATGTGTAAAAAAAAAAAAAAGTTTTAAAACGTCCAAACAAGCCCCCTCCTTTTCTTCACTTTCATGCCAGTCTGAAAGATCGTAGGCATGCACACTACTGACACTAATTGTCTAATGTAAGTACCGATCTCTTCCTCCGACTCCGTCCATTTCTCTCACTTTAATGTCTGATAAATGGAAGCCTGTAAACTCCCCTTCATCAGTCAAAGAATCCAAACCATCCATTTTAGACACACACACAAGAAAATTTGAAAAAAAAAAATCGAGAAAACGAACGCATCACAGAGAAAACTTGTGGAAATGCAGTCGAATGTTTTCACAACAGAATAAACCGGAAGTCAATTGCCGGAAGTCTCGCAATTTTTCAAACAACGCGAGAATATAACCACATGGTTGATACGGACGCATTTGGACGTTTTGCCTGTATCGACCTTCGGCCGCTTTTGGCCGCTATGCCCAGTAAAGGGTAGCCCCTCAGCTTCTCACACTCGGAACTCAATATTTTTTTTATCGGAAATGCAAATGCCTTCCGCGGAAATCCGCGGATTCGTGGAAAATTCTCCACCCTGGCGATATATGCGTCGTATCGTCGCTAGGCACAGTTGCTATAAACATATGGTAGGTCTTCTCTTTGTAACTGCAGAAATATTGTCGACAAAATTGTAGTACTTCAGTTTAGAGATAAACCGATAGTAACGATAAACTTGAGGTTAATTCACTAGTTATTTAAAGAGAAGTCCACACGTGGCAAATTAACTTCCTTCAGACAGTCCTCCGCCAGTCACCCCAGATATGACCTAACCGACTTCGCGAAACCAGACTGTAGTTAGCTTACTCCACAAAAATGACCAGATTAGCTTGCTCGTTAACTGGCCATACGACGCTTATCTCTATTGGATCTATCCTACACCCGGCTCTGACATTCCCAGTTAAGACATAACTGCGCGTGTCCCATAGATAGGACAGGTGAGGGAAATATTCAAATAAAAACGAAGGATCCCATATATGCGAGATTAACTAAAACGAGAGCTAAACGATTGGTCAGAAGAACGTAGAACCCCTGCATATTATTGGACTCCCAATGTTAGCTCGTCAGTCGAAAACGAAGCTCTGGGACGGTTTGTGGAGTCAAACGCATGACGCTTGCTCCTGTGGTACAGAAGGAGAACAACCTAGATTCTACCTCGCCACGTCCGAACCCCGCCGCTACGCGACTCACCAGATCAACCTGAAAGGCAAGACCCCTCAGACGGACTCCAGCGTACACCGAAGCATTACAGCTAAGTCGCCCACAAATGCACCTGAGATATAACCCTCGAGAAAAATAGTCAACCACTCGAACAGTTATTAGAATACAAAAATCCTAATAGTAGAATAGCTTAGCAAATGATGAAGAAGACCTGCTGAAAGACATACCCAGCACATCGAACTATATTAATTTACATGTTAATGAAGAAATGTTAAAGTTTGTGTTGCCTATATAATTTATAAAAGTTGAAATCATATACATATGACTGGTGTCATTCTATTTGTATTGTGTATCTACTAGTTTTCTTCTCTTGAGACCAAGTAACCTAGTCTTTTGATTAGTAATAAGCATTTCTGAACTTGAGCCAAATGATACTTTAAAGCCTGAGAACAAATATAAATTTTATGTGACCAAGCACGTGATCAGTCTCTCACATCGCTTTGGAATTCTGGTAAAAGAACGATCGATAGTGGTAGCCTAACGCCCATCTATCAATAAGTCTTACCCCCTAGTAAGATAAACGTATCTTCCCCAAAATATCATCACACTCTTCTCCCTGGCACACTGCGTATTATACATGTACTGCGTGTATGCCAAATGAGTGCCTTTAGAAATTGCAAGAACAGAGGTATTGAATTACTTAAAAGCTGGTCTTCTTAACATAAAACCTATTTACATTCTGCTTAAGTGCTCTTTTTTTTTTAATTCGCATACCTCTTTCTTCACCTATATCTCTCTTTCTCTTCCTCTGTGTGTGTGTGTGTGTGTGTGTGTGTGTGTGTGTGTGTGTGTGCGTGTTTGTGTTTAATACAACTTACAAAATATTTGTATATCGATGTTATAAGCAAGCACCGACCTTCACCTCTTAGTTAGCTCCACTTTTGTTCTAACTTCTAAACAGAAGAGTATCTTCTAGGTGGGTGTTCCACATAGCATAAACAGTAAATAATGCTACATCATTGCAGCAATTTTCTAACTTATTTTAAAGTTTAAGAAGGTGTTAGGGACGTGAAGGATTGATTATTAGTGACAATAACTATAACAGTTAAATTCCACCATTCCGTTCTTCTCTTTTCATTATCAAGAGGGTGTTTAAAAAGGCACTTTTAATGATAAAATATTATGAGTTGTCTTTTCCTCCCTCTCTTCATTGACTTCAGGCGCCAACCTTCACCCATAACACCACCGACCATTCGGGACGAGATGGTGGACATCATCGACTCCTTTAGGTTCCTGAGCACAACGGTCAACCATTGAGAGCAGCCTGGGTTGGAATGAGAACTCGCTCTCAATCATCAAGAAGTGTCAGCAGCGAGTGTATTTCCTCCGACAGCTGCGGAAGTTTGGCATGAGCCAGACAATCATGACCCAATTTTACAGGGTGATGATAGAGAGCACCCTCACATTCTCCATCACAGTGTGGTATGGTGGTTGCACAAAGGCAGACAAAAAGAGGCTACAGTCCATAGTGAACACAGTGTCCAAGATCATCGGGTGCAAGCTGCCACCAATAGATGACATCGATTACAAGCACCTGCTGAAGAAGGCCAGCAGGGTTGCAGAGGATGAGTCTCATCCAGCACCACAGATGTTTCCCCCATTCTCATCTGGTAGAAGATTGAGGCACTTTAGGAGCGGAACAGTCCGTTTTGCTGACAGCTTTTTTCCCTCCGCAGTCCGTGCCCTGTCCAGTCACCTCAACTCGCTGCCATATCAGTCCGAGGAAGTTCTCAGATTTTTTACTTGATAAAGTTGAACTTTTAAGTTTCACATCTTGGGCTGTGTTTCTGTGGCCATTAGCATTGCCTGTCTTCACATATATACATACATATATATATATTTAGAGAGAGAGAGAGAGAGAGAGAGAGAGAGAGTGTGTGTGTGTGTGTATGTGTGTGATCTCGATTCCGAGACATAGTCCTTGTATTTTATCTTGGCAATAAAATTATTTGACGTGACTTTTCTTAATACATCAGATAAAGTATTTATTTTAATGTTTTTAGGAGGGGGTAGAGACGGGATTGCTGGCGATTAGGAGAAAGGCTGCAGATTCATTGGATTTGTTCTACTTACTGTGTCTTTCCAATTTCTGCTCTGCACGTTCTTTCTCCTTCTTGAATGTGTCCACTTGGTCAAGCAGGGAGCTGTACTTCTGCAGATACATTTCTGCTTCTTCCTTGCTGCTGGCTAGGTCAGCACGTAGCTCCTTTTCAAAGCAAAGAATTCATTTAAAAATAGATAAAATTCTGATTTTGTCATAAACTTGCACTGAAGAATTGAATCACAAATGTCCTCAAACACACACAAAATTCAGTTGTCACGAAGTGACTTGATAAATATTTTCATGTGTATACATCAAGTGTGTATGGCGCTATAACGTACACTATGGATGTTGATATAGGCGTATGTATTCACTTTGCGTGAGTACTATATTTCCTAGTTCATTAATATTTTGGTGATGAGACTCAGCTATATAAAGACTGTTTGGAGAACAGAAGGCTGTTCTTGTATGCATCCGAGGGTGTCTGTGATTGGGTGGATGAAATAGGACTAGGATAGTGAAATAGTGGAATAAAAGACTGAAAAAAGTGAATGCTATTCTTTGTGACTCGGAAATACTGTGGCGTAGGCTACTTCTATTTGTCACTGTGGTGATTCTGGATTCTGTTCATGATAGACAAGGTAAATTTAATATTTATTTATATTTTATGATTTACTTGCTGGAAACTAAGTTTGTAAATGCATAAAATATTTTCATAATTTGATAAACGTAATTGTCTGTCATACCGGAACGGAATTGCTTCAGAGAGAGAGAGATAAAATTAAATTATAGTTCCGCTACTTATTATTTCATTACTCTAGGACTTATAGTTTTCTTGAATTCCATTTTAATTATTATTCTACTAAATGTACCTTGAGTGAGAAAGAAATAAGACCATAAAATTAGCAAAACAAAAGTCGGTGCTGTGTTCTAACTCTTGTGTATTTTACGCCTTCAGTGTTTCAAGTTTATCTCTCTGTCTCAACTTGTGTAATTGTATAAGAAAGGCCTTTTGATGAATGCATGTATACAGGAAATTGGAACTTTAAAAACTGTTTATTAAACTAATATCAAGTTTGTAGGAATCTTCTGAATAAAGCTAATTATTTTATAACACGCACCTTATAACACGCACAAAAGAAATGTATGACACAAAAGCCTATCCGTTTTGTTTTCAAAGGCTTATAAATACAATTTATGTTAAAAACGAAAGAAATGTTAAAACGTTTCCATGCTAAACTTTTAAACTGACGTGCACACCTAAATTAAAATGAGAAACAAATGTTTACATAAAATTAAAAGTCAAGGAATGCTAGTTTTGACAAAGTTTAAACAAAATGATACAATGCAAATTTTTTAGCTAAGTTCTTCTGTCGTCCGAGACATCATCAGGCTGACAAAACACAAGACAACAAAACAATACTTCCCAAAAAAACTCCCAGAAAGAAAGAAATTATATTTATTTTGACATATCATTTCTTTCTTTCTTGGAGTTCTATTGGGCAACATCATTTCTTTCTTTCTTGTATTTTGTCAGCCTGATGAAGACTCGGATTACAGAAGAGCTTAGCTCAATCTAAAATTTGCATTGTCTTGTCTTTTTTCAAAATTAGCATTAATTGACTTTTATGTACACATTCGTTTCTTATTATTGTAAATTTTAATTGCTAGCTGTCCTGGTTTTATTTCCCTTTTTTTTCCTTTCATATATTAAAATTAAAATTAATTTAAATACTAGAAAGGCAAAGCCCATACGACTCATGCTCCTTGTGGCACTCCTTGTGGCATTCGCAATATTTAACATGAAAAAGAGTGCCAAGAAAAACATAAAAAGAAACGGTGGCATTAAAATGCAAAGTAATACAACTTTGAACTTTCCAAGCTCTTGACCTTGAGATGAATTTGACCTGCAGCTCCAAATACACTCATATACTATCAAATAAAGTACAGCAAAAGTTGTATTATGAACCTCCTCCCTTCCCCCCCCCCAAAAAAAAGGGACTTTGGGAAGACCTTGACCTTCAGTGACCTTGACCTTGGGATGGCCTTGACTGTCACATGACATTTCATACATTTCTTATCAAATAATCCAATGTTGTTACATAACACGAGTTAAATGAACATTTAACTGTAAAATTACCTATTTCTAAAATGCTTTGCAAGGCCTCAATTGGCTAAAATGACCTTGACCTTCAACGCAGCAAAAACGGAAAATATTTCAAAGATCCATCTATCATCTCTAAATACAAGAAGTTTGGACTTTATATTTCTAATAGTTTATGGTGAAGGTCACTTTAAAGTACCTATACTAACCAACTTTGGACAGCTCCTGTGACCTTGACCTTGGAGTGAGGTAGACCAAATTTGTATGGTAGGTGTGTCTCATTGATATTTATCATGTTTCAAAGAATCATAAGTTCAATATTAATAACCTAGAAAACTAGAAGGGCAAAGCCCATGATTCACATGCTCCTTATGGAACTCTAAAATGAGTGCCCAGAAAAAACAAAATGAAATCAGTTAGTCATTGTTCATAGGGTCCAGCGGAATGTAAAGAGCCGAATCATGACCATACAAACAATAGTGGCATTAAAATGCAAAGTAATACCGACTTTCATCTTTCTATGCTGTTGACCTTGAGATGACATTGACCTCCGTCTCCAAATACACTCATGTACTATCAAATAAGGTACAGCAAACACATTATATACCACAAAACCAGTGATCTTGGATGACATTGACCTTTGATGACCTTGACCTTGGGATGACCTTGACCATCACATGATTTCTCATGCACATCTGATCAAATAACCAAATGTTGTTGCATCCTATCCTATCCCGTAACTCGAAAGTCGTTGGGGCACCACAGATGATTGTTGTTGCATATCATGGGTTAAATAAACAGCCAATAAAATTTAATTCAGTATTTTAATGTAAAGTCATTTCACAATAATGTGATTTTAGACAACCATAGACACACTACATGATGACACAATCCACTAATTCCATACCGGATCGGTCGTCGCCCGGCTCAAGGACCACGCCCTCCGTTGGCCACCAGGACGGAGGTGTTAAGTATGCTACTGATGGACAATTTAGCAAGATCTGCACGAGAAACAACATCGTCATAGGAACCTGGAATGTCAGGACCCTAACTGCGGAAGGAAAATTAGAAGAACTGGCCCACGAGTTGGACCACTATCGATGGAACGTTCTAGGCATCAGCGAACTGCGCTGGAAAGGCCTAGGTGAAACAACGACCGACAAAGGCCACAAGCTGTATTTCAGTTGTAGAGATGACAGGCACGAACCCGGCATTGGATTCTTGGTCCACAAGAACATTCTAGCCACTGTCATGGGTTGCCGCCCAGTCTCCAGTAGACTCATTACCATCCGTCTGAGAGCAGCCCTTTTCAACATCACCATCATCCAGGCCTATGCCCCAACATCAGACTATGGCGACAGCAAAGTGGAGGATTTTTATAAAAATCTACAGGCGGTCCTTGACCAAGTGCCGAAGGACATAGTCATAGTGCAAGGCGACTGGAATGCCAAGGTTGGCCAAGATGCGCACTACAACTGGGGAGACACATGTGGACCCCATTGCAACAACGAGACAAATGACAGGGGTCTGAGACTCTTGGAGTTTGCCAGATACAACAATCTGGTACTGGCAAACACGCTTGGTCTCCACAAAAACTCCAGACGATGGACATGGCACAGTCCTGGCGGGAAGCATCACAACCAGATAGACTACATCATGGTCAAGAAACGCTTCAGATCAAGCATCAACATTGGCAGACACGCACTTTTCCAGGAGCAGACATCGGAAGTGACCATGATCTCGTGATGATGTCTTTCCGGCTCCACTTGAAAAGAGTAAATACAGCAAAGTGCACTAGACTGAAGTTTGACCTGGACAAACTGCAAGACCTGGAGGTGGCAGAACTATTTCAGGCCACAATTGGAGGGAAATTTGCACCACTGCTCATTTTGGGGGCTGGTAAAGTAGATGTCAACACCACGACCACCACCTTCAACTCAGCTGTGACGGATGCCGCCACTGAGATCCTTGGCAAAAACCGACCAAAGAAGAAGCCGTGGATCACACCTGAACTTTTGGATCTGTGTGATAAATGAAGATAGATAAAAAAGAAAAAGAACACCTCACAGGGCACACCAGCTCAATATAGCTATCCTGGCTGAACTAGCTTCAAAACCTAAAAGCTTTGGTTGAGTCGGTGTGAGGGAGCTGATGTCTACCAAAAAATCAACAATGACATCTGAAAAGGCATGCGCACAAGCAAATGAGAACTGGATAGAAGATCAATGCCAGGAAATAAAGAACAGTCTGAACAAGAACAACAGCAAGAAGGCCTACCAGACTGTGAAGTGGCTGACAAGTGTTAAACAGCCCAAAGTCTCCACGATCCAAAGCAAGTCTGACATATGCCTTACAGAAGAACAAGAAGTCTTGGACAGATGGACAGAGTACTGCTCTGACCTTTACAACCATAAACCAAACGGAGACCCATCAGTTCTAGCATGTCCAGAGAACAGAGAAGAAGAAGAAATCCTCCCAATTCTCCGGGAAGAAGTTGAGGCAGCAGTGCAATCGCTGAATGAAATATTCAATATGATATTTCCATTTAAATTTAGGAGTAAAATAAACACACAGAAATTTAATCTTTTGCTTGTATGATAAATTCTGGCCATTAAGTTTTATTTTAGGTAACATCTTTGGATTTTTCCTGATGTACATCACCTGATGTAAATTGCAGTCTGAATGTTCATATTAAAAATAAATAATGTTGGATATTACTAGTAATTGTCACGTTTAGATAATTTATATTTTTGAACATCCAATGACTGCAATGCCAACACACAATATGTTTCTTGTTTAATAAAATGTTTAAAGGATAGTAAGTTGGTAGACGTAGAAAGGCAGTTCCATTGTAACAATCTTGCTTGTGTAGTGTTTTTCATTATAAAATTAAAACTTAAAATTTATTTCTCTTTGTTTTTTAAATGATTATCATTGCATCTGAAAATGCAAACTACAAAAGAATGTATTTTTATCAATTTCAATATTTCTTTAAAAAATTTTGGGTTGAGTACATACTCACACTGCAATTTTTAAAAAAGAAATTTTATGAAAAATTGTCATTTTCTGACACTGTTTTGACCTTGACCTTGAAATAAAGTCATTCATTCACTGATCATTTATGCAGTCTCATCGGTATACCATCTTACCAAGTTTGGTTGTGATAGCTGAAAAAGATTCTGAGATTTTAGTCCACTTACAAGTTTTGCACAGAAAGATGGCTGGACAGCAGACAAACGGATGCATGGAAATTTTCTTTAAGTGTCAGTTTTGGACTATTTAGGACTTGTCTCACACAGATTTGCAAAAATCTGAGAAAACTTTTGGGTTGGGTGGTTACGCAGACAAAAAGTTACTTACAGCTAAAGCACTTTCAGTCTCTCCGGTACATCTCTTGTCCTCCAGCATTTTGAGCTTCTCCTCCAGGTGTGTTTTGTCTTGCTGCAATAGTTCAGCTCTCTGGGAAATCTCGCTTATTTCCTTCTTCAAAATGTCCACTGCTTCTGTCAGGCACTTGCTCTCCTGATCCATTTTTCCCTGGAGAGCTGCCTTCTCCCTCAAAAACTCTTCCTTTTGCTTCTCAAAGATGTGGTGTTCTTCCATCTCTTGTTTCGCAGAAGTCTGGATTGCAGAAATCTGATCTTCAAGGGCTTGGCGCTCCTTGGCAAACTGTTCTACTACAGACTGCTTTTCTTGCTGCAAGCTGTCCACCAGCTGCTTCAGCTCTTCATGGTCTTTCTGCAATTCATGTTCAGTCATACAGTCAGTATTTCCATTCAATTAAAGCATTTTGAAACCTGCCAACAGATTCTGTGTAGATTATAGATACTCAAAGTAAAGTGACCATTTAGTGCTTCTATTTATTGTTTAGGTTTGTTAACACAAGGGACATTCCTTACACAAGAAATTAAAATACATGATTAGTAAACTGCTTCCACATTAGCCCTAATTAAAACCAAACAAAGTTCAGTAATTACCTTCATCTTGTCAGCATTGTTGACAGCTTCATGCAGCAAGAGCATGATTTCTTGTTTCTCTGTCTCCAATGTTGATACTTGTGTCCTGCTCTCTGCGTGTTGGGTTAGTAGTTTCTCATATTCTTGCTTTTGGGTCAGAGTCTGCTTCTGAAAACAACATTGCACAGATTTTGAGTTAGAGCTGGACACTTGTATATTTAACAGCACATTTGGAAGAGTACACTGAAATTTAAAAACACAGAATGTGGACTATGCATTAAATATCAATTTGTTTTTATTTATTTATTTATTTGTGTTTTATTTGACTATAATATTTTCCTAGCAGTTTTATAACTGCAAACTACTTACTGATATAAATGTTATTGATCCAAGTTTAACACAGTAATTACAAGAGACTGCTAACTGCAAAGGAAAATCATGCACCACATAAAAATGACTACAACAAGCACTAATCGACTGACAAAAAGAGGCAGCGATAAGAAAATGTCTTATGAAAAAGCAAATAACATACCTGACAGCTTTTGTAGAGTTCTAGTTTACTCTCTGCTGCACGCCACTGACGCTCTGCCACTTGAGCTGCTTGTTCAGCCGTCTTGAGCATCCGTTGCAGCCGTGTCATCTCAGTTTTGGCATTCTTCACCTCCAACTCCATGGCTGATCTTGAAGACAAGGCCAACACTTGCTGATCTTCCACAATGGCTATTTGCTGTTGCAGACGGTCTCGGTCTTTCTGTACACCCACAAGGTTTTTAGTTACAGCTGCCAACTGTTCTTGCACTTCCTTCAACTGGTCTTGCACTGCCTCAGAGCTGCCCTGAGCTCCTTTATATCTGCTCTTCATGGTAACCACATTCTTTTCCATGGCCATAACCTGTGACTGCAACTGATCATTCTCAGCAAGCAATTCTTTCTCTCTCTTAGCTAAGTCATTAGCTTGTTTCATCTTGTCCTTCAGCTCAGATTGGACAGTGTCAAGCTCTGCTTGCAAGGACGTTTTCTCATTCTCAAGCTGTGATACCAGTGCCTTCTTGTCATTTTGTATCTTATTACATGTGCTAGAGATGGACTGCAGTTCACCGTTCAGATCCTGCACCTGCTGCTTTAGATCAACAACCTCCACCTTAAGGCTGGAGTTCTCTGCTTCAAGATTAACAGTCTGCTTCTGCAAGGCAACCACCTCCTCTTCTGATGTCTGGAAAGAGAACTTATAGTAACTGACATTGTCCTGCTCCTTGTGTACATCTTCTTGAGTATCATGAAGCTTCTGTTTCAATTCTGTTTGCAAGCTCTTCTCATTCTGCACCACATCTTGTAATTCCTGTATCTGAGTCCTCAGTTCCAGTAGTTTATTCTCCTTCTCTACAATTCTGCTTTTCAGCTTACGATTGCGATCTTCTTCCTTCTTCAAAGCCTTGGCCAATTCTTCCACAGCCTCTTTGATCGTCTTTGCTTGTTCCTCAGCATCATTCAGATTCTCAACCAAGGAGCTATTCTTCTCTGTCAATTGAGCATTTAGAGTTGCCAAAGCTTCTCTTTCCTGAACAACAGCTACTTTGTCTTGTTCTGTAGACATCAGACGTTTCTGGAGATCACCACAAGCCTCTGCCTTTTCTTCAATGGTCTGCTGCAGATTTTCAATCGTGAGGTGAGCATCACTTTGTGCAGATTTTATCTCTTCTTCTTTTTCATTCAGTGTCTGATGCAATGAAGAAAGCATTGCTTCTTTTTCTTGCAATTTTCGTGCCATATCTTGCTTGTCTGCAAAGGCAGCCTTCATAGCACTGTCTTTATCCATGCGGTTCAGCAAGAGCTCATCAAGCTTTGTTGATTTGTCATCAATTTCTTTCCTCAAATGCTCCAGCTCTAACACTAAAGAGTCTTTCTCTTTTTGGAGGGACTTCATGTCCCCTCTTAGCTGTGTACTCTCACTAGAAACATCAGCAAGCGAAGATTTCATCTCTAGATGCTCAGAAACAATCTTCTCCATCTCCTTCTCTTTCTGATCCAGCTGGTCTTGAAGTTCGTTTATCTGTGATTTTTGTTGCAGCAGCTCATTGTCTTTGCCTTTCAGGTCTTTCTGGAACTCCTCAATTTTCTGACTGAGCTTCCTCTTTTCTGTTACAAATGCCTCATCATCTTCACTCCTGGCCATGCAAGCATCACGCAACTCAGTATGAAGGTCTTCAGCATGTTCATTCGCTGTAGCCACTTGCTGGCGAAGAAGGTCGCATTCTGACCTGCACTTTCTGCAAGCTACTGTGCAGACTTGAACACTCTTCTTTCAGTGCTTCCATGCTGGCCTGAAGGTCACTAGCAGTTGAATGTTTGGAAATATTTTCTTCTTCTGCGTGCTTCAGCTGGTTTTCCAAACCTTTTTTCTGCTCTTCAAGCTCTGACACCAGTCTTTGCAGTTCTTTTATTCTGTGCTTTTCTTGACTGGCACTCTCCATAGCTGCTTCCATCTCTGCAATGAGTTCAATATTCTTATTTTGCGCTTCTTCAATCTGAGTAAATAGCTCGTTAATCTTGGATTGAGCTGTCTCTATTTCTTCTTCTTTATCTTTCAAATCATCTGAACGTTTGACGAGCGACTGCTTCTTTTCAGCCAGCTCCTCCTTCAAAGATTGAATTAATGCCTGCTGCTGTTCAGCACGTTCTCTGTGATCATCTGCACAGACTTCAATTTCCTGCTCTCTCTCTTTGAGCCTAGATTCAAGTATGTCAACATGCCGTTGCAGCTGCTCCATGATTTTCCTGTCTGAAGTGAGTTTGTCTTTCTCAGTCTGAAGGTCTGCAAAAGTTGAGTCTCTGTCCTGCACAGCTTGCTTCAAGTCATCATTGACCTTTTCAAGCTCCTCTCTCAACTGATTTTCTGCCAAAATGCTAGTTTGCAATTTACTTTGCAGATCACAAAACTCAGAAGAAGATGATTTCAGGTTATGTGACTTGCTTTCCAACTCTTCTTGGAGTACACTCAGCTCTTCTTCTCTCTGGGCTACAGTAGCTTCCATCTCAGCAAGTCTGGAAGCCTGTTCATCTTTCTCTCTTTTAAAATCCTTAATATCAGAATCCAACTTGTCAATCTGCTGCTGCAGGTCCTCAATACATCTATCCTTGATCTCAACTTGCTGTTCTAACTCTTCATATTTAACCTGGAGGTTGCTGCTCTGATTTTCACTGGCTGACAGTTTGTTCTGAACACACTGCAGCTCCTCTGTTGTATTCTTCATTTCGGACGTCAACTGGGTGATCATGGTCTTAAGGTCACTGACTTTATCCAAGTGGCTCCCTGCTTGCTGCTGGCTGAGCTCCACTTGTTGCTTGTGATCCCGATGCAAAGAGTTCAATTCTGTTTGAAGGCTGATAATCTGGTCTTCTAATTCCTTCTTTTGCTGATGCAACATTTTTACTTCTGATTGATGGATTTTCAACCTGGATGTCAAGTCTTCAATTTCAACAGTGTGTTGTTGGGCTGTTTTCTGTGCATCAATGAGTTCATTACTCAAACAAGCCATTTCAACCTCCCCCTTTGTCTTCTCAGTCAGCAAAGCTGCATGCTTTTGAACAAGCTCTTCAAGCTTTTGGTTCTGCTGTTCTTTCTCCTTGACATTTTTGTCCAAAATAACCTGCAAATCCTGTAATTTCTTATGGGTGATCTCAGTTTCTTGCAGAGTGCTTGTATGTTCAGTATGTTTACATTTCAGAGCATATTCAACCTCCTCACATTTGTGCTTATAAGAACTAAGCTGGATTTCAATCAGTTGCATCTGTTCAGTAAGACGATCAACCTCTTTTGTTTTTTCAAGCATGTCTAAGTCAGCCCTTTCTTTCAGAGATTCCATTTCTTCCATATTGGACTTGCTCTGTACCTTATAGTTCTCTAGTTCTTTTAGTTGCACTTCAAGTTTCTGGGTCCTTGAACACAACTCAGTCTGTAGGGCTTCCAGCTTCGATGATAACTCATCATGAGTTTGCTGCAAGATGTCTTTCTGAAGAATAACTTCATTTCTCTCCTGCTCCAGTTTTAACACCTTCAGGCTCAGTTCTTGCACCTTTGCTTCCAATATTTCTCTTGCATCTGAATGCTTTTCATTCAGCTTGGCAAGTTCCTGTCTAAAGTGTTCTTCTGTTTCAGACAGGTTGTTCAAAGATTCTTGGAATTTTTGTTCTTGTTCTGCTGCCTTCGAGGCTGACAACTTTGCCTTCTCTTCAGTTTGCTGCAGGCTATCTTTCAAGCGTGTCTGCTCTCTGTGTAGTTCTGAGTGTGCATCTTCCAGTTCTCTATCCTTCAAAGCTAGCTGCTCATACAGTTCCTTCTCCTTGTCCAATAAGGCAGATTTTCGCATCTTGAAGCTGTGACTGCAAAGAGTCAACTTTTTCGTGCAATTTGTGTACAGTTTCAGACATTCGTCTATCTTCCTCTTCTCCTTTCTTTTTTTGATAGTTCACCAATTTACTCTCCTCTTCTAGCTTCTGCTCCAGTTCTGCAACTGTTGCTTCATGTGTTGATACCTTCTGTTGTAGCTCATTCAGTTTTGAGTCCAATATATCCTTTTCCTTTTTGAGGTTGTCTATGCAACTTTCATAAGCCTGACAAGCCTTCATATGCATACTTTCCTGCTCCTCTCTGTCCATCACAGCTTTCTGTTTACCATCCTTTTCACTATCCAACTGCTGTAGAAGTTCATTTTCCCTGTTCTTGAACTCGAATGCCTGTGATTCCAACTTCATTTCAATGTCTCTTAGCGAGGATCTTGTTTCTTGCAGTTTGTTGTTGATTTGCTCCAGTTTGGCAGAAAGTGCATCCTTCTCCAGAGTGAGATCACAGATGTCACTATCCTTGTCTTCCACACAAGTTTTGAACTCGACTATCTGGTGTTCCAATTTCTCCACAAGCTTCCTCTTCTCATGTATTTCATCTGTGTGCTGTTTGGAGCTTTCTGATAATGTTTCGTTCAAAGCTTGGATTTGGGAGGTGAGATCATCAACTGTCACCTGCCTAATATTAACACCGATGTTAGCTTGATCAAGATCAATCATTGTTGTAGTGAGCTGCTCTTCCAATGATTTTATCCTCAAAGACTGAGAATTGTTGTCATTCTTCAACTGGGTAATTTCTTCTTCTGCATTAGATTTTTCAGTGGTTAGATTGTCCAGTTTGGTAGATAGTTCCTTCAGTTCATCTTGTTTCTGGGCAAAAGATTGTGCCATGTCTTGCAATCGTTCATCAACTGAATTCCGATCAAGAAGCAAAGCATCAAGCTTCCTCTGCAGTTCAGCACACATCTTCTCCTTGTCAGTTAGACTTGACTGCATAACTTCAAGATTATAAACAATAGAATCCTTCTCTGTAGTAAGGCTGCATTTGTCCTTCTCCATTCTTTCAATCTTGCCCTTTAGATCAGCCTCAAGCTCATTAAAATGTGTCTGCCTCTCAGCCGTCTCTTTCTGAAGACTTTGAAGGTGACAATATATGGCATCTTTGGACTCAACAGTCTCAGATAATGTTTTGGTCATCTTTTCCAGATCTGAGTTTTTTTCACGCAATTCTTTTTCCAATACTGTAATTTTTGCCTTACTAGAAATGAAGTCAGTAGTGAGAGCAAGCTTTTCTTCCATCAAGGTTCCCTTTAGGTAGCCAAGGTGTGCAAGTTGGGTGCTTAAGTCTCGCACAGATTTTTCAGATTGCTGTAGCTGTGCTTCCAGAGCCTGACAGTGCTCTACTGATGTAGTATTCTGCAGATTCATGCTATCTAACATTCTCTGAGTATTTTCTGAATCTAAAGCTTTCTTTTCTAGTTCAGCCTGAAGAGTCTCTAGCCTGTTTATCATTGATTCTTTTTCAGCTAGCATACTCTCCTTTTCCTCCACCATTTTAGCCATCTTGGATTGATATTCATTTTGACGATTAGAACTCTTCTCTTTTACACCAGCTAAGGTATCTGAAACAGATTCAAACTGTTGAGTGAGTGCTGCAAGCTCTGTAAGTTTCTGGTCAAGTATAGAGCGCAACTCTGTCAGCTCTGTATTTTTCTGAGTCAAAGCTTCTTCAAGAGACAATGCAAGCTGTTGGTCTGCAGTTGAGTTCTTCTTCAGTGCCTCATAGTCATGCTGTAGGGTCTCCATCTTTCTGGTCAGATCATCATGCTTGGCCGCCAACTGCTCTGTTGATTCCTTAGTCTCTGTAAGCTGCTGTATCAGGTTCTTGCACCTTTCTTCGGATGTCTCGTGTTCCTGGTTAGAAAGATTTAGCTTTTGCTTGGTGTCCTTCAGCTCTTGTGTAATTTTGTTTAGTTTTACTTCTGCTGCTTCCAGCTGTGCACAAAGAGAGTCACTATGTGCTTTAAGTTCTTCGTTTTCTTCGGCAATGGAAGTCAACTGAGCTTGCAGGTATTGTGCTTGATTGACCTGGTCCTCTGCCATAGCTGCCTGGTGCTTCTTAGCTTCCTCAAGCTTATTTGTAATTTCTTCGTTTGCCTGAGCCAGAGTTTCAATCTCAGCATGTAGCAGCTCCTTCTCTTTCTGAAATTTGTTTCTCTCTTCAGTATGCTGAGACTGCAGCTTGTTGAGATGGTCGTTCAATTGTTGCACCTTGTTTTTATTATGTTTTTCCTCATCTTCAAGTTGCTGAAGTTCATCTGCCTGTTTGGCACACATGTCCCTCAACCCAGAAATGCTGTTTTCCTTCTCCTGCAATGATGCCCTTGCACTAGTGAGAACTTCCTGCTGCTCTTTATCTTTGCATTGTAGCTGATCCATCTTCTGCTGCATTTTACTGATGGCCTGCTCCTTCATGGCAAGCTTTTCACCTAGTAATGCATTCTCCTTCTGAGCCTCTGTCAAATGTAAAGTGAGATATGTGAACTCATTGGTCTTGTCTTTCAAGGCCAAGTCTTGCTGTGTTGTGCAAATTTTCATCTGCTGAAGCTGAGCTTCCAGAATAGCGACCTTCTCCTGAGCCTGGCTGAATTGACTGCCAACATTCTGGAGTTCTGTGGAAGACTCCTTCAGTTGTTCATCCTTCAACTGGAGCTGTTGCTTCAAATTTGTGATAGCTTGGTTCTCCTGTGCAAGTTGACCATTAAGACTACCCATGAGATCCTCATTGTCATCTAGGTCCATTTGCAGCATGTCTAGTTTGGCTTGCATCTGCTGAGCTTCTTGCTGAGCTGTTGACAGTTGTTCTTTCAGTGCCTCACGTTGACGCTCCAGTTCCTGAACCTGTGCAGTAATTAGAACTATGTGAATCAAAACCATAACCAGAAACTAATTCAGTTCACCCCTCATTCCAGCATGACCCATGTCTTCACTATAATTTTTTTGTTTACATCATATCTTTATTGCAGGAATAATAATCACAGTAAAATTTCCACGTGAGCTGTTTCACTTTGAGATGTCACACAGAAATACATTAACCAGCAGTCTCCCCATTTGGGTCATATAGAAGCACTGCCAACTTAGTCTTCAATTCTCCATCATTGCATGATTCCTTATACAGGAGGAGAATCCGCACAAATTGTTTATCAGCAGGACAAATAGAATGTAACCACACAACACACACACAAATATACCTTAAAATCGCCCTTTTCCTTTTGCTCTTGCAGATCTGCTAATGCTTTTTCTAACTGGTCACACTTGTCACTTAGAGATTGGTGGCTATTGGCTGCCTCTTTCATCACCTTGTCAAGTCTGGTCTGCACTGCAGATGCAGCTTCTGTTTTAGCAGCCAGAGCCGATGACAGCTGCTCTACCATTTCACCGTTGGAGGAAATGGCCGAGCTCAACTGGTCATGTGTGTCTTCCAGCTTGCTGCTCATCTCAGCTAGATTCTTCTGAAGATTGTCAATCTAAGAGTGAACAGTAATCAATAGAATTTGTTAGTTTAGCAGCAGCTTCAGAAAATCCACAGGCAAAGAAAGAGACCTCACCAATTGATGCCATCATGCATCACTGAACAGTGGCTTGTAATAAATTGAGCTACATTAAGTTTTAACATACATGAATTAATCTTAAACAGGTGGTCATCATAATGTTAATGCAAGTTCAAGTTACCCCATTTTGTCCATATGTTCTTGGTGAATGCATAAATGCATATGCATCTATAGTTAATATACAGGTGTGTTCACTGTATATAGGATGCACTCGAATCCCTTGAGCTTTACTATGGTGGGATTATCATCATCATCATCATCATCTGATATCATCATCATTCAGACCTGTTTACCCTGGAATTGTGGTTGGGGTACTTTTCAGAAAAAAATGGTGTATTTTGAAGAAAGTAAGTGTATTCCACGAATAACTTGAAAATTCCATATATTAGACGCAATTCATTCGCAACTTACGTACTTAATGTTTTGAGAAAACACAAAAAATATGTTATCTTACATCAAAGAACATAAATTGCTTTAAAATACAGAGATTGCAAAATCAAAACTCTTAAGAGAACCCCAAAGGACCATGGTAGGCAATTATGACTGTAGTTATTTTTACAAATTGATTTTATTACAAAATTTACACACACACACATGCAACAACAGCAAAAATCTTACCTGTAACTTACTTATTCATCACAAATAACAGCACACCTTACAGACTTGTAAAGCCTTCGCTTTCACACAATAATATAAGTCAGTCAAAGCTATTCACAGAAACATAGTTGTGTCTCTAGTATACATTTTGTAGTTCCCACAATTTCAAGACAGTTATGTATCAACTACACTATATAGTGCCAAAAAAAATAATTTAGTTAGTTTTACTGCTAGATTCTGCCACTGTGTATGTTCTCTCACTAGGTAATCCTGGTCTGGATTTAACCACCATAAGGCTGTCAACAGTTCTGGCTGACAGTGAAACCCTTTGGTCAGTCCGGTTCTTGCGTACACAAGAGAATATGCGCTGTAGGTCAAGAGTTGGTACAGACAGCAGGCCAGTGCTTATCCCCGATTCTCCAATGGTTGTTATTACAATGGGGTACTGTTTTTCTCTCTGTTCGTTTGAGCCATCAGTGGCAACACAAAAAGGTCCATTGCGCATCTGCTCTTTAACTGAAGCTTTGATGTCTTCTGCCATTGACGTAATTATCGCCGTTGTTTTGTTCCTGCCGCAAGAATACATCTGAGCGATTTTCGAGTCTGGAAAAGCACTTTTCACAGTTTTACTTATTATATCTGCTGTGGTGAGAGGTAGGTTAGTCTTTACAATAAGTTCAAAAACCATGGCCTCGGCTCGGATAACATATTGCTCGGTTTGCGATACTTGCTGTGAAGGTATGAATTTCTGTATGCTTTGGCATGTTGCAGCAGCCTGAATTCTACCAAGTCGATCACGGTGGCTTTTACTCTCACAATGGCGATAGATATCAAATTTTCCAGAATGCGAAATAGAAAAGTCAACTTCACAGTACTTGCATCGAGCATGCACTCTGCTGACAGAAGATTCGACGATGCCAGGGATTTTAGTATACTTTGTGTCACGAACTGGCTAGTGTTAACTCTGCCTATCGACTGTTTAGCCATGTGTAGTCTTTGTAACAGTAGAGAAGTTAGACTATTACACAGCAGCAAGTAAATTACACAGCAGACCACACACAGCGAGCCACCCACATCGCAGTGAGTCAGCACTTGAGCTTTGAATCGGACCGTTTTAACCAATCAGAGCAGGCTCAGTGGGTAGAGCAGTTTTGACTGTGTCAGAGCCTAACACAGTTTGAATCAGTCGTGTGTGAGACGAGGTAGAGTCAACATCTCCACAGCTAGAGAAATCTCTACACTCATAGACCAGGAAGCAGGACTTAGGAATCTTAGAATTCTCTCAAGTCACAACGGGCCTGAACTTGTCAAACAGGTAAATGAACACCCTTCTGTTTCATCGTGATATATTTATATTATTGTTGAAATTATGTTTGTGGAATTTGCTATGCATAAATGTGAATTGTTAATCCGAATTTGCGGGACCACGTGGAAGAGCCTACCACGAGGCGAAACACGACCGGTTGCGCCGCCATGTTGTATCCCGTACGGAACCACTGTTGTTTAACTTATATGTATGTTTGCAGACCAGTGACTGTACCACTGAATGTTTATATTATTATTAATTCTGTATGTGTATAGTTAGACACGATTTATATTTATGTATGTATAGGAATTTAGAGTTGAGATTCCAGTGGACCCCGGAAGTAGCAGAATGTTCGTCGCTTATGTATAGAGATGTGGAGCTATCACTGAGGGCTACTTGGCTTTCAGTGAGACGCTCTGCACAAACCGATTATTCAGGGTTGTGCAGAATTTCGTCTCTTATATTACAGACGAGCAGGCGAGCTATCCCGAGCTATCCCGAGCTATCCTGTGTGCCCCCCTCCACAGAAACGACTAGTTGGTCGAGGAGACTCTACCGCACAAGACGGAAGGAGCTACCCGAAGAAACACCCTGTCAGACCCCACAGCGTGGCAAGGGAACCCAACTACACAACGACACAGGTGGACCAGAAGCTACCTCACAGAAGGACTTCGAACACCCCACACATGAGTTAAGTGCATAAGGCGAAGGTGCACTTAAACTGATCATAACAGGACGACAGTAGTCCAACTCTTCAGAAACTGTAAAACGGACCACAGTAGTCCAAATCTACATGAGATATTATAGCAAGTGCCCGAGGAAGAAATAACAGCTGCCTAGACTATCAGCGATCGAACTCTTAGCATTGACTGAGACTTTTTAAGTTAGATGAGTACTTAGAGAATCTTGTATAGTGTAGAAGAAATAAATGTGTGATTTTAACTGTTATCAAGTGGCTGGACTACATATGATTCATAGCCGTGTGAAAGCTAGTGTGACAGTATCTTTTACCATTTTTTCTATCTATGTCTGTACCCCAACCTTAACACAGAACGAGCTAAACAAATAAATTTATTAAAGTAATTCATAGGGTGACTTACTAGCAGTTCCCACCGAATAAACGTGAGGGTCCATAATTCCATTGTGCAGAGCCCATAAACCCCACGTGACACTTTGAAAGAAATTCCTGCTCACGTAGTTTTTTTGGCTTTTGAGGGCCAGCAACACTTGCACTTGCTGCTTGACGTTTCATTTTTCACCCAAATATGGCGCCGTGATTGTTGTCAACGAATGCGGAAATAGTCGATCCGTGATGTCACTACTCGTAAACCAATCATCGTCGATTTTGCTTATCGCCGATGTTACCCGAAAAACAACCCGCCAAAGCTCCGAACTGCTCCGGAAACAACCGATTTATGTATAGATTTATTAAAAAAAAAAAAAAAAAAAAAAAAAAAAAAAAAAAAAAAGGCCGTATTTTTTTGTAAATTGGTTGTATTTTATCAATTGTCGCGTATAAAATACGGCGAAATCGTATGGGTAAACAGGTCTGATCATTCCAACTCACCTGTGACCTCAATTGAGAAGATTCTTCTGTCTTGTTGTCCAATAAACGTTGACTATCAGTCCTCTGCTGGACAAGCTCTTGAAATTTGATGTGTAGGCTTGAAAATTCTTCTTCCATGTTTTCCAGTTTGCTGCTGGTCTCTAAAAGTTGTTTCTCCTTTTCAGCAATGCTTGATCGCAAATCTTTCTCTAACCTCTCCCATGCTTGTCTGGATTCTGTAAATTACATTTATATTGTTTGCAAGCAAGTATTACAAAAGCTCAATCATATGTTGTCAACTTAAAACTGCCAAAATATCCCAAGTATGAAAGTTGGCTTCCCACTCCTCACCCAGCCCTATATCTATACTACAAGGAAAGGTTATTACAAAGGTGCAAAACCCATGAGGTTGGAACAGATAAGCTTTTGTCATACACTCCAGTGTTGAAAGAGTTTTCAAGTCAGTACATAAAAATCTAAAATAATTAAATTGATTAAAAAATACAATAAAATAGAACCTAAAGCTTGCAGATTACATACCATTAAAAGCAGCATCTTTCTTGGCAAGCAGTTGTGATTTGGAGTCGAGGTCCTTTTGGCACTCCTCCAGTTCTTCTTTAACATTAACAAGGGTGTCTGTAAGCTGTTTCTGTGAGCCTTCTACTTGTCTGTGTATGTAAAAAAAAAAAAAGAAAAAAAGAATAATAATAATAATTCAACGATTCAACGAAATTTATTGGCCAAATTGACATAAAACATGCACATGGAATATGTTGCGATGTGGCAGTAACATTCATAAAACATACATGCAAACACACTTTTACCAGCTAATAAAATACCTATCAAGCGTGCACACATACACACGCAAACAACAAATAATAAAAATAAACAAGTAGGTGCCAGTGGATTATCACGTGACGTCAATTACAGCATTATGAATTTGACATTATGAGGAATTCAAAGCGAGAGCAGCCTCTGGAAAAAAAGAATATCTAAAACGGTTTGTTCTGGATTTGAGGGCTCTGAAGCGCCTGCCGGACGGGAGGAGCTCGAACAGATGGCCGGCTGGTTGTGAGGGGTCAGCTGTGATGTTTCTAGCTCTACGGACCAAGCGCGTGTCGTAGATCGAGGCGACAGATGGAAGTTCGCACCCGATAACTCTGGACGCGTGTTTCACGATGCGCTCAAGTTGCACCCTCTCCTCATCAGTGGAACCACCAAACCATGTAGTGATGCCAAAGCAGAGGATGCTTTCGATCACTGCGTGATAGAACTGCGTCAGGACTTTTGCAGGCAACCTGAACCTCTTGAGTTGCCTCAAGAAGTGCAGGCGCTGTTGGCACTTTTTGATGATGGGGGTGGTGTTGTTTCCCCATGACAAGTCGTTCGAAATGACTGTGCCTAAGAATTTGAACTCTTCGACTTGTTCAACACTTTCACCGTTGATCACAAGTGGTGAAAGTGGATCTTTGATTCTCCGAAAATCGACAATCATTTCTTTTGTTTTTGAAACATTGAGCTCGAGGTTGTTGTCTGAGCACCAGTCAACCAACCGTTCGACCTCATAATGATAACAGTGATTATAAGAAATAACATGTGAATACCAATGCAAGCCCAAGGATATTTTTTAATACAAGTTATACAGTTATTTTTTTTTTATGTCAATTCTGTTAACTCAAGTAGAATTCTACATACTTTAAAAGCTTTGTTTCACTTAACCAAACATGTTTAAGCAATGAAGCGATTAAAAAAACTTCCCTCCGTTAAATTATTGAAAATATTTTACCGTTTATTTAACAGTTTTTGCAAAATTAAAAATGAGATGTTTGTTTGGTTTGAATATGTGTATACATGTGTGTATAAATATTTTGGGTTTTGTGTGGATGCATTTTTATGGGTGGGTTTGCACAAATCAGAAGGTGAAAATATTTAAAACATAAAATTAAAATTACAACTCATGTAAAAACAGACAGATTGGTGCAGTTTCTTTGTAAAAACAAGAACTCTACAGAGACAGCTGCTTTATGAGAACATGAACTCTAAATAGAAACAGGACAAACATAAATAGTGAGTAGTGATAAAAAATGAAAAGGTGAAAAAAGTGCAAACCAGTCAACATGATTTCACTGAGCTTTATTTGTTCAAATAATTTGCAACTGTCTTATGCTATATGTTTAGATGTCCACGTAACTGTACTATTAAATGTGTTCCTATGATTGTTACTGAGCATGTTATCTCATTGCCAAACTAGGTTAAACTACAATTTGACATGCATCTACACAAAGTTTGGCCTTCAAGATCAATAAACAAACCTCACAAATATATGGAAGATCAACCTATGATCTGTAGACTCTACATACAAGTTTAGACTTTCTCATAGTTTAGGGTCAAAGGCCACTTCAAAGAATCCATATGAATCGATTTTGCACAGCTCCAGTGACCTAAACCTTGGATTGAGATTGACCAAACCTGCATGGTAGCTGCGTCTCATTGATATCTATCAAGCAACAAAATCCACTATCTAACTACAATAACTTAGGAAAAAGTAAATTTTGTGAATGATGGCAATTTGTTTATTAGTTTTCTTAACACTGCGACCTTGAATCTGAAGGTCATTCCATCACAAATAATTTTCCAGCTCTCATGGATAAACATACACTATGCATCCAAGTTTGCTTGTGATATATGAAATAAGTTCCAGAGTACTAAGCCCTTTAAAGTTGTGCACTTTTGGACTGACAATTTTTCAATATATCATTTAGGATTATTTAGGACTCGTCTTGCACAGAGTTGCAAAAATCTGGAAATGTTCTATTTTGGGATGAGTACATTATGCACATTGATGTACTCAGTCGAGTCAAAAATCTAGAAAGGATAATAATTTTAACAAACTTATGTACAAGAAAATATGTTCCACTAAAAAAATATAAATACATTCTGTTCTTTTTTTCTGCTGTGTCCTTTGAGAATCTAGAATTATACTAAGGAAAAAAAACCACCTGTCTGTTTACGGATAGCGCAGTGGTTGGAGCACTCGCTACTGTGTCGCAAGTTAAGCACCGTCCAGTGCGGTTAGCACTTGAAAGGGTGACCGCAAAAACGTGAAGCGACAAATAACAATGCCCCCAGATGACTCAACTGTGACTTAGTACCTACTCTCTTAACGGTGGGGAAGGTAAAGCAGCGAGGGAGAGAGATGGGCATCACCCTCATTACGCTGGCCCAAGATAAGTGTGATCTCCAAAATCACGCTCCCATACGGCCACAAGGATATTGGACTAACTTTACCTTTTTTTAACAGACCCTAATTTTTTGGCCCGACACTAAACTTTTGGGGGAGATCATCTGGAAAAAAATTTGAAAAAAAAACCAAACAAATCTTACCCAATGTGGAAAAGTCTTTAAAAATAAAAGATAAAAGCCAACCTACCGTCCCTATTAATTTTTCATATCTATGTTGCTGTAAACAGACACATTATTCTTTTTGGCCTAAAATAAGACATGAACAGAATCTCAATCAAACAGTATTGCACTGTGTCCCGAAGTAAAATGAGACAGAAAGCAATGATGCTCCTACATGTTGCAAAATAAAGTGGGCTATTTGAAGCTGCTGCCAGAAATTATACTGTTAGCTGCCTAGTGAAACACAATTTTACTAGTAAAGACAGATGCCTCATAAAACAGTTTACATACTTTTCAAAGTATAAAACAAGATGGAATGCCATTCAAATGTACTTCCAGACACTTGCAACATAGCCGAAAAATAAGCGTTTTTCTAAAGTTTTAATTTTCTTGGCAGTTTTGTGATTTGGCTTTAGAAAGCAAATTAAAACATTACTAAGTATCCACAAGCAAAAAATTATCAAAATCAGTCCAGCCAATTTTGAGATACACCGTAAACTGTGTTTAGAAAAAAATGAAGCACAGCGACCTTTTCCTCTGAGAAAGTGCAAATATGACTTATCTAAAATACTTGGCAGTTGTAAAAGTATTTGCATAGTAAAAATAATCAAAATTTGGTTAAGTTATTTTATAGAGACAAAAAATGCGGTTTTGAACCAAAAAAGTGACATTCAGAGCGACCGACAGACTGACTGACCGACAACTGGACTGCTACTGACCGGCCTGTGACTTGAAGTACTACCTGTATACCAAAACTCAACAAACATAATGACTCAAGTGACCTTGACCTTTGCTGTAGAGCAAATATGATGGCACAGCAGACTAGTCACCAACCCAGGTAATGTTCCTATGAAGTTTGGTCAAAATCTGTTCAGTGGTCCTTGGGGTTTAGAGTGCAACTGACCAACAAAGACTGCATTTTGCTCATTCTGATTCCCAACTGTTTTAAAGTATTTCCAGATAATATGTAAAAATACAAAATGTGTAAAATGTTATAAATCAACAACAACAACAAAAATCTTTAAAAATGCAAAGCATTTCAAAGACATCAAATAATAGTAATTTGACTCCAGAAAATCAACAAGCCGCCAAATAAGACAAACACGTTTTTTTCACAAATTCTTTGGTAATTTTTCTTTACCCAAGAACCCACAAACTCGATAAAATACAGATAATATGGCTTCAACAAATCTTTGAGACAATCAACTTGTGATTAGTAGGAAAACATAACAAAATAAATGACAATAGCCAGAAACACAACAAAAAGAGCTTTTAGCCACCTGCACAAGTTTTCACTGCTGGTCAGCTTGGCTTCCATGGTTTTCATCTTCTCTTCCAAATGGGTAATGGTGCTGTGTCTGTGAGCCAACTCTTCCTGTTGTTCTGTGTGATCCTTGACTGCAGTATCTCTCTGTAGGCATGCCTCTTCATGCTGCTTTTTCAAAGCTGTTGAACAAACCAAAGTATTCATTAGGATTAATTAATTATAACACTATTAATAATTACAGTGCACAAAAATATCACAATTTGCTCTGAATTGCAAGACTATGCAAATCAAATACCAGAAAACAAGAAGGGCAAAGCCCATATGACATATGCTCTTACAATATCCTACAGACCTACACCCAAAACAGCTGAATTAAAATGAAAATTAATATTGCCTTCGATCTTGAGATGACCTTAACCATAAGACGACCTTGACCTCCAGCTCCAAATGAACATTTATGTATGATCAAATAAATTAAACATGACTTCTGATGCTTATGTACGATCAAATGGCCCAATGTTGATGCAGTCAAATACAGAGTAATTCCATTCTACATTGACGAATGCTCAATCTTTGGGCTCTCTATACAATAATTAAAAACTCTGTAACTCCCATAGTTTAGGGTAATTATAGGGTTCATACAGATTAACAAGTCCAGATCTCCATGACTTTTCCACACCCAAATTATATTTTTCTAGGACAAGTGAACCACTCAACACACACAAACAAACACAAAAAATTCCACAAATATCTCAAGTCTATTTTATTTCTTGCTTTTTTTCACATGTTAATTTCTTTGAGTTTGGCAACATGTTCTTTTGAATTTCAAGAAGATCGTCCTTATTCTCCTTTGCTGACTTTCTCATGGCATTTGATTTGGTCAGGAAGTCCAGAAAACAATAGAAAAAAAAAACGTTTTCCCACTTTATGAAAATGTCCATGACTTTCCATGCCTTCATTAAAATTCCTATGAATCTGAAGGTCTGGAAAACCAATTTTCAAATTCCATGCTTATATAAACCTGGGTCAAGGAGCAAGGTCTTATTGATATTTACTATGTACAAAACAATCACTAATCCATGATCTCTCAGAGAAAAAAAAATCTGAAATTTTGTGAAAATCTTTCATTTTGAATACATTTTTGACCCTTTGACCTAGACCTTGAAGCGAGGTCTTTCTATCCCTGATAATTGTTTAGCTCTTGTGGATAGACTCCATTCTTCCAAGTTTGGTTTTGATAGATTAAACAAATTGTGAGTAAATTAACCATGTTTTGCATAGATAGATGGACAGGCAGAAATTTGTTATAAAACTCGAATGGGAGTAAAAAAGTAACTGTACCATCCAGAGATTGCTGCAATTCTCGTTTAGCCAGCTGAATGTTGGTGAGTGCTGTGGCATGAGCCTCATCCTTCTCCTTGCAGTATTGTGTGGCAGTCTCCAACTCCTCTTCCAGTCGCTTACAGCTAGCTTCCATGGCAGCCTTCTCCTCTTCCACAGCCTGCTTGCTTTGCTTCATGCGATCAAGATGAACAGTCTGCTCTGTGTAGCAGTGACGAACCTGCATGTAAGAAACAATAATTTACTAATGATTGAATAAAGAAATAATTCCCAGTATGTCAGTAAATCATGACCCTAAGGTTTAATCACTATGTGTACCTAGGAGGTACACGATTTTTAATTTGTCTACCAATCTCATTTTGTTGATTATTCTTTTAAATGGGATCCATTAACAAATATTACAGAGGCTTAAAATTACAGTACCAGGGATCTTTGCTAATAAATTATAGGAAAACATGAACATGAAAAAAGCAAACAATAAAATATTACGGATTCCTTTGTTCAGAAGTACGTTTCATGTTTAAAAAGGTTGAGCAGTTAGTACTTGGATTGGTGACCATGCTTGGATGGCAACCTCCAAAACAAAACAAAGAATGAAACAAGCGCCAACACACCACAGTCTACCCAGCTGTGAATAGGTACCTGGATCTGTTTAAGCTGGCCTACAGAAGATGGAGGTCCCAAACACCTCTCTCCTCAACAACCAAAAGGTTATTGGAACACCTTTACATGCAATCTTCCATTTCCTACAAATCAGGATAGCTCAGTTGTGAGAGTGAGTTGTTCTCTACTAAGTTGCAAGTCTCAGCCTAGTTAGCTGTAAATGTTCACTTTGCAGAACATCTAGTAACATCTTCCATTTCCTACAAATCAGGATAGCTCAGTTGTGAGAGTGAGTTGTTCTCTACTAAGTTGCAAGTCTCAGCCTAGTTAGCTGTAAATGTTCACTTTGCAGAACATCTAGTAACATTAACAACATTGTACCAATTAGTTAGTTTGATTGTTACACAAGTACTGTGTAAAGAATAAAAGGAAAGAAAAAGACAATGAAGGGATGACCAACTCCTGTTTCTTAAATCTCCGTTAGCTATAACATATGCTGCCTCTACCACTATTCTTAAACAAACCTTGTCTAATTCTTTTTGAAGCTTGTCACTAAGTTCTGTCACTGTGATTAGCTTTTCTTGGTTCTTGGCCAGCTGGTCTTCAAGATTCTTCTTGCTCTGTTCCAGCTCATCTCGAAGACTTTTCTGTTGATTGGCAGAGCTCTTTGACACTTCACTTAGTTCTGCCTTCACTTGCTCTAACTCCTTGGTTAAAGTGGAAACCTGTAAAATAATAAATGACATTTTCATTGATGGTGTTCTAAAACTGAGAGAATAAGCTTGGTCGTTACTATTCAGAGATGCCTACATTTATATATCTCAACTTAGATTCACTTTTGTTACACAATTAACATTTTGGTCAACCTCACTCCAAATTTGCACATTATATGCGGCTCATTCATAGATATATATCATGCATCAAAGAAACATGTTCAACATCAATAACATATTATGATATAAAAAAAGTTAAATTCTTTGAAACACTGTCATTTTTTTACTGTGACCTTGATCTTGAAGTGAAGTCATTCAATCACTAATCATTTTTGTGTCTCATAGGTTTACACTGTCCTACCAAGTTTGGCTGCAATAGATCAAATAGGTTCTGTGAAATTACCCCACTTGCAAGTTTTGCACATACGAACGGCAGACAGACGGGGAAAAAAAATTGGGAGGGGAGTTGGTGGTGTCATTTTTTAGACTATTTAGGACTTAGATGTCTCGATATGTGCTATCCATGCCTGATTTTTAACTTATTGTTTTGTATACATGTATTGTCATTGTCAATGGTTTTAGTGTATGCCGCAGATGTGTCCTGATTGTTTTTATTGTGTTATGCACGGCTATGTCACTGCTCCTGTATTAATGTTATGACTTCATTTTTAAGTGTGAAGTTTTTACGTATAATGTGTAACATATTTCTTAAATTAAGTTTTTACGTATAATGTGTAACATATTTCTTAAATTAAGTCAATGATTTTAGTGTGTGCCGCAGATATGTTTCGATTGTTTTTATTGTGCTATGCATGACTCTGTCATTTGTATTATTGTTATGACTTCATTTTTAAGTGTGAAGTTTTACGTATAATGTGTTACATTGTTTAAATTAAGTTTTAATTGTGAAGCACAGTGAGCCTGGGCATTGTTCAGGAAACTGCGCTATATAAATTTACGTTATTATTATTATTATTATTATTATATCACACAGATTTGGGAAGGGGAAAGGGGTAAGGGAAGAAGGGGGGTAGGGAGAGGGGAAGAAGGGAGGGGATGAGAGATGGGAGGAGGGGTGTGAGTACATAGACTCACATTGCTATGCCAGACTTGCCTACCTGAAAAAACTTATCGACAGTATTCCAGGTAGCTCAAAACCAGATTTTGGAAGCTTTTACCAGATTTTTGCGTAACAGACATTTTATCTTCTTGTAAGATATTAATATTGGTATTCTGCACAAAATGTACTAAAATACTATAGAAATGCATTGTTTACTAAGCAAATGCTATTACAAAGTATAAAAATGAAAGGACAAGTGAAGGGTTCAGGTCAGTGTTTTGCAGAAGAGGCGGGGTAAAACTTTCTTTCACGTAAGCAACACCTCACACATACTTCAGGTTGCAATGTATGCATGTAATCAGCTGGCTTTTATCTGAACCTGCAGAAAGGCTTTTGATGGAGGTATGGCCTTTAGCAGCTTCTTCACATTTTTAATGTAATTTTGATTATATGCTCTTTCGCAGTTGTTTCGACCGCCATTATGGTCTAATATCACAAACTGTGAATAGACGTTAAATAAAATTATTGAATTGAATTCGACAGCCATGTCACATGTGCACCGATAAAGTCGATTCTGCACAAAATGCATCTTGCAAACTATGGCCCTTTCAGAGAAGTAGTCAGACAAGGGCACTTTTCTTTGTAGACTTTCAAAAAAGGTTTCTTTCTGGCCTGCTGTTTAGCTTTATATTAATCTTTATTCAGATCTAGAGAACAGCCTGCGTCACGGCTTTGCTTCATTTTTCATGCTGGTACACAACACTGAGCAGAATGGAGGAAACCGGAGCACTAGTGTGGTGAACTTATGATATATGCGCATGCGCCACCTCGGTAAGAAAGGTAACTAAAATGCGTGTCTTTTAATCAGAAGAAAAAAATATATACAAAAATATCACTTGACCCTATTTTTAGCGAGCTAACCAGACGACTGTACTCCAAGGCTAAATTGCGTATGAATGGGTCGAATGAACATACGATAGGCAAGTCTACTAGGCATGCGAGTCTGCTATGCAAGCTGAAAGTATGAGGTAACAACCTTTTCTTCAGCTTCAGTGGCCTTGATTTTGTAACTTTCTGCATCTCCTAATGCCCCTTCTAATGAAAGGTCCTTGTCCATAATCGTTGCCCGCAGCTTGTCATTCTGCTCAGATTCATGTTTGCTGCTTTCTTTCAATGTGCCCATTTCCTTGGTGAGCTGCTCCAACTCAGCCATCTTCTGCTCAAGTTTCTTACCCATGTTTGCCTGCAACAATCAGATCAAAATATAACCTTCCAAGAAAATCTTATCTGTAAACCATACACGTAATGCTCAGACTATTTTTGTGTTTAAAAGTTTACAAAGTTAGGAATACTAAGTATAGCTATGACAAGCAAAAGTCAACAAATGTCATAATAAACTGCATCAAGTGCACCCAAAATTCCATTTGCATTGTGTTGCTGAAACAAAAAGTATACATTATTTTATTTTTACAGAAATGTAGACAAGATAAAACTCCAATCCTTCAGATATACATTGCTTTCTCCACATTCTGCAGGATCACTTCTTACCTCCTTTCCCACTCCTATTTCATAGATCAAAACCATACCTTTTCTGTTTCTTCTTTTTCAAGCTGAGCTTTGAAGCTGGCAACAACTGCATCATGAGACTGCAATGCCTGATTCATGGCAGTCTTACGGTCCAAAAGATCACGCTTAGCTTGTTCCAAGGCCATCACCTCCTTTTCCAAGCGACAGACTTCTCCTTGAAGCCGCTGTTGTTCTGACACCGACTGCAAAGGAAAGAAAAAAGTTTTAAAAAATTAATACCAACCAGATATAAGTAATATTAGCAAGGATCGTGCTTATTACAAAATTATATTAATTAAGATTAACCTCAGACAGAGACAACTCTCTATGCCCTAAACAAATAATAATATATGAAAAACAGTTTACTACAATTGAAATAATAGCATGTGTTCTCAGAGGTTTAAGGTTACCTGTGCTAGCTCCTTCTCCAAACTGGACTTGTTGTTATTAAGCTGTCCAGTCAAAAAAGAATTTTGATTCTCTTTGGTTGTCAGATCAGCCTGTAGTTTGCTGCGAGTCTGCTCAAGGTTCTGGCAAGACTCAGCAAGGGAACCCAACTCTCGTTTCAAAGAGGATGCTTCTGCCTTTGCTTCTTCTGTTTTGCGCTTCTGATTCTGCAGAGCCTGATGACAAGAAGGAATATAACATTGTACAAAACATGTGCACAGCTGAAATAAATTGATAAAATAGCATAAGCATAATCTTATTACCCTTCAGAACAAATTGCTGACACAAGAATGCAAACATTTCTTCAGGTAAACTTAACTTTGCTGATTTATACTACATAGTAGTAGTGATAATTATCATATAATTGAAACCTCCTTAAAAAAAAAAAAATTAAATTGCTCACATTTGTTTTAATTTCAGATTTCACAAAATTATAAAGCAAATAAGTATCAAATATTGCTGTAATGTTGATCCCAAAGATGAGAGATTCCATAAAGAAAGACCACTAACTTGCTCCAGAGTGTCAAGCTGACACTGCTTCTGATCACGATCTCTCTTCATCTTTTCCAACTGTTGCTCTAGTTGGTTCAACTGCTGCTGTGCTTTGCTGTCATCATTCCAACCTGATGAAGGGCACTGTTGACGCTCACTGATCTTCGGTACCTAAAGTATTGGCAGGAAGAAAGCATACATTATTAATTTATTTACATATTATTTAGTTTATGTTCATTCATTTAGAGTTTGTTTTCATATTTGTGGTCCATATTGCCAATGTATCTGGAATTAGGAAAGAACTTTCTGTTTTCATCTGTTGTAGTGACTGAAATGTACCAAGGCAATCTAACCAGGTCTAAACAAAATAATTTTAGGGGATGACCTTGTTGCTAAATTTTGTGTATACACATGCATTCTTTAGAACTAGGATTAAAATTTTAAAATTGTAACGACAGTGGACGCTATTTTCCACAAATCTAGAAGTGCTGAATACTCAGTCATACCAAAGAGCTTATTACGGAAAGAGGGGGAACTTCCATTATGTTATATACAAAAATGCGAGACGCTCTCACGGATTATTTCCCTTTGCTCGGGCTGGCTATATTTCATCATATTATGAATGATCTGTGCGTGGTAACTTATTGAGCCTATGCCATTGCAAAAGAACATTTTTATGGCAACGTTTGCAAAAACCAAACTTTTAACCATCATTATTATTCAGGGTGGAGAACAACTGAATCAAGAAATCTCTGAAATCCGGCCGTGGCCCAGGGGCCAAGCCCCGGTATTCGCCCCCTGGAAGAAAATGAATGTATGCAATTTTGAAAGTAATTTAGGGCCTCTCCTGAAAGCAAAAAGCACAAAGTAAACATGAATAGAAACAACAACAACAAAAAAAGAATGTTTTATGCACATGTCTTTCAAAAAAGTTAAGAATCTTGATTTGTAGGTCTAACAAAGTTTGAGGTCCACCACTGTTACAAACAAACTCCACATTTCCAATTTTACTGGGCACACGGTTGTCTATTTTTTTAGCTGTAAACAGGCAAGAAATTTTATAATTTTAGAGATATTTAGGGGTACGTTAGTAAAAACACCACATCTTAGGTATTAGTGACTAGTGTATAGATTTAAATGAAATAAAATGCAAAATGAACAGAAATAAATTCTCTTTTGATTATCTACCTTTTTCTACTTCTCTTGTCATGTCTTGTTTTTTATTACACCATGTGTATATAAAAAAAAGGTTTTAAAAAGTCCAAACAAGCCCCCTTTTCTTCTTCACTTTCATGCCAGTCTGAAAGATCGTATGCATGCACACTACTGACACTAATTGTCTAATGTCAGTACCGATCTCTTCCTCCGACTCCAAGTCCATTTCTCTCACTGTAATGTCTGATAAATGGAAGCCTGTAAACTCCCCTTCATCAGTTGAAGAATCCAAACCATCCATTTTAGACACACACACAATAAAATTTAAAAAACAAAATATCGAAAAAAACGAATGCATCACAGAGAAAACTTGTGGAAATGCAGCGGAATGTTTTCACAACAGAATAAACCAGAAGACAATTGCCGGAAGTCTCGCAATCTTTCAAACAACGCGAGAATATAACCACATGGTTGATACGGACGCTTTTGGACGTTTTGCCTGCTTAGACCTTAGGCCGCTTTTGGCCGCTATGCCCAGTAAAGTGCAGCCCCTCAGCTTCTCACACTCGGAACGCAATATTTTTTTCTCGGAAATGCAAATGCCTTCCGCGGAGAATTCTCCACCCTGATTATTAACATTCCGCTACTGCTGTCTTTTTTTTTTATGTTTACTTATTGACATTTATTAGGTGCTTTTATGCTGCTTATGTGTATGTCATAGGTTCGTTTTCTGCCCTGGAATTTATTATTTTTTAATCAACGACAGATATTTCAAAATTAAAATATGCATGACAGACTGTTTCATTTATCTGAAACTGTAAATCCGTAATCGTGTGTGTGTGTGTGTGTGAGAGAGAGAGAGAGAGAGAGAGAGAGGGGGGGGGGGGGTGGGAAGAGAGAGCTCTGTCATTCAATCAATTAATCACAATAAAGCACAATAACAAAATGTTTCACTAATAGTGTGAATTTAATTTATATCAGGTGTCCCCCTACCCCCCAACCCTCTCACCTCCCACATCACTGGCTTAATAACATCAGTCACTTCATGGAAAATAATTAATTAATCAGACAGAACAATCAGAACCTAGACTACAACATTCCACGCAATATAGATCTAATGCGCAGAACTTCACAGATCAGAACAAGGACTGAGTTTCTACATTACATTTTTTTTTCCCGTTTACACTCAAACGAAAAGGGATTACAACAGATCAATGACCATTTTTGTGCCTAGGTAAGGGGTTATCTTGCACAGTATTTGATCACGAGGAGAAAAAAGACTTAGTCTAATTTAACTTGTTAACATAAGCAGTTTGACGAAGCCAAACTGCCAATCTGACATCTACTTTTGAAATATAAGCACAAATATAGTCAAACAACCTAGCAATAACGTAAACAGTGAGCGACCTGTTGAACGTAAACTGTCAGCAAGCAAACTGTTTTGGATTTAGCACATAGGTATAACATGAATCATTCAAGCCGCTCTCCGATTGTTTTAACACTAACAACACTGCAGCGATCTTAGTTTAGGCCTACATAAACACCCAAAAAATTAAGTTTTTCAATTGCAATTTACCTTTCGTTGTCTCTTGGAAATTTGAAAAAGGACTTGCCAACACAACTTTTCTTGTATCTGGCATTATGGCAATTGATGGCTGTGCAAAAGTCACCGCCCTGTTTCACTTGGTCGCCTTTTTACTTTCTGCCACGAGCCATTTTCAGCATGTCGACAAGGGAGCATAACTCGTACCTTTCGTCTCGCGGTTCTGTTCCAAGTTCCCCCTCTTTCTATCATTAAGCTCTTTGGTCATACTGTGACCATTGGGTACTGATTCAAACTTCAGTCTCATAAAATTTGTATAATAGATAATAAACATTCATCATATGACAGGAGGATTCCTCTTCTTGAATTTTCTGTGATTACAAAACTGTTACTTACAGTGGGACAAGAGATTAAAAGACAGTATGGCCTTTGTGAAAAAAGTTACTTTAACTGGGTGTTCTCCATTGCCCGCAATCTCTGGCAAATGTACAAATTACTTTGAAAAGAAACAGCTATGCAGACAAACAACAGCTATGCTGAAGTAATTTGAAATTCTAGAAGCTCAACATACCTTGTCATTCTCGTTATCTTGAGCATTCTTGTTACGAGAAATTACTCCTTCAAAGTTGACAATATGCCCTTCCCTAGATTGCAGGTCCTGCTGAAGTTTCAAAGTTTTTTCTGCAAGTCATCACATGTTTCTGATAGATGCTTGACATCTCTTGTTAACTGGGAAGTGACAGATTTCTCTTCATCTGTTTTCTTTTTCTGGTTCTGTAAAGCCTGTCAAATAAAGATTACATCAGCAAAAAGACAGATACACTGTTGGAAGTAAACACTAAGAGAAGTGTTTCTTTTCCTTCTTTCTTTTTCTAACTTTAAATTTGGTTTGAAGATCAATGTTGCTCATTTTGTGTTTAGTAGTAGTATAAAAGAGGCTTAATTTTAGGCCTCGTGACCTATTCCACGCCTCTTCCAATTATTTGTTTTACATTCGTGCGGAAGTCACGCAAGGCATTTTTGAAAAAATGAAATGACAACTAATCGTCATATTCTTTAAACTTAGCTGTAAATTTAGGACTGTTGTCTAGAAGGTTCTTAAAAGCGTTGACATTCTCTGCAAATTGTGTGCCAAGGGGGAGATCATTTCAATTTTTCATGAACCTGTTTTCATAAGAAAACTTTCGAATATTTGTTCTGTTATAGTTTACCAAAAATCTACCCTGCTGATTTCTACTAGTCTGGTTATTATAAATCTGAAAATTCTGTTGAAAGCTAACTGTGAAATATTTTGTATAACTGAATTAAATCACCTCTCAACCTTCTTCCCTTTATCATTGGCAAGTTTAAATGCATCAAGCTTTCTGTGTATGTAATGTTTGCTCATTCCGGCAGAATCCTTGTGGCTCTACGCTGAACACGTTCAATCGCAGCAGACCGTCGTTTCAAACATGGTGATCAAGTGACATCGCCGTACTCCATATGAGAGCGGATAAATGCCTTGTATACGATATTAAAACTATTTTTGTCCAAAAGTGAAAAGGATCTTTTTATAATTCCAATCATCTGACTTGCCTTACTGATTGCTTCTTGAATGTTTTGATTGAAGAATAATCTATTGTCAAAAACCATCCCTAGGTCTTTTTCTTCCATGCATGTTTGAACTTTTTCTTTTCTAATAAATTCTATTACCTATTTTCATTAGATACTCATAGTTTTTTGTTTTTTTCCCTAAATTCATCACTTGGCACATTTGGACATTAAAATGCAGATTCCACAAGTCTGACCAATCTTGCAATTTATTGAAATCTTCCTGTAACTTATTATAATTAATCATCAGACTTACCATACACTTTGGTATCATCAGCGAAGATCTTGAAAATACTTTCAACATAGTCAGGTAAATCATTTATAAAAATTGTAAATAAAATGGGGGTATATGACCTTTGAGTTATGGGATAGGACAGGATAGGAAATAAAATGAGTCAAAAGATGCTACCTAAGGGATTCCAATCAAAACAGGGGGTACTTGATGATGATGATTAGGATGATCCTACACTTACTGTAGGTAGTCAAAGCCCTTCATTGGCTCTTGTGCGCTCGGCAGGTTTGACCCAGTTTTGACTTCACTTTCAACATTTATTATTAATGTAAAACTGCATTAAAACGAACAGTGGCTGTATTCAAATAAAAATTGAAAGCTTTATCTTTACATCTGTGTTGTTTTTAATGCATGTTTATGCGAAAGATTCCGAGAAAACAGCTTTTGAATACGCCCCTATCCGAGCGCTGAATCCCGGTGCGAAAAAGTTGTCAGCGTCGTTTGCTGAGAGGTGGCTCGTTTCAAACGCTAAGCGCTTTGAGATAGTTCATTGGATGGCCTAAAAATAAGAACCAATGAGAAGTTCGGATACTTAGCTTCATTTACATATAAATATGGTGGGCTCTCATGTGTAAAAGTTTTGTTACGAGCCGAACAAAGTGGATAAAGCGGTTTTGATGTAAGTTTGATTTTAACTAGAAGTTTAAAAATTAGCAAGAAATAAAGAGCAGACTTTCCTTTATAAAACTAGGGTATTTATTAATTTGTGCATTACTCTATCGCGGAGCGCTTTGCCGTAGAAAGTGTACCCAAGCGTTGTTCGGGTTTTCTTGCGGCCATGGCCAACTCGTAGGCCTATTCAGCGACACGAGTGCTGAGCGTAGTAGCACACTAGTAGGCCTTTAATTTGCCGGCACGCACTGCGAATTTGATGATTTCCCAACTTTGAAGCACCAAAACGGCTGAACATTACATGGGATAGGCCTGAAGAAAATTGGGCTTGGAGTATAACATATGAAGGGGTTACCTGTCAAAAATCAGCTTTCTGGTATCAATATTGGCTTCACTTTGAGACTCCAAAGTTGTCAATTTTTTCAATTCCAAAACGTTGCCAAAAAAACACCAACATTCGGCATTTTCAAACATTAATAACTTTTGACCTATTTGTCCTATGGGGGAAAAAAATATACCACTGTGTTCAGAATGAAAGCTCTTAAAATCTATGTCAGTTTTGTGATGTGGGAATCATTTTTTAAAAATGGCTTTTGACTACCTACTTACTGATTGTGATCTTCCAAATAAAAATTCAGAGATCCATCTAAGGACCTATCCCGTAACTCAAAGGTTGTTGAGGCACCACAGATGATCGTTTAACCATCGTACTCCATCTTTCTCTGTTCTTAGCAACCATCATGGCTTTGTTCAGCGTCAAGCCAGTCCATTCTCGAATGTTGTCCTCCCACCTGTTTTTTTGTCTCCCTATTCTTCTGCCTCCTTGCACCGTGCCCTGCAGGATGGGTTTTGCAAGGCCTGATACTCTGTGACGTGGCCATACCACCGGAGTTTCCGTTTCTTCACCACTGTGATCATATCATCATGTTGTCCAATGGCTTGTGTGATGGTCTGTCGGACTTCGTTGCTGATGTGCTGGGTAAGTAAATGCCCAGAAGTCTTCTGTAGCATCTTATCTCCATGCTTTGTATTCTTTGTTGTAGATCCATAGCTGCCAACCTTCCAAAGTTAAAAAGAGTACCGTGTGGGGGCGGGGTCCGGGGGGGGGGTTTAGCGAATAGCGGGGGTCAGGGGGCGCAGCAGCCCCTGAAGCTGAAGCCTTTTTTGCAATCTGAAAGGCACATTTCTCATCTCCTGAAAGGAAAACTTATAATAATAATAATAATAATAATAATAATAATAATAATAATAATAATAATAATAATAATTGACTGCAGCCGCTATGCGCATGCGCGAAATTCGCAGAAGAGCTCCCTTCCCAATTCCAGCCAGTAGGCTAGGCCTAGTGCGTTCAAAGGTGGTCAGCTAGGCGCGGAAAACGAGAGCACAAAAACTTCACGCCAAAGTTGCTTCGTTTAAAATTTCGTGTTTTATTTTTATTTTTAATTTTTTTTAGAAATCGGAAACCGTATTTTTGTTAGAAAACAACGAAAACGACGACAGATATTAAAAAAACGATTTTTCCCGGTTTTTCCGTAACAGTTGGCAGCTATGTAGATCTGCTGTGAGGGTCCATGTTTCGCAAGGCTGTAGGAAGATGGAGATGACAAGCGAGCGCAGCAGCCTTACCTTGGAATGTGGACTGATGGTCCTGTCTTGGCCAAACTTGGCATTTCAGTCACCTTGCACTATGACTATGGGAGTATGTCCTTCTTCGGCACTTGGTCAAGGACAGCCTGTATATGTTCGTAGAAATCCTAGACTTCGCTGTCGTCATAGTCTGATGTTGGGGCATAGACCTGGATGATGGTGATGTTGAAAGGGGCTGCTCTCAGACGGATGGTAACGAGTCCATTGGCGACTGGGCGGCAACCCATGACAGCGACTATAGAATGTCTTTATGTCCAGACCAAGAATCCAACACCGTGTTTGTGCCTGTCATCTCTACCGCTGAAATAAGGTTTGTGGCCTTTGTCGGTCGTTGTTTCACCTAGGCCTTTCCAGCGCAGTTCGCTGATACCTAAGATGTTCCATCATATAGTGGACCAGCTCATGGGCAAGTTCTTCTACTTTTCCCTCCGCAGTTAAGACATTACCAGTAATACCAATGACTGAAGTTTGATGAGTAATCTTTTGTGTGGGACAATATCAAATGCTTTTATATAATCTAAATAAATTACATCAACTGGTTCTCCAACATCTAAAAACCTTGTAAAACCATCACCTCAAGCAGTTGCGTCATACTAGGTAGTCAAAAGCCATTTTTAAAAAATGATTTCCTCATCACAAAACTGACATAGATTTAAAGAGCTTTTCATTCTGAACACAGTGGTATATTTTTCCCCCCATAGGACAAATAGGTAAAAGGTTATTAATGTTTGAAAATGCCGAATGTTGGTGTTTTTTTGGCAACGTTTTGGAATTGAAGAAATTGACAACTTTGGAGTCTCAAAGTGAAGCCAATATTGATACCAGAAAGCTGATTTTTGATAGGTAACCCCTTCATATGTTATACTCCAAGCCCAATTTTCTTCAGGCCTAACCCATGTAATGTTCAGCCGTTTTGGTGCTTCAAAGTTGGGAAATCATCAAATTCGCAGTGCGTGCCGGCAAATTATAGGCCTACTAGTGTGCTACTACGCTCAGCCCTCGTGTCGCTGAATAGGCCTACAAATTGGCCATGGCCGCAAGAAAACACGAACACCGTTTGGGTACACTTTTCTACGGCAAAGCGCTCCGCGATAGAGTAATGCACAAATTAATAAATACCCTAGTTTTATAAAGGAAAGTCTGCTCTTTATTTCTTGCTAATTTTTAAACTTCTAGTTAAAATTAAACTTACATCAAAACCGCTTTATCCACTTTGTTCGGCTCGTAACACCACTTTTACACATGAGAGGCCACCATATTTGATATGTAAATGAAGCTAAGTATCCGAACTTCTCATTGGTTCTTATTTTTAGGCCATCCATGAACTATCTCAAAGCGCTTAGGATTTGAAACGAGCCACCTCTCAGCAAACGACGCTGACAACTTTTTCGCACCGGCATTCAGCGCTCGGAGATAGGGGCAGGGCTGAGCTTTAACGTTCGCCAACTCGCCAATGGCCCCTAAAAATAGTGTGTGGCGAGCTCGATTTGGGGTACCATTCGCCCGGCTGGCGACTTGAAAATACCGCCAGTGGTATAGATTCTGTACCTGTACACGCACTTTTGACTTGCAATGTAAAACAAAACACGCGCCAACCGCTTCTGCAGTCAGCACCGGAGACCCGTTCCGATGCATGCTAGGAAGTTAGGTAACGCTAGCAAAGCGAGGGATTTGCGAAGTAAAAATAGCCTTTTCTCGCGAGACTTTCTTCTTTCCCTCGCCGCGAAACGCTACTGCCCTGCGAGATCCTAGCCTTCTTGCTTCCTTGCGTGTATCGGAACGAGTCTCTGACTTCCTTTATGAGTCACGCGAGACTTGCCGTACTTTCGATATTCCCCATTCTCAGTCTTTTGTCAATCTCGAACGATGTGGCGCTTTTTAAGCGGTGTCTCGGAGTCTCCATCAAAAAAAAAAAAAAGTCCGAAGAAGAAAAAAAACAGCTGAAGAAGGCACACCCAAGCTCCTTCAAGTTTTGGAACATTGAGGAGGAGGATGTCGATGATGAATAAATTATACAGTGCTTGTTTTAAAAAATGAAACAGTGTTGTTGTTGAAATTTATCTTGTTTATTAGCTGCAATAGTTATACAGTTTTAAAAAAATGACCGTGCTTTCAATCAAGGGGTCTGGCAACCTGAGAAATATTTTGGCAACTTCAACTTCCCAGGTTAGGAGCCCAGCTGGCTCCTTAGCCTGGCTTGCTAAATCTCAGCCCTGTAGGGGCGTATTCAAAAGCTGTTTTCTCGGAATCTTTCGCATAAACATGCATTAAAAACAACACAGATGTAAAGATAAAGCTTTCAATTTTTATTTGAATACAGCCACTGTTCGTTTTAATGCAGTTTTACATTAATAATAAGTGTTGAAAGTGAAGTCAAAACTGGGTCAAATCTGCCGAGCGGACAAGAGCCAATGAAGGGCTTGGACTACCTAGTCATACAAGATATTTTTTTAAGTAACCCAGGCCGACAAAAAACAAGTTATTTGATGTAAAATAGTCAACTACATCAGTCATCATCTCTTACCAATGACTCTAGGACTTTACAATTACATAGTATAACGTTAGACTTATTGGTCTATAATTACCTGGGTCCGATTTAGAACCCTTTTTAAATAATGCTACCACTTCAGTTTTCCAACCATCGGCATCGGGTATAACTCCCAATTCCAGTAACAAGTTGAATAAAACACATAAGACTTGAGAAAATTCTTTACTCAGCTCTTTCAAAACCTTAGCTGTAATTTTTTCGGGACACTGTTCCTTACTTGTATCTAACCATATCAACTTATCCATAATTGCTTTGGGTGTTCTTATTATTTAAAAAAAAAAAGTAATATTTATGAGGTCAGTCAATCTCACTCCATCTGATTTTGAACCGTCTTCAACATTAGGTAAATTGCCAACTTCTTCACGCGTAAAACGCTAAAAAAAAAAAGAGTAAAATTAAAACCTCTGCTTGTCGGCATCAGATGTAGCCAGGCTGCCATCCTGCCTTTTTAATGCACCAATTCCCAGATTTAACCTTTGTTTTTTCTTGAATATATTTCCCAAAATCTTTTGGCTTCGTCTAAAAATTTAATGCTATTTTTTGCTCATGCTCCTTCTTTGCATGTGTAATTATAGCTTTACTGTTTACATTTGTTTCTCTGTTTAATATAATATTCATAGTCGAATCCTATTACTTTGCATGTATCTTTTAATATTTTGGTTTGTTTTGTGACGTTCTTATTCATCCATTTTGCCGAGATCTTTTCCCCGCTTGCTTGTGAGCCCTTGATCTTTGGTATGCATTCTTCCATTCTTTGATGAATAAAAGTTTTGTGTTTTTTCCAAAAAATAATGTTTTATTTTAAACTTATTAAATTGACTTTAAAAGCATCAAAATCCTGGCACAACTCAGTTACTCACCACTTCCAGACTTTCAAGTTGACACTGCTTTTGGTCCCTGTCCTTTTTAAATCTCGACAGTTGTTCCTCCAGCTGAGATATTTTTTGCAATGCCTGAGGTGGCAATCCATCCTTCCATTCATCTGCTGCCCAACTCATTTTGTTGTTCTGTATAGCATGCGTACATTTATCGGAAAAAATTAATAAACAGTCAAAATTTACACTTTTTTTTTTTAGAAAACAAAGCATGCTATTGTGTGGTCCAAGAAGGTCTCAAATTGCTTTAAAATCACAATTTCTTAACTTCTTTTTTTTTCGAGGTTCTCTGATCACGAACCTAGGTTGCTGAACCTTTGGGGGTATAAAAAAAAAAAAAAAAAAAAAAAAAAGGTTTTCGTGAACCAATGTTCGGCGAGTTGGTTCGGGATCCGAGAACCTCGAAAAGAAAGTGTTTGAACCTTCACGAAGAATACTAGATTAATAATAATTCCCTAGTGGCTAGTCCCTAAAATTAAAATCTAGTAACTTTATACTAAATCATATGGCCTAAAAAGTAACTTTCGAGTGTGAGTAAAATTTAACAACAAAAGATCAACAGCAGCACGAAGCATGCGAATAATAAAACCTTATAGCTTTCTCACGTCGTAAACAGAAAAATCTATAATAATTATAATTATTACAAAACGTATACATCTTACGTTTTCATCGCTGACGTCGAAACGCAGTTCAGATTCAAACTTCCCACAGTTACGAGTGAGTTTATTGCGCATGCGCCTACTTTGACGACAACCGCTTCAAAACCGAAAGTAAGTCAAAATGAGGGCCTAAACAACATGTCAAAATTCTTGTTCCTCAATTCGTTGTTTTGTTGTTGTTTTATTTAACAAACTCTATAAATGTTTTGGCTATATGATTTCCAAAACTTAACTTTACAATCCTGTTGGTGCATCGTTTGCTTTTCCCTATCACCTATGTGTAGGCTGCTATCCTTATGTTATAGGGTCTAATGTGTTTTCATTTCAAAAGAGCGCATAGCAGACAGTAACTGTTAGGAGACGATCTGAGCGTTGACTTCAAATGGTAAGTAAAGTGTTATCGGAGTGTGTGCTTGCAAATGTATCACACTGCGTAAGTAATTGACTAATTCCCTCTTTATTCTAATCGCTTAGGTTAGCAGCATACAGGATTTTAAAAAAATCACCCTGATCCACAACATGCAACTAGTAATTAATAGTATTACTATTAATTAAGTCTAGCTTTTAAGTGAAATTTTCACGATCGCGAAGTTCAAGTGAGAATAGCAAAACTATTAGTATCTGAATCTGAAAGTATACACTGTGCTATCAAAACTGATATTTCTACAGTGTTGCGCGCAGGGAGCAAGAAAAAACTGTAAAAAGAAGGAAGCAACTCAAACGATAGAGGGTGATAAGGGAGGTAAAAAAAATAAAAAAATTCAGGTTTCATGATTCTAGCTAAGCCAATCTGGCTACCGTGGCGGTCCCCGGAGCTAAGCTCCGACCAGCACAGCCTCAGCCGACCACCACTACTTTCTGAGGGATGTAAAAAATAAGCTAGAATGGGAGGGACTTTAGCCCCTGCTTGAAAGATGCCAAGCTGGGGGCCTCGGCTACTACTGCCGGTAAAGAATTCCACACTGGAATTGTTCTGGGGAGAAAGCTGAATTTAAAGGAGTTGGTTTTAGTTGTTAGCTGACGGAATTTAAATTTGTGATTGGAACGGGTTCTAGAGGGCATGAGGGTCAGGTAGGGTGAAGCTGGAATGTCAACAAGGTTGTTGACCACTTTGTAGAGCATAGTCGACAGCTGAATTTTTTGTCTGGACTCCAAGGTCTCCCACCCAAGGTCTTCAAGCATGGATGTTACGCTGCTTGTGTTGTGGTAGCGGTTGGTGGCATACCGTGCTGCACGCCGTTGGACCATCTCAATCTTATGTACGACCACACCTGGAGTATTGCATCCAAGTATGGCGACCTTACCTCAAAAATGACATCGCAGAGTTGGAAAAGGTGCAGAGGAGAGCTACGAGATTGATCACAGGGATTGGTCACCTGCCGTACGATGAGAGACTGGCTTTTTGCAATTTGCAGAAATTAGAAGAAAGGAGAGACAGGGGAGATCTCATCGAGACATTCAAGATCATAAAGGGGCTTGAAAAAGTTTCTGCTGACAAATTTTTTACTTCATGCCAGTCATCATTCTACCATAGAGGTCACAGCAGCAAACTGTTCAAAGATAGGTCTAGACTGAATCTCAGAAAGAACTTTTTTTCACAAAGAGTTGTGAACCCATGGAATGCACTGAAACAATCAACTGTTGAAGTTGAAACCGTCAACCAGTTCAAGAACCGCCATGATAAAGAGACAGTTAAGGGGGTTAAAATAAGTTCTCAAACTTCCTACCCCGTCGGCCGCGCTCAGTGGCCACTCAGGTAAATTCAGGTAAATACCTGGTCTTCTTGGTGGGGGTTCCATACAGAGCAACAGTACTCTAGGTGGGGACGCACAAGTGTGTTGTAGGCGTTGGTCTTGGTTTGCTGGTTGCGTGTCTTTAAATTCCTTCGGAGGAAGCCAAGGACACTGCTAGCCTTCTTTGCTGTTTGGTCGACGTGATGTTTCCAGCTGAGGTCTGAGGAGATGGTCACACCCAGATATTTGGAAGATGATGTCCGCTCCAAGAGATGCCCTTTTAGCTTATATCTGTGGGTCTTGGGTGATTTAGATTTGGGTGACGGTGAGTATGGAACACTTCTCCGAGTGGAATTCCATGCCCCAGGTCTTCTCCCACTTGGCTAGCTCGTTGAGGTCGTCCTGTAGAGTAATACAGTCTTCCTGCTTGTTGATTTCTTTATAGACTATGCAGTCATCAGCAAAGAGCCTGGTCTTGCACTTGAGGTTACTAGGGAGATCATTGATGAACAGAAGAAAAAGCAGGGGGCCGAGCACAGTTCCCTGAGGGACGCCGGATAGGACAGGTCCTGCTTCTGATCTATCGCCATCAACAACCACCCGCTGCTCCCGGTTGTTTAGGAAGTCCTGGATCCATGTGAAAGTCTGGCCTCGTATGCCGTAGTGGTAGAGTTTGCGGAGAAGCCGCTGGTGGGGGACCCGGTCAAACGCTTTGGAGAAGTCCAGATTGGCGAGGTCAATTTGTTTTCCTTTGTCAAGTGCTTGGGCAAGTTCATGGTTGAGGGTTAAGAGTTGTGTTTCACAACTACGGCGTGCTCTGAATCCATGTTGGCAGTCCGTCAAGATCGAATGTGCCTCAAGATGCTTCATAATGCTGCTCACAATGATGTGTTCTTGGAGCTTACAGCACAGGCTTGTGAGTGATACTGGGCGGTAATTGGCAGCGATGTTCCAGTCGCCCTTCTTGAAGACGGCAGTGATGTTAGCCTGCTTCCAGTCTTCAGGGATCATGCCTTCCTTCAGGGTCTTGTTGAAAGGCTGGTGAGGATGGGTGCGAGTTCGTCGGCACACTCCTTCAGAACACGGGCCGGAATGTTATCTGGGCCTGCTGCTTTGTTGGGGTTGGTCTTGAGCAGAAGTTTTCGGACGCCGTCGGTGGCCACAGTAATGTCTGGCATTGGTGGGAATGGAGTGCCTGGCAGTGTTGGGATTTTGGACAGATTTTCCCTGGTGAAAACGGACTGGTATTGGCGGTTTAGGATGTTGGCTTTGGATGTGGAGTCGATATGTAGTCGGCCATTCTCTTTGAGAGGTGCCACTCCAGTGTTGTCTTTCCTGAGTGACTTGATGTAGTGCCAAAACTTCTTTTGCCACGATGGCCTGTTGGTATTCGACTCATCCTCTACTGGGTCGATTATAGTATCAATGTAATCCCAATAGGACTGTCTCTGGAGTCGTTGAGCTTCAGCTTTAATCTTCTTGTACTTACTGTGGTCTGCTGCTGAGGCTGACTTACTTCTTGCTTTTGTGTACCAAATCTTTTCTTTTCTTCTGATGGCCTTGACTTTCTGTGTTATCCATGGGCGGTGGGGTTTCTTGCTGGAAGAAGTCTTTGTGGGGATATGTTTATCCACTAGAGATGAGAGGAGTCTCTTCAGAGAGTCATACCTGTCAAGGGTTTTTGGGGTTGTGGTGTAGCAATTTATCAGAAAAACCATAGCAAATGGAGGTTTGGTGTGTAGCACTAATGTGAATCACGCGATTCGCAACAAAACTGGAAACTTCTGCATCCAATATAAAACACACACATCTAATGTGTTTACAAATTTATTGTAAAATCTTGTTAATGCACAACACTTTAGCTATTACCATTATCATTATCATTATAAACATTTTCAAATTTCATGTACGTTTTTCAAAATAAAAGTGAAAATGGAAAAAAAAAAAAAGAAGAGAGAAAAGAAATCGGTAGGAAAATCTCCTATTTTGTCTCAAGACCAGGTTCAGCATCACATCATTTACATGGCTTCCATGTAGATCTAAACTTTCCTAGCTCTGGTAAGGAAAACAATTTTTTTAATGCATCAGTAGACTACTCATATGCTATTAGTATTACTAAACTTTATTGAGTCTACTTTCTTTGGACTTCTCCACTAGGCCTTCAAAATCCTTATCGGTTTCCCATTCAGGCAGGTGCCTTCCTGGTCGTTTGAGTTTTTTAGGTGGAGGCTTTGCCATTTTCTTTGTTCAACTCCGTCTGTCTCTCCCTCACAAAGACTTGATCGTAGACTGAAGTTCTGAACGAACACGTGTTGCGGAAGTGCGTGCTTTTACTAAGTGTCTTTAAACCGGACTCGACCGGAACAGACTACTTTCGCGCGAAAACCCCCTTGGTTAAAAAATATCGTCACTTTTGAAAAATTGCGTAGCAGCTTTGTGATACGCCGTAGCAATGGGAAAATGTTTAAAATGCGTAACGCTACGCAAAAATCCGTAGCACTTGACAGGTATGGAGAGTCCCAGAGGCTATTGGCTGAGATGTGAGGGTTGTCGTGCTGCTTAGCCAACTCTGATTCCAGTAGGTCTTGCTTCATGGCTGTGAAGTTGGCTTTGTGGTACTGGTAGATTTTACGTGGCTTGGTTCTGACGCGCTGTGGGCGAAGGGTGGATTCGACATAGACAATGTCGTGGTCTGAAATTCCCGGCAATGGTTTGACTCTGTTCACGAGGGTACTGTTGTTAGTGAAGAATACATCAAGGAGGTTAGCAACGTCTACAGTGGTTCTGGTGGGGAAGTTAGTAAGTTGTTCAAGTGAGTAGTCCTTGGCAATGGAGAGGAGTCTGCTGCAACAGTTAGCATACCGCGCATAGGGATATGTTGACTCTGATGTCCAGTCGATGTCTCCAAGGTTGAAATCGCCACCGAGCCAAACGTGCGCATCAGGTGGTATCCTTCCCAAGGTTTGCTCCAGCCCCGCAAAGTAGTCTGGGTCATTCATGTCTGGAGGGCGGTAGAATGCACCCACATATAGGCTCTTTGCACCTTGGATGACGATCCGCACCCAGAGCAGCTCCATTGATATTGCTGGCTTCAGGGTTTCAGGATCCTCACTGTTAAACTGGGAGTTGACGAGGACAAAAACGCCACCACCTCCTCTGTCTTTCCTGTCCCTTCTGTATACTGTGTATTCAGGGGGGAATACTTCTGTTGACTTGATGTCGGGATCAAGCCAGGATTCTGTGCCTATAACTAGGTCAGGTTGAGCTGCATCGAATAGAGTCTCTAGTTGTGCTCTTTTATCCTCCACTCTCTGACAGTTGATAACCAATATCTTTAATGGGGCAGGCTGGTTTTTCTGTGGGGGCTAGATGGTGACTTGGCCTCCGTAGAGCCTGAAGGTGATGATGTAGCAGGTGGGTTATTGAAGTTGAATGCTAAGTCATTGTCAGGTGAGAGAGCATCGAAGGAAGTTGCTGGTGCTGGTTTCTGACGAAGTATTGAAGAGATATGATGAGAAGTTTGGTAGTCCACATTGTGTGCATTCCCAAGTTATGTTATGGAGAGTGTTGAAAATGGTGTCTGGCATTGCCATGCATGCTTGATGGTAATAGACTTTGCATGAATCACACCTAACACATGGGGTAGTCCATTTGCAGGCTTTGCTGCATATTCCACATGGATATTTAGAGGGTCTAGGGCCAGGGTTGGGGTGGATGTCGCCTGCGAGTAGCAATAGTACAACACAGGGTGAACGAGTAATAATCCTGGATGGTTGGTAAACATCAGGCCAGCTTCTACTACGAAGACCAAATGAACATAGAAACGACAATGCACTGCCGCTGCAAAGGTTCTTGGGAGTGTCCTTTGATGACAAAATTGCTTGCTTGGCCAGTAGGGCAAGGAAAATCAAAATAAACAACTGACCTTTCATGACGATGGTTGATGGAGATGAATTCAAGTAGTAGTAGTGTGCGTGAAGCCTTTATAAATGCCTCTTTCTCAACTTGGCCATTATTCATGTCACGGGGGTTTTAGTTGTTGCTGGGCTCTGCACAATGGGATGATGTAACCCTCACGCTTTATCCTATGGGGACCGCTATTGAGTCACCCTGTGGATTACTTTAATAAATTAATTTATTTAGCTCGGTCTGTGTTAAGGCTGGGGTACAGAGATAGATAGAAAAAATTGTAAAAGATTACTGTCACACTAGCTTTCACATGGCTATGAATCATATGTAGTCCAGCCACTGGATAACAGTTAAACATCACACATTTATTTCTTCTACTCTATACAAGATCTTCTATGTACTAATCTACCTTACAAAGTTCTGTATCAATGCAAATAGTTCGATCGCTGATAGTCTATGCAGCTACTTGTTCATCCTCGGGCACTGGAGGTTAATGTTCATGAGAAGTGGACTACTGTGGTCCTGTAGCTCTCAGTTTTTGTGCACACACGGTTAGTGACTTAACTGTGAGTCTGGTGTGCTGTGCTGTGGTCGGTTTCCTGACAACTGTGTTGTCGTCTTCTGGGTTCTTCCCTGTGGTTAGACTGGTGGGTTTTCCTCGCGCAATGCTGGGGATACCTCTGCAGCCAACATAGGCGTCGACGTGGTTTCGTCTGATGCTGTGTTGGGCGCACTACAGAACGCCTGATCATCTGTAACATATGAGACGAAATTCTGCACAACCTTGAATGATAGATGTGTGCAGAGCGTCTCACTGAAGGTCGTAATAGCCCTCAGTGATTACTATTAGCTCCACATCTACATATATAAGCGACGAACATTCTGTTAAGTCCGTGGTCCACTGGAATCTCCACTCTAATTTACTATACATACATAAATATAAAACATGGCTACTTATACACATCAAGAATTAATAATATTATACACATTCATTTGTACAGCCACTGGTCTGTAAGCATACATATAAGTTAAACAACAGTGGTTCTGTACATAATTCAAGATGGCGTCGGCCGGTCGTCTTTTTGCCTCGTGGTCAGCTTCGCCACGTGTTCAGGCAAAGTCGGGCTAACAATTCAATTCTATGCATTGCAAATTCCACAAACATAATTCAACAATAATATAATACATCACGATGAAACAGAAGTATGTTCATTTACCTTCGTGACAATTTCAGGCCAGTGGCTACTTGAGTGAATTCGGATTTTCACAAGTACTGCGTCCTAGTCTTTTCTGGAGAGATCTACTGCTCACTGTGTAGCTGTTAACTCTTCCTCGGTTTAAACACGACTGCCGGTCTAGCTCTCTATTCGAATTAGTCAAACCTGGTTGAGTCTATTCTAAACTGTGTTCCCATTGGCGGATAATAGACTCACCTAGCGGCGTTACGATGATGTCATTGCCTGAGCTAGAGTCGACGGCCACTGTGTGGAAGCGGCAGTATGCTATTGCTACGCTTGATTACTTCCATCGTCTGCTGCTGCCTACCATTAAAATTCTAAGACTACATAGACTAACCAAGCTAAATATTAAAATAAGCAGAGTAAAACTAGTCCTCTTGCGACAACTCAGTGGGTCTGTTGAGCATTGAATTTTACTAAGCACTTCATTCATCATAGCAATAAAACATATTTTTATAATTTTAAACTCTGGAAATGTGTCTAACTGGTTTTTAAACGTATAATTTATGCTTGTTTCATTCTTAACTTAAGTGAGACAGATAGATTATTCCAGTTAGCAGCAACTCTGTTAGAAAAGGAATACTTCCTAATTTTAGTATTGGAATGCTGAATAAATATTTGTATTTTTTAGATTTAGATTTTTTTTAATAGATTTTACTGCTTTATTGTCCCTTTTTATCGGGAAATTCTGGGCCACCTCCCCTGTGGAAGGCGTAGTCGCAGCCTGTGGCGCGCCCAAACCCAACCTACCTAACATTAGTTGTGAATTTTGAAATGTAGAAATTCTTTTAAATTATTGAAATTTTTTTTAAATTTTGCTGGGGGAGCAAACCGGAGTAACCGGAGAAAACCCCCGTGACGTTGCCCGAGAGAAAACCCCCGAGACGTTGCCCGAGAGAAAACCCCAGAGACGTTGCCCCCGAGACGTTTTCCCTTCGGACATGCATGTAATATTGCAAAGAGGTGAAGCAAATAAATCAGACCGCTTTAAATTATCCAGTCCGTTGTAAATTTTGTATGACACCCTTTCAGATGATGTCATGAATGAATAGAAATAAATTAAGAACATAAACATTTGCATTCAAAAAGCATGATCACAGCGCTTTCATTAAGTGATTTTGAATTTCTTTGCGTGTCATGCTCCCCAGTTGTACGCTTTGGCAAAATTTCCCTCCTGTCAGCCATGCTTTATGTTCAGGGTCTTTGTATCCAAGGTGATCAGTGAGCCATACATTTTAAAGTATACTTCAAGTATAAATCTAGTATGATAGGAAGTATTCAACCACAGACAGGCCGGGGACACAAACGTTCTGTGTAGCAAGGGACTTGCAGACGGGGATGTCCCTTAATGTCTAATCTTTGATTGTCTAACTTTTGATTCTGCCACATTATGCAATTCCTACTGCCTTCTGTACCTATCGTGTCTAATGATCAGTTGTTAGGGCCATATGCTTTATTGTCTAAACATTCTGTGCTTTGTTGTCTAAAGTGAGAAAGAGCTTGTTTTTTTTTCCTCTATTGACAGGATGAGAGAAAGTTGAAGAGGAAACGGTGAGCTCTGTGTGTATACATGTGCATGTGTGTGTGTGTTTGTTTATGTGTAAGAATGTATATATATTTGACTTTAGACATAAGGGTACCAAAATACGATTATTTTGGACATCCAAGAAAATTAGACATTAACCCCCTCAACTGCTTTTGATAAATTAATTCATGATACAGTAGTGTGACGAAATATGACAATGATGTGTTATCTTATCATCTTTGTGATGTTTTTCTATTTCTCGTTGTAGTTAAACAAATACATCCTATCCTATCTTATCCCATAACTCAGAGGTCGTAGGGGCACCACAGATGATCGTTTAACCAGCGTACTCCATCTTTCCCTGTCCTCAGCAACCCTGATTGTTTTGCTCAGTGTCAAACCAGTCCATTCTCGAGTGTTGAACAAATACACTCCATTGGAAATTCAATAGTTTAGGTATGACAACCCTCTTCATTGGCAGGTGGCCACCCCTCCTGCACACACCCACATGCCCAAAAAGCTGAGTTCTACACCAAACAGGAACACAGATAAAACAAAATTTAATGCAAAACAGCACACCAATACATAAAAAATACAACAAAGACGATGTGATTGCCTCCCTCTCCTCTCTCTCTCTCTCTCTCTCTCTCTCTCTCTCTCTCTCTCTCTCTCTCTTGTCATTAGGACTATATATAAATAAATAAATTTATTTTTAAAAATAAATAAAATTTTTATGTTGTTATTGTTTGTGTTTTTCTTCATCCCAAATAATATATTTGTGTAGAAAATTAAACTACCTTTCAAAATGTATCAACATTACCCTGTAATTTTGTTGTACATTTTTACAATCAGGAACCAGATTTTCCTGTCAATTACAGTGCAATTTCATTTTGGAAGCGAAAGGGTTAAACAGACATGAAATGTTTATGCACTAAGGGTTTAAACATTAAAGGTTTTAGACATTATAATAGTTTACCATTTAGACAGACTCTTTTTGCCTGATACTAGAGCAGACCAAATTAGATCAGAGCAGAAGATAAAGAAAATTAAACCAAACAAGTGAGTAACATTTTCCAAATTTTTGCATTTATCTAAAATTCTTCCTCCGGGTTAAATGTTGGAGCATTTTAAGATTAGATCACAGTATGTATTCAGATCAGTTGGAACTTCTGTGACAGAAAGCAAGGGCCATTCTTTTAAAAGGAAAAACAATTTCTTGACAATGGACTCAGTATTCCTATATGTCAGCAATGTAAAATTGAAACTGCTAATGTGACCCATGTGTTGGCTATTTTTGTGTTCCATTTTGGATAGCTTTTAGGGTTGCTTGGGAAGGTTTCAATTAGTGGTATTCGCTTGTCAGTTTGTCATAGATTAATTTTATATTTTTAATCAATTTTGATTTATTCAATTGTTGTCTTCATTCAGGTCTTTTGCAGTGGTTGCTTTAACAGCTTTATTTAGAGTTTATGGATAGTTTTTAGTTTTTTAACATAATTACAACACATACATAAATTAATTTCATTGTCTTGTTGAGGCTTACAAAAAAATTCCCCTACCACATCAAAATTTTCTACCTGTCAGAATGTGTGGAAAACGGCCAGAGTAAGAATAAGAGAGTGGTGAGTATGGGTTGTTGAGTGTGTGTACATGTGAGTGCTTGCTTCATATACATGTGCATTCATTATATAATAACTATTCAGACTTTGGAGTTTGAAAAGCCAATTGGCTTATGTTGATTATTAAATACTTTTGTAGGTGGCTGATGCAGCAGCAACAAAGCACTTATGGAATATGCTTTTCAAACATATCAGATAAAGTTAAATTCATGCACAAAGATCAACAAAGTTTTGTTTGACTGCATTAGCATCATGTAGGACTAAGACCTCATTTTTCATACTCAAGATAGAGTGTTTTGTACTGTTAAAAAAATTACTGCCAGCTCATTCAGCTACAAAGCAGACTAAACATAACCTCGCTATAGTTCTCAGTTAATTCAAGAAAATTTCTAGCACAGAATGCATTTGGGATGGATCAAACCAAAAAAAGTCATGACATTTTGTTGTTTGAAGAAATACATTTAATGAAAAATCTTTTTATGCTACATTTAAACAACCAAAGTTTTGATTTGTTGATGCCTAAATAATTAAAGAAAGAACACCATGTCTCGAGTAGTTCTTACTTGTTACATTTGTGGAAAAAATTCGGTAGTCAACAGTGACTTTCATGTTAAAGCACTTGCTTGCCAGCTAAGACCAAATTTTGCACATTGCTGTTACAAAGGAGAGATTATCTTAATTGTTGCCAAGGAGGTTTGTTTCAATAAAAGTTTAATATGTTTAGCACATGATGTCCTGTTTGCTACAGACTAGTTACATCACACTACAGACTATTTACATCAGGCTGCTACTATAATGCATATATAACAAGATAGGGAGACAGAATAAAAGTACAGTAGTGTGTGCTTCTGAAGCTTGGTATGGCTGAGCTTAGTAGTCTGTGCAATCTATATATATATGGATTGAAAAACCAGTTTGGCAATTACCAACAAAAAAAAGGTATAGGCAGTAATAATAATACTATGGTAGTTGGTACGAAGACTTGTAAATAGGTGGTCTTAAACATGTGAACTTTAACTGCTTTCAGGTTAAATGGCTTTGAGAAGAGGTGCACGCTTTACACGTAGACAATGTGGACAAAGAAGAAGCAGAAACTCGCATCAAAATTTACTCAAGATATGCAGACAGTATTATCTTCATTAGACTGACGGTTACTTTGGCTGATGCTTAATGCACAGCACAACAAAGATAGCCTAAAATCTGGAAGATGGCTGGTACCAATTTTATGAACGATTACATCGCAGGAGCAATTGGGGGTAAGAAAGATTATAAGCTTTCACTTTGTTTTATTGATTTTTATTGGATCCTGAGAGTATAAAGTTTATTTAACTTTAAGCTGACTTGAAAATATGTCTTTTCTGTTGAACGCACTTGAAAAGTTAAGGATGTTGCTGAGTTTTATTTGAAACTCATGCATGCAGCAATGTGGGGCTACACGTTCATAGCAAAATAAACATTTTCCAGATTTTCACAAATGTGCACGAGATGATTCGTATTACCCCTAAAATAAACATTTTCAAGATTTTAACAAATGTGCACGAGATGATAATATGTATGTATAATCCAAACGTATGGTGTTCGAACTTAAATTAATATTCATCCCAAGGGATGGGACTATCTTTGTAAGAAAACTTTAACATTGTCAAATACTGGATTACTAGTGAAGCTAACCAAATCAAACTTGGTATGATTATGTTTCTCAGTGAGCTAGAAAATTGCCAGTGATTCAATTACATCACTTTAAGGACAAGGTCAAACTATAATAGTTAAAATAAAATAAAAGACAATTTTCCATACAATTTCACCTGCATGCTTGCAGCAAACCAGGATGATTTACTAGAGTCATCCAAAAGAGGCATATGATTTTGTTATATGTTTATATAAATGAAGCTTTTGTGTTTAACATTCAGGTATTGCTGGTATGGCAGTGGGGCATCCACTGGACACTGTCAAGGTATTAATATTTTTAGTATTATCATAGAGTAAGGGAGTTATATTCTAATTGTATCCAGAGAGTTTACAGTGAAGAGAGAGCCAAGTCTTCGTCTCGCAAAGCACTCCTCCTATTCGCTCGGATAGTCAAGCAGCTACCTCACATTGCCAGAAACGATGGTGCCAAGCACACTTCCGCAGAGCTGTTAACCCCTACGGAACGTCCGTAGTTTCTCCGGAAAATGTTCTTTAATTCCGCAACTACGCCATTTCAAGAAATACTACGGAAGAAAAATTTCAAAGCATACCTATTTTTTTACAAGTATCGAAACAAAGCCGCGAGAGACATAGGCCTACTAGGCTTTCGTCAATATCATAGACTTTCGTATAGCGCTTTGCGTGTGCGCTATTTTTAGCTCAGCAGCCACTGCGCGGTAGACAGAGAGAGAGAGACCACAGTCATGTCCTGTGATCCCCGTGTTTCCTTCAGGCGATTACACGCGAGGACTCGCGATTAATCGCGATTCCTCGCCGCGTATGGTGTTTCCACCAGGCAGATTTGCCAGTAGAGCTGCTACAGAGATGCAAGAGGGCAACTGTTTCTGCCCTAGCAGAAGAAAAGCCCTAACATGTCTATGCCTGTGAACCTATAACTGACAATGTTTTTGTGTTTTTTTTAATATAAATAGCAGCTTTAACAATTTGGTTTTAAACCAATGCAGTATCCATTAGTACATGTAGTGAGCCATTGGGTTAGCTTTTCCGAACAAAATGTTAAAACTTTTTTTTTTTTCAGGAACATTTCTATCATTTTAAAAATAAATATTTGAAAGTTAATGCTTTTTGTGTTGGTGTTTGGTTTTTATTTAAGCTAATATCAACATTTTAAATAATGCTCATTTTATCATGTGAAAATTCTTGTTCGTACATTTGCTACTGAAATTGAGCTGAAACTACTGATATTTTTCTTTGTTTGATACTGAAATTTTTTTTAGGGGTTGGCAGCTCTGCTTCCGGCGCAAGAGAAACACATGGACAAACTGAATAGTATTTTTGAGATAGGTTTTGTTCTCACCTATCTTGTTGAAAATCTTCCTTCTTACTCGTCACGATTAATTGAGATTATCTTGTGAATGTTTAATTAGTGTACTGAGATCATTTTAATAATTATTTATTTTCTAAAATGCAAAAGTTTGCCACATGTATACACACACTCAAACATTCGCAAGGATAATTATCTAAACAATATTAAAACATCAGGTAAAAACGCGTTCACCACCATAAGAAATAATAGCGAACATCATATCAAAGTTTAAAAAAGCATGTATAAAATCCACACATGCACACACACACTCTCATACACGCAAACACACGCACCACATAAACCAAGACACCAATGGTAAGAATATATAATGAAGCAACGATAAAAACACTTGAAAGTAAAAAGCACCACACCGTGACACAAAATAATATAAATATATGTCAGTAGGTATTCAAAGCCATACATAAGAATTGTTTTTTAAATAATAAATTTATAAATTAAAAAAAATATATATATAAATAGAACAAGAATTTATGAATGTGGAATTTAATATGTACACACTGACTGTCCTATCCTATCCCGTAACTCGAAGGTCACTGGGGCACCACGAATGATCGTTTAACCAGTGTACTCCATCTTTCTCTGTCCTCAGCAATCCTCATGGCTTCGCTCAGTGTCAAGCCAGTCCATTCGCAAATGTTGTCCTCCCACCTCTTTTCAGTCTCCCTCTTCTTCTGCCTCCTTGCCTGGGGCATTGCAAGATGGTCTTTGCAAGGCCTGATGATCTGGTGACATGGCCATATCATAGGAGTTTCCGTTTCTTCACCACCATAGGACCAGTAAAATATAAATTCCATTCTAACGTATGGAATTTATATTTTAATATTGACAAATGCAAAGTGTTACATGCTGGTCAAAATAACCTTGAACATACATGTATATGAAATGAATGTTAGAAACAGCGTTCGACATGTAACCACATGTGAAGAAGAGAAATACTTGGGGGTTACTTTTAATAAATCTTTTTCTTTCTATCTCTACAACCGGAACAGTGTAAACAAAGCTTTTAGAATGATTGGGATAATAAAAAGAACCTTCAGTTTCTTATATAAGTAATGTTTGTGTAAATTGTATAAGTCCTTAGTTAATCCTCATGTTACACTCAGTTCGATGTTGGTGTTTTCCTTTATCAGTATCCGATTCAGCCCCAATGCTGAATTCCTGATAAGGTGTAACTCAGATTCGTTTATCCACGCAACCCGTCCAAACAGCACACAAGTCACAAAGTCGACGTATGAAGTTTTCCACTTTTATTCAGCACACACCAACAACTGCATACAATTCTCAACTCAACTCAACAACTTTCAAAGCAACTCTTTTTACAACACACAAAGCATCGAATATATAATTTTTTCTATCCTTCGAGATGACGACAGTTTGTTCTAGAAATGACGCATTACAACTAACCAATCAGAATTAAAGATCGTCATCACTGACTTACGTCATTCATCTCTCCACACATACCCCGAACCTTCTCTTACTTCGACAATCATCCCGAAACTTCGATCGATAGTAAACAAGGAGATCCAGAGTATTCTCTAACAATATCGACCAACGAAAATTATCCACGTTATACAAAGCCTCTCCTAACAACAATGCAAACTCAAATCAAAGGTAAATAAACTCCATTATTGAATACTTTGCAAAACGAAACGATTAGATCTATCGTGCGCGCTTCCGACATACTTTCGTTCGCGTTTCAACGTAACACCTCACCTTAAGTATGCTAACATAGTTTGGTACGCATTTTTAAAGAGGCAATCAGTCACCCTAGAGAGAGTACAGAGATGAGCGACAAAATTCAATTGTGCAAAATCTATAATAATCTTGATGATTTGCACTGGTCAGACTTCTTTGCTTCACACATAATACAGAAGGAAATAATTTCAGACTTCTTTGCTTCACCACACTGTGACAGAACACATAATACAGAAGGGAAATAATTTTACTCAACATTGTAACACTTACCTTAGGAAGTTTTAATTTTGTCACTGGGCTGCTACTTTTTGAAAAGACCTTCATGTTGCACACAAAAAAAGCACCTAACATTAATTGTTTTAAAAATTAATTGGACAACATCCCAAAATTTAAATTATTTTTCTGTGGCTATGATGAATAAAAATCATATGAAAATTGCATGCAAATCAGACCCAAGTAAACATGGCAATGATAGGACATTAAGAAAGGCTTCACTGCCTGTTTTGTTCTAAAGCTGCTACTACTACTACTACTACTTCTACTACTACTACTACTACTCCTGCTATTACAACTACTAAATAAATGAACAACAAACACCGCATTCAGGAACTTGCTGAAAACACATATTTTCTCACAGGCTTTTAGTTAAACCTAAGAGGCATTGTGCGTGAATGTGCATGGGTGTGTATTCGTGACCATGCGCCCCTGTATTTTAACTTCACCTGCTTCTTAATACAAGGGACAATGTTTGTTAGGTCAAGTTTGTTGTGTTGAACTGTGCTGTTGTTGCCCCACATGGACACAGACTGAGATTCCACCCTCTCGATCCATTAAATTATTGTTTGTATGTTGTCCATATATATGGCCTTCAACCTTGTCAGGGCAGCAGTTGTTTGTGCGATCCTGGAGAGGACTTCCTGTCGGGACCAATTGTCTGATACAATTGCTCCTAAATATTTAAAGCTATGCACTGTGTTGATGGATTGGCCTTGGACTTTGATGTCCCTGATCCAGAGGTGCCAACCAGTACGGACTGACCGTATTTAATTCCGGCGAAGTGAGTTAAATACGGAAATAGGGTAGCTTTATAAGAATACGGAGGAGAAGTTGCCGATCGTTTATCTTTGCCAGCGGTGCTTTTGTACCGGTTTCTGGTCTCAGAATAGTAGTCGTGCACACACTCAACGTCGCTGTGTGTCAGCGGTATTTTCCGAGCACGCGCGACCCGAATCACACGTGATCCATTTGTCCAATGAAAACACTCGTTCTTAGCCTTTCGAGGTGAAGACTATAACTCGTACAGATCTATTTTTAGACTGACATCAACTGGGGTTTAGGGTAGGGTTGGGTTAGGGTTACCCTACCCAACCCTACCCTACCCGTACCCTACCCCTAGTCTGAAAATAGACCTGTATGAGTTTCCTCCATAATTGTCTTCACCGTCTTTCAGAGCGTTTCAAAATCGCGAAAATGGCAGGACGTGGTAGACCCAGATAAAGAAAAGCTGCTAAGTCTTATGACGAAGCCGATTCCTCGTCAAAGAAAACAAAGCCTGCAACTAAACGTCTGCAAGATTTTCTGCATTCATACACAGAAGCACATCCATGCATCATTGCGTCGAAACTGTCAACAAAGTATGCATGCTGTACTGTCTGTGGCTTCTTTTTATAAGTCATGGTGGCTTTGACGATGTTGCAAGGCATGTTGCATCTGCTAGACACAAAGCTTACTTACTGTCCAAGATCATACTGAGGATTCTCCTGATCCCTGTGTCCAACTGTTCATGTAAAAGGGTCTTTTCTCTGGTTAGAAAAAATAAAACTGACTTTAGAGGGACTATGGGAAGTAAGACACTGAATGCCATGCTGCATTTGAAATCAAGAAATTCAAATACTGACTGCTACAAAACAAAACTCTCTCCAACACTTCTGAAAAATGCAACTGCTAAGTCCTTGAAACAATAGAACTGTTTTGTTGCTGACATTGCTTTTATTGGAAAAGCTGTCAGTATCATTCATTTAAAGTAAAACAAGTGTAGTGTTCAACAAGCTGATTTTCATGGTGATTTTAGAGTAAAACAAGTGTGGTGTTCAACAAGCTGATTTTCATGGTGATTTTAGAGGACTGAAAATAGCCTGCTATTTCAGATGTAAGCCTGTCGTTATAATGTCGTAGGCTGGGTTTTGCGAGAAAAAAAATACTGACAAGTGTTAAAAAATACTGACAAACGGGTCCGGAAATACTGACAAGAAGGTTAGGAGGTTGGCACCTCTGCTGATCATTTGTTTTATAAATGTTTCTGTAGGAACTTGAAAGCAAAACTATGTTGCATGCGGAAACCCGCGTTGGGGTGCCGGGGGTTTCAGTATAAATAGTATCCCCACTTTCTGGAAATTTAGTGCTTTAAATTCCCACTGTCGCTGTCTTTCTTATTTGCTCTTTCTCATTCCTGCTCTGTTCTATCAATCTGCTGTACTATCTTCTTCTTCGCTAGACCAGTCACCTACCTTTTTTCTTGAAAACTCTTCCGGGACAAGACTCCTCATTTGTGTATGAGGTCTGTTGGATCAGCTTGGGAATATTGGACGCTTTCTGCCAGGTGGTCACTAGGGCTTCCTATGATGTTATTATTTAGCAATGTAGGCATTTTATATGTATGTGTTTTGTTGATAATTTATAATGATGTTTATATTCTTTTTTGTTTTTGTAAACGGGGGTTTGATAAATTAGAGTACAGCCTCAGCCGTCCCCTGCATGGGATGTCTTTATTGTAAAGTGACTGGATGGTGGAGAGCTTTCAGTTTTACCACTAGGGTTGTTTCAGCAGATCTTTTATGCGGATCAGGGGTTGTCCGGTCCTGATTTGGCTCGGAAGAGTCCGCTGGACCTAAAGCAATAATCATGTAATGTAATGTTATGCAGCAGAAGTTTCCTTCGCACACTCGCTTCTAGTGGCGTTGATGCTTTACTTGCCTGCAGCGAGGTAATAACTTGGTTCTCTCTTTAGTGCAGGCTCTCTATTGTATCCTAGATGTTGCATTGTTGTATTTCCAGACTTATCTGGAGATACTTTGATATAGAAGGTAATCATAACTAGCCAAATTTTGGTCAGTCTGTAGGACAGTCAATCCATTGCATGTCGATCATATCTCAAGATCCACTGGACGGATTTTGACTCCACATCAAGGAACATTATCTGGTTAGTGGAACACCCTCTCCCCCCTTTCCCTCCCATGCCATCATAGGTCAAGGTCACTGGGGTTCATTCGTTGCTAACCACATTTTGCTCAGTATTTAAAAAAATTGCTGAATCGATTTTGATGATATTAGATTTACAGACACTTCAACTATTTAGTGATAGCCTGTTAGCCAGTCAATCCGTCACTCAAAATGTAACTTTTTGGTTCAAAACGCATATTATTTCAAAGTATGCCTGAACTGATTTGATTATTTGTACTATGTATGTACATTTGCCACCATTTGCCTTTTGTGTTACTCCCCTGCTGTTTCTCAAAGATCAAGGTCACTGAGGTCAATTGTATAATAAAAAAAAAGGTTTGGGCTGAACTGATTTTGATACATTTTTGCTTGCAGGCAATTCAGATATTGGACCTTCATTCCATGTTTTTATTTGCTTTTTTATGTTAAAGCTGTAACAAATAATGCCATGAAAATTAACACTTTTGAAAGTGTTGATTTTCAGCTATGCACACGAATGTCTGGATCTACATTTGAATTTCTTGCCATCTTGTTATGTTCTTGTTCTTGTTCTTGTTAATTAGTAATTTTACTACAATTTTTGGGCTTGCTATTATTTACTTAAGTTTTCTTGTTAACTGCTGTACCTACAATATTTTTATTAATTATCATGTGCATTGTGTTGTTTCTTTCATTCGTTTATTTCAGTCATTCATTTATCCAACCATCCCTCCTTTCTAAAATCTTAGTTTTATTTTAATTTGAAGGTCCAGATGCAGACTCAGAGGCCTGGATATCAATACATAGGTGTGTGGGATTGTATCAAGAATATTTCCCATCAGAACTTGGTGAGTGTAAATATATACTAAAATAACTTATAAAGCACAGACTAAAGGATTAGCATATTTTTTGACTCTCATGCATAGCAATTGAGTCTATGTACTCACCTCCAAATCTGTGCGAGATGAGTCCTAAAATAGCCCAAAAATGATATAGAAAAAAAATGTCTGCTGTCTGTGCAAAAACTATAAAGTGGCTAAGTACTCAGAGCATATTTCAACTATCACAACCAAACTTGGTAAGATGGTGTATACCCATGAGACCTAGAAGATGATTAGTGAATGAATCTTCACTTCAAGGCCAAGGTCACAGTGACAATTTTTCCACAAAATTTTAATTTTTTTTCTATATTATTAATATTGAATTTATGATTCTCTGATGCATGATAGATATCAATGAGACACACATACTGTGCGCATTTGGTCAACCTCCAAGGTCAAGGTCACTAAAGCTGTCCAAAGTCAGTTTGTATAGATACTTTGAAGTGACCTGGACCCTAAACTATGAAAGATATTAAGTCCTTGTATTTAAGATGATAGATTGATCTTTCATATATGTTCAGTTTTGTGTTGATCTGGCGTCAAGGTCATTTTTGACCTTGCAAACACATACAAAAAATAAGTCATCGTACTGTGGAATGGCTGTTGATTTAACCCATCTTATGCATTGACTTTGGGTTATTTGATTAGACATGCATGAGAGATCATGTGAGGGTCAAGATCATCCAAAGGTCGAGGTCCCTAAAGGGCAAGGTCATCCCAAGGTCACTGTTCTTTTTTTGTTGTTGTTTTTTTCTTAATACAACTTTTGCTATACTTTATTTTATAGTACATGAGTGTATTTGGAGCCAGAGTTCAATATCATCTCAAGGTCAAGAGCATAGAAAGATCAATTTCAGTATTACTTTGCATTTTAATGCCACCATTTAATTGAGTTTTTGCTGAGCACTCATTTTCATGTTAAATGAGTTCCATAAGGAGCATGTGAGTCATATGGACTTTGCCCTTCTAGTTTTGTTTATTTTGTGGCAGTGAGTTTACCTGTGGGTTCGGGCATTAAATAGAATAAACCCATCGTTTCCCGGCATGTCGTATGAGGCGACTAACAGGGGTGATGTTAGCACGGCATCACTGGGCGAAAGTCTTCTACACAGAAGTCACCGGCCAGGGCGAAGGAACCTCACGTTACTACTGGTTCAACGACCACGTGCTCAGGGCCAAGGCGAGCCACACTGTATTCGTGGATTTCGGCTGTGGCCAACAGCCTGGAGAGGATTGGGCACCGCCTGGTCTTTTTTGCCCAAGACATGATGACACTATCCACTAATTCCATACCGGATCGGTCGTCGCCCGGCTCAAGGACCGCGCCTTTCGTTGGCCACCAGGACGGAGGTGTTAAGTATGCTACTGATGGACAACTTAGCAAGATCCGCACGAGAAACAACATCATCATAGGAACATGGAATGTCAGGACCCTAACTCCGGAAGGAAAATTAGAAGAACTGGCCCACGAGTTGGACCACTATCGATGGAACGTTCTAGGCATCAGCGAACTGCGCTGGAAAGGCCTAGGTGAAACAACGACCGACAAAGGCCACAAGCTCTATTTCAGCGGTAGAGATGACGGGCATGAACACGGCGTTGGATCCTTGGTCCACAAGAACATTCTAGCCACTGTCATGGGTTGCCGCCCAGTCTCCAGTAGACTCATTACCATCCGCCTGAGAGCAGCCCCTTTCAACATCACCATCATCCAGGCCTATGCCCCAACATCAGACTATGACAACAGCGAAGTGGAGGATTTTTATGAAAATCTACAGGCGGTCCTTGACCAAGTGCCGAAGAAGGACATAGTCATAGTGCAAGGCGATTGGAATGCCAAGGTTGGCCAAGATGCGCACCACAACTGGGGAGACACATGTGGACCCCACTGCAACAACGAGACAAATGACAGGGGCCTGAGACTCTTGGAGTTTGCCAGATACAACAATCTGGTACTGGCAAACACACTTGGTCTCCACAAAAACTCCAGACGATGGACATGGCACAGTCCCGGCGGGGAGCATCACAACCAAATAGACTCCATCATGGTCAAGAAACGCTTCAGATCAAGCATCAACATTGGCAGGACACGCACTTTTCCAGGAGCAGACATTGGAAGTGACCACGATCTCGTGATGATGTCTTTCCTGCTCCACTTGAAGAGAGTAAATACAGCAAAGTGCACTAGACTGAAGTTCGACCTGGACAAACTGCAAGACCCGGAGGTGGCAGAACTATTTCAGGCCACAATTGGAGGGAAATTTGCACCACTGCTCATTTTGAGAGCTGGTGAAGTAGATGTCAACACCATGACCACCACCTTCAACTCAGCTGTGACAGATGCCGCCACTGAGATCCTTGGCAAGCACCGACCAAAGAAGAAGCATGGATCACACCTGAACTTTTGGATCTGTGTGATAAACGAAGAGAGATAAAAAAGAAAAAGAACACCTCACAGGGAGCTGATGTCTACCGAAAAATCAACAATGACATCCGAAAAGGCATGCGCACAGCAAAGGAGAACTAAATAGAAGATCAATGCCAGGAAATAGAGAACTGAACAAGAACAACAGCAAGAAGGCCTACCAGACTGTGAAGCGGCTGACAAGTGTCAAACAGCCCAAAATCTCCATGATCCAAAGCAAGTCTGGCATACGCCTTACAGAAGAACAAGAAGTCTTGGACAGATGGACAGAGTACTGACCTTTACAACCATACACCAAATGGAGACCTATCAGTTCTATCATGTCCCGAGAACAGAGAAGAAGAAGAAATCCTCCCAATTCTCCGGGAAGAAGTTGAGGCAGCAGTGCTATCGCTAAAGAAAGGGAAGTCAGCGGGAGTGGACAACATACCCGCGGAACTACTACAAGCAGGAGGAGAAGCGATGATTGATGCCCTCACCATTATCTGTAACACAATCTGGCAGAATGGGGAGTGGCCTATACCATGGACCCAGTCACTTGTCATCACTCTTCCCAAAAAAGGTAACCTTCAGGAGTGTGAAAATTACCGCACCATCAGCCTCATCAGCCATCCCAGCAAAGTCCTCCTGAAAATAATACTCAACAGGTTGAAACAACAAGCTGAACAAATCATAGCTGAAGAACAAGCAGGATTCAGGGCAGGGCGAAGTACCACTGAACAGATTTTCAACCTCAGAATAATCTGTGAGAAATACCTACAGCACCAACAACATCTATATCATGTGTTCATAGACTTCAAGAAGGCGTTTGACCGAGTCTGGCATGCAGCTCTATGGGCAAAAATGAAAGTGTACAACATCAGCCCTAAAATTATTGAAGTCATCAAAAGCCTGTATGACAAGACTACCAGTGCAGTCCTCCACAACAGCGCCATCGGGAACTGGTTCAGAACAACAATCGGTGTGCGTCAAGGATGCCTACTCTCTCCAACACTCTTCAACATCTTCCTAGAGCGCATCATGTCAGATGCTCTTGCAGATCATGAAGGCACAGTCAGCATAGGGGGTAGAGCAATCTCCAATCTTCGTTTTGCGGATGACATTGATGGATTGGCTGGAGAGGAACAAGAACTTGAACAGCTGGTACAGAGGCTTGACACCACCTCCAGAGCTTATGGAATGGAAATAAGTGCAGAGAAGACCAAAATGATGACCAACAACACCAATGGCATCAACACGAACATCAAAGTCCAAGGCCAATCCCTCAACACAGTGCATAGCTTCAAATATTTAGGAGCCATTGTATCAGACAATGGGTCCCGACAGGAAGTCCTCTCCAGGATCGCACAAACAACTGCTGCCCTGACAAGGTTGAAGCCCATTTGGAAAGACAGGACCATCAGTCTACATTCCAAAGTAAGACTGCTGCACTCCCTTGTCATCTCCATCTTCCTATATGCTTGCGAAGCATGGACCCTCACAGCAGATCTCCAAAGAAGAATACAAAGCATGGAGATGAGGTGCTACAGAAGACTTCTGGGCATTTCCTATACCCAACACATCACCAACGACGAAGTCCGACAGACCATCACACAACCCATTGGACAACACGATGACCTGCTCACAGTGGTGAAGGAAGAAACGGAAAACTCCGATGGTATGGCCACGTCACCAGATCATCAGGCCTTGCAAAGACTATTCTGCAAGGCACAGTGCAAGGAGGTAGAAGAAGAGAGGGAGACAGAAAAAGAGGTGGGAGGACAACATTCGAGAATGGACTGGTTTGACACTGAGTGAAGCCATCAGGGCTGCTGAGGACAAAGAAAGATGGAGTATGCTGGTTAAACGATCATCTTTGGTGCCCCTACGACCTCCGGGTTACGGGACAGGATAGGATAGGAGTTTACCTGGGAATTTGTTGTAACATGAAAAGATTATATATTATACTTTAACCCCTTGACTGCTCATAATACAATATTGTGATGAAATATGCCAATGACTTGTTAGTTTGTCATCATCATTGTGATGTTTTTTTTCTGTATAGTTAAACATTTAGCAAACCAAATACACACCATTGTAAAGCTCAGAACATTAACTGTTTAACATTAATAAGTTAGGTATGATAACCCTTTCTATGGGTGGGTGGCAGTCCACCACTGTGGCAGCCCACAACCAGTCCCCATCCCACCCATATGTCTGCAAAACTGATCTGAGTGCCAATCAGGGACATAGACTAAAGGAACACAATACTGTGCATCCATACATACAAAATACAGTGGAACCTCTCACAACGACCCCCCTCTATAAACGACTCCCCCGCTACAACGACCCATTTTATTTTAACCGATGTATTTCCTTATATTGCTGTCATCAGTATAGCGACTCACCGATCTTGCAGACCGAAAAAAAAAAAAAAAAAAAAAATATAAGCGACGTTCTCGGCATGACTGCACAATAAAAACTGTCTACGATCTTGTTCAGCACAGTCAGACAGGTACCTATATGTGACACGCCAGCCGATAAAGTAATCTTCTATAAGTTTGACGTCATCTTGTAACGTCACATTCTAGATTCTACTCGTTTGGGGTTTGCATTTCACTTTATTCACATCACGAGCGCGGCACTGAGAAGAAGCAAAGAAAGCGTGATGGGATGATGGAGTCTACAAAGAAAAGAAAATTTTTATCTCTGGAAGATCGAGTTAATGTTGTAAACAGACACAAAAAAGGAGAGACTGCCATTGCGATCGCAAAGAGTCTTAAAGTTGGAAAAACACAAATTCAAGGAATTATCCGAGACAAAGATGACATTCTTAAAAGGTGGGAAAGTGGTGATAATGCCGATCGTACGCGATCAAAACGGAGGAAGACAACATGCTCGGAAGTAAATGAGAAAGTTTGGGATTGGTTTCTGGATGCTAGAAGAAAGAATATTCCGATCACTGGCAAATTGATTCAAGAAAAGGCCATTATGCTCTCTATAAAGACTTCTCTCTATAAAGACCGATTTTTGTCAACATTTTCAAGGTCGTTGTAGAGAGGTTCTACTGTACAACAAATATAGTTTAATTGCATCTCTCTTTATCTCACTATCACTCATTTTCAACTAACAATAAATAAATAAAATTGTTTGTTTTTTTAAAACAGATTAAAAAAAATTTCTTTTTTCCAAATACCATATTTGTGTATAAAATTATATTATCTTTCAGAAATGTATAAGTGCCACACAGTTTATTCCTAATACTGTTCAAACAAGTATTTTTAGTAATTATTTACAATCTTGAGCGAGATTTGCCTGCAGATAGTTGTAACTCAGTGCAATTTTCCCTTGGCAGTGAAAAGCTTACCATATTTTATTAACTAATATATATACTATAAAGAATGTTAAAATATCTTATGATATTATCTATAAATAAAATAACATATAATTGAATATGCTTTATATTTCAGAGCAAGGGCTTCTTCCGTGGGATGTCATGGCCGCTTGTTTCATTTGCTTTCGTGAATTCTACGTTCTTTGGCATGTATGGTCACATTCTGCAGATGATGGGGCACAATGAACGTGAAGAGTTAGAGCCACATTTTTTCTCCACCTTTGCTTCAGGCTTTCTAGCAACAATACCCACAGTCTTCATTGCCTGCCCAATAGATGTCATCAAGGTTACGCTGCAGTCACAGATAGAGCATGATGTTTGTTCAGTAACAGGTAAAATCCTGTTTTCATCAAAGTACAAAACCAATCTAGGAGGCCAGAGCTCATATGATTCACATGCCCCTTTAAAAACTTACATTCTATAACTTGAAAATGTATCTCTTAAAAATGTCTGATCTCATCTCCCATCAACATCATCATTCTTCTTTTCTGATCCAGCACCATCACTCCTTAGGTGCTCTCCTCCTCCCCCTCCCTCCCTTGGCTTTTATATTTTAATTTTACTTTTAAGTATTCTTTTTCATGTTTGTATGATGTCTTTTGCATAATTTATAAGTCTTGTTTTTGTTTCACGTCTTTTTGTTTGTATTTTGATGTTATGGTTAAGTATATTAATAATTGTGTGGGGGGTGAAAAGTATAAATTGTGTGAAAACTGCGCTTTGCAATAGATGTCATTAGGAAAAAAGCTCTAATAAATACAAATTTTTTATTATTATTATATTATGATAGACAGAGATAAATGAGTGCCCAGTATGGATAAGCTTTTTGACTCACATGAATAAACAAATGTGATTCTGTGTATTGCTGCCTTCCTCCCAGCTCAAAAAGCGTTATAGTGAGGGGAGGAAGGTGGAGCGGAAGGGTGATTTGGTTGTCAAGTATAGCATTCTTATTATTGAATGTTTCGACAAAAGATGGAGTCCTAAATCTAGTCCCGCACATAAGATGGGATCAAACAACAATTGTAGAGCAAGTTTAAGTTTTTTTTTCTGGGGCAACAATATTTGAAGACCTTAAATGGGGGCACCAAGTGACATCACAAAAAAGAAAGCTCTGCAGCGCTTATATTCTTGTGGCAAGCTAAAAGATTCAGAATTATGTGCAAATTGAAGTATCATTGAAAGTGTACTGACATTTTCAGTGGAAAATTATCTCTATGAGGAGGAGAGGAAGGAGTGAAAAAACGGGTTTTCAAGACTTAGCTATCACAGGGTGTAAGCTCCAAAATTAGACTATCTTTTGAGATGGTTGTTTTTGCAAGGCAATGGCATAATCAATGACCTCATAAATGATCAGTGAATGAATGACTTCACTCAAGGTCAAGGTCACAGGGTCAACAAATGTTAGTTTTAAAAATAGAAAAATTTTCACAAAATTTGACTTCTTAAAACGTTATTACTATTTACCTTATGAATCTTTGATGCATGATGGATTATCAATGAGACACATATACTTTTCAAATTTGGTCAACCTCACTCCAAGGTCAAGGCTACTGGAGCTGTCCAAAGTCGGTTAGTATAGGTACTTTGAATTGACCTGATCTAAACTATCAGCGATGTAAAGTTGTATTTATAGGTTGTAGATATTAAAATTTTCTCTCTAAATTTATTATTAATAAGCATACTTACCATGACTCAACAAGTGCAATGTTTTGGCGTTGCTAGGTGATAGTGCCCTTTTAGCGGAAGCTGGCAAAATCAAATCAAACATAGAGTTGCTTCCCTTGCACCAAACCGTCCCGTGTCCCACGTGCTACAATACGCGTCTAAGCGCTCACGGCAAAGGACAGCACACCTCATTCCTTATTTGGAACTGCGGGGAGGTGGGAGGGATATTAAATTGAGTCATGGTAAGTATGCTTATTAATAATAAATTTAGAGAGAAAATTTTAATATTAATTACACATACTGTACCATGACTCAACAAGTGCAGATTAGCACGAAAAGGACGGAGGGAAGCAACTTTATCTGAAACAATCTTACCGTGAACAGGCTGGGAAAGAGGACCGGGACTGCAGGGCTAAGACCACAGAACCGACTCCAAGAAGCCATCCTCCCGAGAATGGCAGGACAGAAGCAGGAAGCAAGCTGGAACCGGCCGGGGTCTCCTGAAGCCCAGAAGCCCCTAACGAAGGCCGGACAACAGCCAAGCGTGAAGACGGAGAACGCTTGGAATGCCGTGTGGAATCCCGGATGGAGGCCGCAGAAGCGAAAGCGCCCCGAGAGCTAGAGGAAGCACAGCCCCTGGGAAAGACGAAGGCGATCGGGGAACCAGGGCTGAGCTGGCCAAAAGGGAGCCACGAGAAAGAGAGAAGGGGACTCCTCCCCAGCCTTCCTGAGAACCCGCGGAAGGAGGGGGAATGGCGGGCAGGCATAAGTCTCCAACCCCTCCCAAGAAATGGACAACGCGACAACCGCCCCAGCCAGACAATCTGTGACCGGCGACACAAACAGGGGTAGCCTGGAAGAGTAACAAGAGGCAAAAAGATCGATCAGTGGATTAAACCACTCCGCCCAAACTGGATGAAGAACAGAGTGGGACAGCGTCCAATCCGTGTGGACCACACAATGAGGGCGACCCAGAAGAGCGGCTAAGACAATGACAGAGCCGCAGACATGCTTGGCCACAAGCGTATAACCGAAATCAGCTAACCACAAAAGGAGGCTCTCCACCATCATGGAGAGAGCAGGGGAATGGGTAACCCCGGAGTGGTAGAAGAGAGAAACCACAGAGGAACTGACGGAGCGAACGAGCAAAAGGCCCCGAGGCAGGGAGGGAAGAAAACGATGAAGAGCCAGGCAAACGGTTTCCATCTCCAGGCGACGAAAATGCCAAGACAGCTGGTCCTGAGACCAAAACCCGAGAGCTGAAAGGCTGCCCGTAAGCGCACCCCAACCGACCAAAGACGCCCAGACATCTGGCTGAAACGATAACCTGACTCTCCAAAAGTAGCAGAAGGGACTGAAGCTTCTGCACCCGACGAGCCAAAGGGCAGACCGACCAATCGCGAGTGTCGAACGACATTCCCAGGTAGTTGAAAACCCGAGATGGAGACAACTCAGACTCGAGAGGGCTCACAGAGAACCCCAAGCGCCGAGTCCAAAGGAGAACGAGCCTGATGTGCACCAGACAGAGATCGTGAGAACTAGCCTTGACCAACCAGTCAACAAGATAAGCAGAGAACCGCACCCCGAGTCCGAGGACTACGGCAGCGAGTTCTTTTTTTTTTTTTTTTTTTTTAACAATCCTTGTTAAAACCCAAGGACTGAGAGACAAATCAAAGGGCCTCGAAAGAAAAACCCCATCCCTCCAGACGAAAACGCATCCAACGCCTGTGAAGAGGATGAACAGACACATGGAAATAGGCGTCAGAAAAATCGACACCGGGCGCCAACCGCCGGAAAGCCTACGGGGAACAACGAAAAGGCGGCCGTAAAACCCCGGGAGTGAGGGCAAAGGACCCCCTCTATAGCGCCCTTCTGGAAAAGGGCTATGACCCAGCAAGAAACTGACGAGCCAAGCCACCAGCCCGGAGGGGAAGAGCACCTAGGGGTGGACAGGCAGGGATAGAGAAAAACGCGCCACTGCGTAAACGCCTACGGCGTACCTCAACCCTGCGACGGGAAGAGGAAGTACCACACTGCCCACCCCGAGGAGAGGGAACACGGACCGAGCGACCTCGACAACCGTCAGGAAAGAAAGACGGGGCCGAAGGAGAGTCCCGAGCCCAGAAGGCGAAACCATCTGAGTGGGACCGCTCCGACTCCTCACGAACAGCTGAGCGAACGTAAGGACCAAACAGAGAGTCGGGCACCAAGGGTCCCACCCGAAGCGAAGAGGACAAGAGCGGAGGCAACGGAGACGCTGACTGAAGAAAAGCGTCGCGACGCGCAAGAAGCAGGTTGACGTAGGCAAAAGCCTGCGATTCGCAACCCGAACGATGGAGGTACAGAGAGCCAGAATGAGAGGTTTTCTGTGAATTAAACACTGAAATGGATCTGCCCACAATGAAATCTCAGGACCTACTTAGATAGTCCTATATGTCCAGTCGCTTACACTTGATAAAGACCGACAGGCGTGTCCGATAGGCCCGCTCAATGATAACGACTTAGTATCGCAGATTTACGCGAATGTTGTTGTTGTTGTTTGTAGATTATAGTCACACGACACTTTCGCATAAAGGTGACTACTGGACCGATTTATACTGACACCAGCGGGCCAGTTGTTGGTAAAGGGGAAAATAATATGATCACACGTTGACCAACCCGGGATTCGAACCAGCGACCTTTCGGTTACAAGCAAGACGCTCTTACCAACTGAGCTACCCGGCCCCTCTTGCAACAAGGACCTCACCGAAATCAACGAACCCTCGACGCAGAATATATGCCCAGAAGGCAAAGCAGAAGACAGCGCAGCAGACAGCGCGTCAGCGAGAGAAATATACTCAAGGGACCTAACAATAGCCACCTCTATCCGTGCCAGACCACCGACTGGAACAGGGATCGACGAAGGAGGTAAAGGCTTGAGGCCCCTCAAAAGAGCGAGATCATCCTGGGAAACCGGGAGCGAAAACCTCGGAAGAAACGACCGGGAGAGGAACTTCCCGGGAACACCGGTCGAAGAAGACGAACTCAACAAAAGAGCCCACAGCGGAAGCTCTAGGGAACCGAGGGACTTCCTCAAACGAAGAGGAAGAGGCCTCGCCCTCTAAAGACCTCTAGCCGTAGAGAAGGCCCAATCCACAAAACCTTTAACACTAGGAGACTCCCTGAATACAAGGCAAGCCTCATCAGACTCGGCAGAAGCAAGAGTCCCGCCTAGGAAGGAATGGAGGTGAGGTAGGGGTACCGAAACCTCCTCCATCACCTGAGGACAAAAAGCCGCAGCGTGTTGAACCGCCTTTATAAAAGAGCCTCAGGGTTAAGAGCCGGATATAAAGCTCCAGCACCCGAGCAATCAGGAACTAGGGTAGGAGGAACCAAGAGTGCCCCACCCCCACCAGAAGGCGGCGCGCACAAAGGCAAAGCGGCGTTCGCATGTAATCCGGAGGAAGGTAACGAAAAAAACCGAACCAACAGCCCCGGAAACCAGCACCCCCGACCCACAACCGAAACCGGAAGTGACAGAGGTCGAAGGGTGAACAGGGAAGGCTTGACTCAAACCAGACACGGAAGGGGGCCACGGGCAAACCGTACCCCCGATCCGGAAACCGGAGCCCCCGCCCCACGACCGCAAGCGGAAGTGGAGTACAAAGGAGGACGAGAGGGAGAATCCAAACCGGAAAAGGAAGAGGGTGACGGGTGACCGTACCCCCGTACCGGAAACCAGAGCCCCCGCCCCACGACCGCAAGCGGAAGTGGAGTACAAAGGAGGTGACGGGTGTACCGTACCCCCGTACCGGAAACCAGAGCCCCCACCCCACGACCGCAAGCGGAAAGTGGAGTACAAAGGAGGATGAGAGGGAGAAACCAAACCGGAAGAGGGTGACGGGTGTACCGTACCCCCCGTACCGGAAACCAGAGCCCCCACCCCACGACCACAAGCGGAAGTGGAGTACAAAGGAGGATGAGAGGGAGAATCCAAACCGGAAAAGAGGGTGACGGGTGCACCGTACCCCCCGTACCGGAAACCAGAGCCCCCGCCCCACGACCGCGGAAGTGGAGAGAGCAATGGGGGCTGGACCGAGGGGGTGAGGGACAAACCGGACGAACCGGAAGCCACACCCCCTGTCGCCGCAGGACGAAACACTGCGTGCAGTGTTGAATATGTCCCAAGCTTGACATTAGCCCGAAGGCCCGACCCGGACTGAATCCCGCAGGAAACAGAAGGGAAGGCTTCGGCAGGGAGCGTATCCGGCCGTGCCGGGGCGTCCCCGCCGGAAATTAATGTGGTCCTAAACTAGGGCGACCACTTATATGAGCCAGAAGTCCCGACCCGGTCTGAATCCCGTAGGAAACAGAAGGGAACGGCTTCAGCAAGTAGCTGGCCCGGCCGTGCCGGAGCATCCCTGCTGGAAAATATGATGTGGTCCTAAATTAGGGCGACCACTTATACGTTTCTGGCCGTAACCTTGGCCAGAAACGGCCCCAAGGTCACTTCTGGCAAGACCAAGGAGCCACCCCTCACCTCACTACCACCACTCCCCACCTCCCTACCACAGCCTATACTGACCTGAAAGGCAGAGGACCACGAAGAAGGGGGCGCAGGAGTGGACAAACAGCGAAGCCAACGACGCAAAGCAGTCGTAAGACGGCAGAAGAGGGGACGGAAGAAAACCCCGGTCGTAGCGGGCGCTGCGCTAACAGCAACAGAAAGGACCGTAAACCGACCCAACTAGCGGGAACGGTCGACGAAGTAGAGACACGCAGCGACGGGGTGGAACTCGACGAACCGCTGCGGTAACAGGATAACAGGATAATAAACCAGAAAGAAAACCTTACAACTCCGCCGGCAGTAGCGACAACGAACTACCGGGCGAACGGAGTAAGCCAGCAAAAAGAGCTACAGTAGGCACAACCACTCTAACCAAGTGCCAAAAAAAGGAATGAGGTGTGCTGTCCTTTGCCGTGAGCGCTTAGACGCGTATTGTAGCACGTGGGACACGGGACGGTTTGGTGCAAGGGAAGCAACTCTATGTTTGATTTGATTTTGCCAGCTTCCGCTAAAAGGGCACTATCACCTAGCAACGCGCAAACATTGCACTTTTTGTTGTTGAAGTCATGGTACAGAATGTGTAATTTAATTATAGATTTATAAGATTGATCTTTCATATATTTTCAATTTTTGTGTTGATAATGAAGTCAGTGTCATTTTTAGGCCTTGCAAAATAAACATGCAAAAAGTAGGTCATCATACAGTGGAGAATGAATGTTTATTTAACCCTCTAGTATGCAACTGCATTTGGGATATTTGATGACATGCATGAAGGTCACATGAAAGGTCAGGAATCACCTCTAAAGGGTAGCAAGGTCACTGAAGGTCAAGGTCATTCCAAGGATCACCGTTTTTTTTTTGCGTAGGACAGAATTTTATTATTATTCACAAGATGAGGGAAAACAAAACATGAGAACATAAAGGACACACAAAAGCAAAAGTGCTAGAAGTGCTAAAGTCTCAGTTTTTTGGCATAATACAACTTTTGCTGTAGTTATTTAGATAGACAGCCGGAGTGTATTTGGAGCTGGAGACCAAGGTCATCTAAAGTCAGTTTTGCATTTTTTCATATTACCATTTTTTGTGGACACTCAATGTTTTACACTTTCACCACAAAGCAGTGATGGAGATTCACACGTTTTTTCCCATAAAAATGCACTTTTACTAAATCGAACGTATTAGTAAAGTTTTATAATTAAAAAGAAACAAAGTCATATGTATAATCATAAAAATTTCGTAAATTACACTATAAAGTGTGTAGTATAAACTTTCTGGGAGGATCAGTACATCGTATTGCATTTAAATCTGTGTGCCTGTAGTTGCGGCCGCCTACCACCCGCTCTCCCCCCTATTCATTCTGTCGCTTCCAGAGAAGATATAGAGAATAAGCTATTATATATTTCTCACATATTTCATCCCACGCTTTTTATAATTGGCTTTATTAGACTTTGTTGTATCAATTTTATTCATCTCAGATATTTACTGATACATTATTGATTGACATCAGCCCAACATTAAACTTATTTTTGTTTTGTGGTTGACTCCCCCGCACTTTTTAAATGGTTTTTGCATAAATACCCCTAGCTTAAAATTTTTATAAAAGCTTTTTTTCCATCACTGATAAGTGAGCATGTTCACATTGGCTTTGCCTTTCTAGTTTTAACAGTGAAATGAAATGGTTGCATCAAAATACAAAGTAAAATGAACAGTGACCTTAAGATGACCTTGACTTGTGCTTCAAAGGAACATTCATGTTTGTTCTAAATGAACAAAAGCAAAAGTAACTATTATATTATGTTTAACAAAATACCTTCGATCTCTGATGCTCTTGAAGGGTGAAGAAGGGCGTAGCCCGAAAGTCTTTGCTTTTATATTTTTCTTGGTGTTTTTTGTGTATTTTGTTTCTGATTTCTATGCTCTTGTATTATCAAATAACCGAAAAAAATAGTACTTATAATATCATGCTTTTTCCTTAAAAAAAACCCCACAAGTTCAAAACACAGATGATCATGACGACTTGTATAGTGTCATATCCATTGTCTACGCTCTGGTCACATTTGAAAATACACTTCATGTAACATTGTGAATTTTGCAGGTGAAAAGAAGAAGTTCTACTCTGGCCCACTAGAAGCGGCAAAGGACATCTTCCGCACAAAAGGATTCAGAGGCACTTACACTGGGTTTTGGGCACAGCTAGCTCGTGACAGCCCTGCCAACTCCATCTACATGTCTTTCTATGAATTGTCTACCTACAAAGGTGGCCGACTGCTGCCCAGAGTACCAAGCCCCATTACAAACTTTTTTTGTGGTGGGATGGCTGGTGTGCTCAGCTGGATTGTTATTATGCCTCTGGATACAGTAAAAAGTCGCATCCAGGCAGACTCTCAGAAGTACTACACTGGCTTCTGGGATTGTGCTAGGAAAACCTACAAAGAAGAAGGATGGAGAGTGTTTTACAGGGGATCACTGGCTGTCGTATTGAGAGCTTTTCCTGTTAATGCTGTGACTCTTATGGTGTATTCCGAGCTCCTCATGTACCTCAATGATGCCAGCGACATCTCCATCCCCAGCTCTCCTCATACAAAACTGGACTGATGATCATCTGACCTTTTGATGAACATGAACTGCAATCTTTTGCAGCGTTAGTTG